>JAJGRW010000063.1:3154577-3285517 GCA_025461045.1 Carex parvula
TTATTGTATTTGTATCAATTTTTCCAATTACATATTAACAAACTTGTATACTTTTATTATTTTTCAGAGCACTTTGTTTGCCTATTTGATAACTAGTCAAATTGTTTTAATTAATTAAACTACTTACCTATAAGATATCGATTCTTATAATTTAAAAAAAAAACTTTTTATGTCTCATCAACAGTTTAACAATATTTTCTCAATCACATTCAAACCATCTTTGTTCAAGCAATGCATTTAATTTCAACTAGCAATAGGAGACACTTATCTGCATCTCAATTCACGAGTGAGAGCAGTATATGTTTGTATTAAATTAATTGTTAGTTAGTGCATCTCTATTTATGTGTAATATTTTGTATGTCCTTATAAATGACTTAGACATAATTTTATATATACAAATCAATATATGGTGTAGTGCAAGTAAAAATTGTGACTAACAAACTAGATTCAACATGAAAAGCACATGAATCTGACATTTGATTTTCGAGACCTATACATGAACTCCAGCTTAGCAACTACATGCTTAAATTAACCCCAACTTCCTAGTAGCTTTCTAAACAAAAGAAAAAAAAAAGAAAAATTCTAAGAAAAGAACGACACCACATTAGATACAAATACAAACTAATCACTGTAAGGGATAGGTTTTAGATATCAGAGAAAATCAAACTGAAATAGCAGATGGCGGTCTTTGCATTGAACACACTAACGATCTAAAATAGTCTAATAACCTTCAGAGATGGTTTTGTTATGTATACACAAAAGGATTATGAGACTATATCATAAATCAACGGTTGGTCTCGCACTCTTTGTATGTCCCTTCAGAAAGAACCACAATAACATGTAGGCATAATGTTATCTGAATGTGCAACCTGTCTATTTGTCAGTTATCTTGTGCGGTTGCCTAAGTTGCATGTGGTTGAGCATCATCCGCATGGAATTTCTGCGATGCATCTCTTGTATGCGGTTTGGCGGCCTCTGGTTGCATGCGGATAAAAGATCAACCGCATGCTGATACCAGTATGTCCAGAATGGTTCGTTTTATACCTGTTTTAACTCCAAAAATACTAGAAAATATGCAATCTTACAAAATCAAGTAAAATGACAAAATTAATCTGATTCTACCTAAATCGGACACTTGTAACTTGATATTTGACAATATTTTAGGTTAAGTGATAGGGAAAATAGTGTTTATTTCGACCCTATCACAACCCTCTGAATTTTTTTTTGTAATTCAGGAGTATTTCTTTACATTTTAAGGAATGATTGGTAAAAATATTTGAAAATGTGAGGGCTAGTGATTTTTTTTTTGTTCTTTATTGAGTGGAATACATGAGAATTTTTTTTTATATTCTATTGACTAATAGAGACATAAATATTTAAAAAATGAACGAGAATTTCTGTTTGTTATGTTGACTAATTAGAGATGTAAATATTTAAAACGTATTTAATAAATATGAATTAGATTAAAATGATTTTTAAAAATAAATTCACAAACGCAACATGGATAAACATATGTGGTGTCCGAATTCCAAAATAAATCAAAACTGAGGTTACAAGTGGATGAAATTGTTTGATTTAAATGAAAAATTGAATTTTATGTTCTAAATTCTTTTGAGGTTGCTTGATTTAGAATTAAAATTCCATTTTCTATTTGTAAATTCAGACGATCTGGATTTAGGGGTGCAAACGGATCGAATACGGATCGGATAGTGTTAAAACCATATCCGTATTCGTATTTTTTTTTTTGGATACGGATACGAATCGGAATTAAACGAATACGGATACGGATCAAATATTTTTCGAATACGAATACGGATATAATTCAGATTCTTAATTCAAAATATATATGTTATGCCATTACAAAATATATATAGCCCTAAAGTCACCAATTCACCGACCACATTTAATTAACTAAAATTCACACAACATAACTATAATTCTAATTAAAATATACCAACACAAAAGATATTCTCTCTAAACATATATAATTCTAAAATAAAAAGAGATAGTTTAATGATATTTGTTATGTCTCAGCAAACACCTCCTCTTAAATAGAAAATAGTAAAAAACCATTAGATCCAACATATACTAAGAAATGGAGATGTGTTAGAATAATAACCCCTGCTTTATTGAAAGAAGTTCCAGTTGCACTGGTTTGCCTAATACAACAATGGTTTGGTATCTGTTCACTGGTACCGAATGGTAAGGGTAATCAATCACTATTATCATCTCCATCTTCTTCTGTTAAATTAAAAGTTACACGCATATCCGTTAAATTAAAAGTTACGGATACGGATAATATCCGTATCCGTATCCGCTTTCAAAAATTGAAACCATATCCGTATCCGTATCCGCATAAGTAATATCCGTATCCGCATCCGTATCTGCAAATTATCCGTATCCGAATATCCGTATCCGTAAAAAATCGGATACAGATCCGGATCTGAACGGATAATATCCGATCCGTTTGCACCCCTATCTGGATTACTCACATGTTGTGCAAAAGTCAGCAAATATTGACTCCTCAGAAAAAATGCGGTTACTATGCTTATTGTACGAGATGAAGTGACCAAAAAAATGAGCTGCCTCCGTAAAATTTGGACCGTTAAGAATTTTTTTTAATATCCAAAGGAATATCATATTTATCCAAAGGACTATTATATTTATCCAAGAAAAGTTATGGAGGCTAAATTTCCATAAAGGAATATCAAAATTCATCGAAGTTACTTTAAAATTCTGCATCGGATATACTTTTTGAGTCTGATAGACATCAGAACCGTCTGACACGTTTTAAAGTTGTATGCACAAATCTTAAAACAAATTCGACGGTTCTGGTGCCCATGAGACTTACACTTTTCTTCTCTTGAAGTTATCATAGTTGGACTTAGAAAATTTTGACTTCGAGTAAATGATTTGTCCGATTAACCTTACATAACTATAACCCGAATTAGTATGATTCTTCGTATTGATTTATCCAAATTCAATATAATCTGAATCAAATTCTACAGTTTTTATTATTTAAAAGTTTTACCTGTTGAGTTTAAAATAAATCTACATAGACCATGTATAATATGAACTGATAGACGAATCTGAATTGCTTGGAGTCATAATTGAAGAATTCCAAAGCTGATATCAATTTGAATCCAAAAATAATTTTGAAGTTAAAATGTTTTTGAATTTGTTGAGAACATAATAAAATCCTGACTTGAATGCGTCCCAATTCAAAAATAAACTAAACCTGACATAAACCGTTATAAAGAGTTACAAAACTAATATCCATATGATCCAAAAATAATCATGATTAGGCCTAATTATATCCAAACACAATTTGACATGTATGATTTGCCAGATCTAATCATAATATATTACTTTTGCAAGTGTGCAAAATTGTTTGATTTAGATGCAAATTCAGTTTTTTTGTTATAAATTCAAGATAATTTTTATTGTTGCGTCATTTTAAAATTGCTTGATTTGGATTAAAAATTCCATTTTATGTTTGTAAATTCAAACGATATGGATTATTCACATGAGATTATAAACTAAAATTCAATAACGACAATAATGTCCAAAAGTCAGAAAATGTTGACTCGCCGTGAAAATAAAAAATATTTTTTTTGGTTATTCGCTTATCGCATAAAAATACAGTTTTATATTTTTTATTATCACATAAAAAAAATTGAATAAGAACTATTTTGTAAATGTTTGATTTTAAAAAATTATTTCAAAAAAAGACTTATAAAAAAATTACAATGGATATATATATATGTATCAAATTTATTAACCGTAGACAACTTTTTCTACTTTGTGTTTGAAGGCTGGAGTATTAACTTTCATTTGTAAATAAATTCCAACAAAAATGCATCATAACTTACGAATTTTTATGGAGAAAAATTCTTCTCAAACTAAATTACCTTTTTTTTTTTTTGCATGGACTGCCTCATCTCTAATTCTATATAATATCCGCAAGTATAGTTATTAACAGTATGTATTATTTTAATAATCCTAATTGTCTATTTTAATTGCACATTTGAAACTCTATTTTATTCAAATTGAAATAATTCTTCAGTTAATAAAGTATATAAAATTACAAAGTTATGAATTGCAAAGGCTGAGAAGCGGGAGAGAGGAGAGCAATAATTTATGATTTATGGGCTGCTAATTGAAGAAGACGGCCCAGACCGTTTAATAATAAATAATAAATGTATCACAAATAAAAAGTCGGCCCAACTCTCTCTTTCGACCTCACCTCTCTCTCTCTCTCTCTCTCTCTCTCTCTCTCCACCTCTCTTCGCTAACCTTACCTTCCTGCATTTTCCCTGTTTATAAATCTGTTCACCTTGTGGTCCTATGAACATAGTGATGACAAGCTCTTGTACGAAGATAGAGAGGTATAGTCCTAATTTGATTATTTGAATAACTTCAAAGTTAACGTGTTTTGAATTTGTTTGAGAGCATAGTAAAGTCCTAATTAACTTGACTGTGCTCGAATTAAAAATAAACTAAACCTGACATAAATTGTTATGAAGAATTCCAAAGCTGATATCAATTTGAATCCAAAAAGAATTTTGATCAGATCTAATTATATTCAAATACAATTTGACATTTATAATTTGCCAGATCTAATTATAATATACTTTTGCAAGTGTGTGAAATTATTTGATTTAGATGGAAATTTCAATTTTTTCTTATAAACTCAAAATATTATTTTTACAATTTAGTCATATTTGAAATTGCTTGAATTGGATTAAAAATTTCACTTTTGTTTTAAATTCAAACGATCTAGATTATTCCCATGAAATTATAAATTCAACAATGGCAGCAATGTGCAAAAGTCAGAATGCTGACTTACCGTAAAAATGTTGGTTACTGTGTTTATGGCTGTCTCCGTAAATTTAGAATTGTTTACGAAATTTTTATTAAATTTTTGTGCACTCTGTATAGGCGGCTAGTGGTCTGCTAAGGGGTACCTCGGGCAGGGCAGGGTAGTGCCCGAGGCGGGCAGCGGGTAGGCGGGTAGGCGGGTAGGGGGGTAGGCGGGTACAACGGGCACGGGTAGGCGGGTTTTTTTTTTAAAACTCCGCCCTACCCGTCTCAAACCCGTGCCCGTTGCGGGTAGACGGGTACAACGGGCACGGGTACAGCGGGCACGGGCAGGACGGGCAGGGGTATTTTTTTTTTTTTTTTTTGCTGTTTTTGTTTTGTATTTTGATTTGTTTTCTTATTTTTTATCGTGTCGTACGAATATTATTACGTGTCGTACGAATATTATTACGTGTCGTACGAAAATTTATTTCTTTACACGAGTAATTTTTTTTTATTTTCAAACTCTCATTCTAATTATATAGTTTCATAATTTATTTATATCTCGAAATTTGTAGTTTACATTTTAAATTGATAATATATTTTGTAAACGTTCAATTTAAATTGATAATATAAATCTAAATTAAATTAAATAAAAATTCAAATCTAAATTTAGATGCAAATAAAATTAAATCTAAATTGAATATAAATGTAAATCTAAATTAAAATTTAAATTGAATCGAAATCTAATTTAAATCTAAACTAAATTAAATAATAGGAAAAAAAAAAAACCTCAAATTATGCCTCTGGAATCTGGATTCTGCCGAAAAAAAAAAAAAAAAATAAAAAAAAATAGCCTCTGCCGAATTTCAAAAGAAAAAAAAAATCTAAATCTAAATTCAAATCTAAATTAAATCTAAATCTAAATTAAATCTAAATTCAAAAAGAAATATTATTACGTGTCGTACGAAATATTATTTCTTTACACGAGTAATTTTATTTTATTTTCAAACTCTCATTCTAATTATATAGTTTCATAATTTATTTATATCTCGAAATTTGTAGATAACATTTTAAATTGATAATATATTTGTAAACGTTCAATTTAAATTGATAATCTAAATCTAAATCTAAATTAAATAAAAATTAAATTAAATAAAAATTCAAATCTAAATTTAGATGCAAATTAAATTAAATCTAAATTGAATATAAATGTAAATCTAAATTAAATTTAAATTGAATCCAAATCTAATTTAAATTTAAATTAAATTAAATTTAGCCACTGTTATTTGTTTCTTCATCAATCTGGCATTCTTCACATAGCCACTCACCTTCTGGAGGTTTCTTCATCATAACTCGCATACAATAAGTATGTTCAGCTCCATCACTGCATCTTGTGCAAAAAACAAGCAAATCAATCTTCTTGACCTACATCTCCACAGATATCACACACTTTGACATCATCCTCTACTTCATCAGAGTTTTCTGCCTCAGGATCTTGCTCGACCTGCTTTGTCCGACTCCTGAGACCTCTCATCAGAGTCAGTTCGCTCTAACATCTTGCTTTCCTCGGGCGCATTCTTGACTGTGGCCTCAACATCATTCTGTTCTATGGCATCTGATGTCTCTTGACCGAGAGAAACAACAAACTTACAGTGCTTATTTGTTTTGTTGCCAACCAGCTCTTCCTTGCTCCATTTCTTCTCTGCCTCACCTTTCTTTTTCATCGCTTCAATCTCACTGCAAAGCGTTTGTAGACGGACTTGTCTAACTTGATCAACGCCCTTGAAGACCTTGCGCAAAATCTAAATTGAATATAAATGTAAATTAAATCTAAATTATATCTAAATTGAATATAAATGTAAATGTAAATCTAAATTATATCTAAATTGAGTATAAATGTAAATGTAAATCTAAATTATATCTAAATGTAAATCTAAATGTAAATGTAAATCTAAATGTCAATCTAAGTCTAATTCATAATAATATAATTCAAATTTTGAAATTCTAAGTCTAATTCAAAATAAATACAACTTGTTCTAACTTATTCAAAATATAAATCTAAATCTAAATTAAATTAAATCTAAATTAAAAAAATAACTCTAAGTCTAACAAATTCAAACTTATTCAAAAAAATAACTCTAACAAATTTAACTTATTCAAAAATCTATTTAAAAAAAAATACAATTTGTTCTAACTTATTTAAAAAAAAATAAATCTAACATATTCAAAAATCTAACATATTTATAGATTCAAAAAATATAAATCTAACATTTTAAAATCTAACTTATTTATCTAACATATTTAAAAATTAATCCGAAATTAAAAAATAAAGCTAACATATTTTAAAATAAATCAAACCTATTCTAAAAATAAATAGAACTTATTTAAATCTAACTTACTTACAAATAAAATCTCACATATTTCAAAACTAAATCTCACATATTTTAAAAATAAATCTAACCAATTTTAAAATAAACTACCTATTCAAAAACCATTTTTAAAACAAATATAACTAATTTTAAAATGAATATACCCTATTTAGCACAAATAAAACCTATTTAAAATAAAATTTAACTTACTTAAAAATAAAAACCGAATTAAAAATTAAATCTAACCTATTTAAGCTATTTTGAAAATAAATCTAAGCTATTTATAAATAAATCTAACTTATTTCAAGAATAAATCTAACCTATTCAAAAGTAAATCTAATATATTTTGAAATAAATCAAACCAATTCTACTAACAAAGTAACAATAAATCTAACATATTAAGCTACTTTAAAAATTAGTCTAACCTATTTATAATAAAACTAACAATAAATCTAACATATGTAAGCTACTTTAAAAATTAATCTAACCTATTTATAATAAAACTAACAAAAAATCTAACATGTTTAAGCTATTTAAAAATTTATCTAACCTATTTATCATAAAATTAACAATAAATCTAACTTATTTAATAAATGCAAAAAAATTAATCTAACCTTTGCGAGATGAAAACTTGCGCCTTTGCGGGATGAAATAATCTTGCTCAACCGTATCTCGCGCCTTTGCGGAATAAAATAAATTTCCAACTATATTTTTTTTTCTAATAATTAAATTAATTTCTGAAAAATAAAAAAAAATGATAGAGAATTAGAGAGTATGAGAAGGGAAAATCAGAAATTTAGTGAGTGAGGGAGAGTGAGAAATTTGGTGAGTGAGGGAGAGTGGGTTTGGGGGTTAATTTATGGGGAAATTCGGAACTGTGGGGGCCTGGCTGGGTGTGAAATTGGGGGATTTCAGTCAAAATTCGGAACAGTGGGGGGCACTGTGGGGCAGTGTACCAATATTCCAATTTTTGGGTTTCTCTGCGTTAGCCCGAATCTCAAAGCAGTGTGAGTTAATCCCAAACCGTAAAGTGAAGGGAATCTTTTACACTAATGGAGAGGATAATTTTTGGCTTCCCTAGAGAGGCTCTGCGCCTCTGCCTCGTAAAGTGAAGGGAATAAATGCAGAGGGGGGGCCTGGCGCTGGCGCGGGGAACGGTATTATTGTGCTTTGAGATTCGTGCCAAGTTTAAAAGAACGGTCCAGACAGAGGGAGAGGGGGGCTGGCGCTGGCGCGGGTACCAAAAAAACCGTGTCACACGGCACACGCTACCGTAAAAGATTCCCTTAACAATTGCTATTTACGGTTGAGATTAAATCTCAGCCGGTTTGGGATTCGGGCTGACTGAGGGGGCAGTATTATTGTGCTTTGAGATTCGTGCCAAGTTAAAAACAACGGTCCAGATTAAGTAATTGTAAAAACTGTACAACTGGCGCAAAATTCACAATTTCACATCCATTTTAAATTAACAGAGCAGTTTTAGCTTCATGAAGCGCAATATTTACATGAAAACTATATAAAAATGCACTGTCCGTAGCCAAAAATGCTCTGTTAATATTTACAGAGGGGGGGGAAAGTTTTTGAATTAAAGTTCCTGCGGGCAGCGGGCAGCGGGTGCGGGTACGGGTACGGGCACGGGTACGCGGGTGCGGGCACACCCGTGGCGGGTGCGGGCAGACGGGCAGCGGGCACGGGTTTGGCGGGTACGGGTACACCCGGGTTTGGCACCAAAAAAGGCCACCCTGCCCATTTCAAGCCCGTACCCGCGTACCCGTTTACCCGTCTATACCCGGGCACGGGTACGGGTACCCCGGGCACCGGGCACGGGCGGACCGGGTTCGGGCAGCCCGCGGCGGGCACTGTCAAACCACTAGATCTGGGTATATTAATTAATTTCTATTAATTAAACTTTGGATATTAATAAAAATGTCGGCATGTATGGTGCCAAAAATATATATATGATTGGCTTGATATTTGCACATGCACAGGTGTCAGGTGTGGGAACCGGATAACAGTCCTCCTCGTCTGACTTTCTAGATCTGGGCAACACTTTGTTTAGGATGCCTCCCCTGCCCTCCCCTGCCATCCCCTCCCCTCCCCTCCCCAATGCAGCAAAATCTTTTGTAATGCTTGTTTTCTATTGGCGGAACTAAGTTGGAGTCCATATCACTCCTCCATAGTCCATACACGCTAGAATGAGTTGGAAAAGGATAATTCATTAGAACATCGTATATGTAGACCCTTCATATCATATATACGAATTAAAGAAGCACGCATATATAGTATATTTTGGCAAGAGATAATATATTCAAAGTGATACGGTAGGTATATTAGAACAGCATATCTAAACAATTTTTTTGTTTGTTATACAATATATAGAACAGCATTATAAAATGTTAATATTTTAGTGATCCATATTTTATATATATAACTTGAGACTATATATATATAGTGTTTTTGTGCATTAATTATTAATTGTTCTCTAAGAACTATATATCATTGATCGCTGCCACATAAAGATCTAAATAAGTACCAAATATTTAATCTAGCTAGCTAGTATTAGAAACATGCACCCCGGCCCTGAATCAACTTGCTAGCTAGCTAGGTACATATATATATACATTTCATGGTACTCGTAGCAAAACACGTATGGCAACATATATAAATCATTTCCACAACATCGATCTTTGCTGTACGTTGTATCTTTTGTTTGCTAACTTTAGCTTGCACTTCTTTCCCATATAACGTAACAGACTCCCGTCACTCATTCACTCCGTACGTTTTGCATTCTTTTTTTGCTATTAATTAATTAACTTCATCCTCTACTCTCTTTTCAAATTTATTTAGTATAAAACTTGACAATAATAAATAGAAATTATAAATTAATATTAATACATTCATTTGATTATATTTTTATCATTTTACTTAATATTAAATTAATTCGAAAATTTATAAATTTGACATATAAATGTATTTTTTGTGAAATATATCAATTCCAACTATTAGGATTCATCGTTCGAATTAAGTTAATCTGATAGATATTGAAAGTTAAGCTCACCAAAAAAAATTGATGAGCTTACAAATTATTCAGATTTGGAAGTCAATCCTTGAGACCGGATCATATTTAATTGCTTCGGAATATTAATTAAAGGGAAGAGAAAGAGAGAAGAGGTGAACTCTATTTACTCCCTCTTTCTAGAGCATAGCTCTCTTTGCTTGTCCCATTTTCTGTTTTCTAATATCTCTTCTGATTTTTCAAAATATATTGGTGAAAAACTTTATAAAATTGACCAAATTAAACCAAGATTTTTTTTATATTTGGGTCCCTAGGAAACATAATGAGGTGGTAAATTTTGGTAGGGAATAAATTGTATCATTATATATACAATCTCAAACTGCCTTTCCCCCACACACCCCTCCTCATTTCTAGCTTGATTTGTTCCACACCAACCTATCAACCACCATCTCTCTCCCTCTCTCTCTCACACAGTCCTTCTCACTTCTCTCTCTCTCTCTCTCTCTCTCTCTCTCCAATAATTAATGGAGTTGAAAAGGAGTGTCATTGCTATATTACTAGTACTGTGTACAACACACAGATGCTCAACACAGAGTACAAACCTCAGCAGGAAAAGTTTCCCTCAAGGCTTTGTGTTTGGAACAGCTTCATCTTCATTCCAGGTCAATTATTAGTACTGTATCTTAAATTATTCTCAGAAAATTAAGTATAGACCATTTTTTAATCTTTTAATATGAAGTCATAGTATTGTTTAGCAATGCTTTTGTAAAATAAATGATATTCCATTTACAAATTTCATATTATTTTCAAGTAATACATGTTAATTAAAGGAGTTAGTGGAGTCCATATGTCAAAAAAAAAAAAAAATCTCAAATTGTCAACTTTCATATTATTTACTAATAAGATTCTCAAAATGCAAGTTAGAAAAGTTTTGTCTATTCTTATATAAGTGATGTCATTCTTACTTCCATTTCAACTTTTTTTTTTTTTTCTTCTCCCATGTTTAATTTTTTTTTTATTATCTGATAATTTTTGAAAACCACTGAAGAGTAGAATTAGGGTGTTCTTAAGCTCACCAAGCTTTTTTGTAAGCTTAACTCAAAAACCCATCGAATTGGTTTCAAGCAACACGTACATCAAAATCGTTGAAACCGATCTACTTCACGAGTGGTGAGTTTACATGTCAAATTTATAAATTTATAAATTTGACATGAAACGCATTACTCGTGAAGTAGATTGGTTTCAACGGTTTGGTTGTATCGTTTGAGGCCAATTCAATAGATTTTTTAATTAAGTTCACAAAGGGAGTTGATGAGCTTAAGAACACCCTAGCTAGTTCTACTCGATCGTTTCCTCAATTCCTTGACCTAATTAATTAAGAATTATCTGATAAGATATATGCAACCTTCATATATACCTAATTTCTCAACCAAGAATGAATTTGGAAAACCTTAATTAATGAATAATCAAATATATTACGTGCATTCTTATCTCTCACATATTTTATTTAGCTTTACATGCATGCATGCACTAATTGGGTTCAATTTGTAATTATTGATTCTAATAGTAACAAGGACGACCGCCTCTCAAAATTAATCTTGTTTTGAGTTATTAATTTTTAATTAGTACCTGCACACAGCAAGCAACACATGCATGATGCATGTGATGCCTGTTCCATCCAGAATTCTGGATTCAAATTAAACATTGTAATTGTAATTGTAATCTAAACACGTCGCGGGTGTGGACTTGTAGTTGTGGAAATTAAATGACAGGCTGTCACGAGGCTTTGTCTTTAGCGAAGGCATGGGACATGGGAGATGGGCCACTAGCCCACTGGGCCACCAGCATCATTAAATTTCCTTTTCACACTTGTAATTTTCTTTCTTTTTGCGCGCTGACCAAGAACAAGCAAGATGCTTTTGGAAGCCTCTTATAAAATCTCAAGTGCTCCAATTCCAAAATCCAAAGATTCAACTTGTTTGAAAAGTGCGCCCGCCTCTCTCTACTGCCATTATATAGTCACATTAGTGTGTGGCTGTGTGGCGGTGTTAAATATTGTATAATTTTTTTACTTTAAAAATCCATCAATTTTTTGTGCTAACAAAGTAACAAATTGTTTTATGCTTAGAATAATGTTTGTCACCTTTTTTATGAAAATAATTAATGTTTCTCATGTAGCTAGTGCCTAGTCTCTAGGGATATTCGTTCGGATTTAGTGGACACGAAATTTGACGTAACCGAAAATTAAACCGAACTTGATCCGAAATTCATGAGATTGCCCCACCCCACACTTCGACTCAAAATTTAAGTTTGAATCTGAACCGTCCTATCAGAATTCGGACCAAATCCGACTTAGGTGAATTAGAATTCACGGATTACATTCAATTATATTATATGAAAATTCAAATTTAAGTTTGGGCAATGCTATATGATGATCCAAAATGCATTAACCCGTCACTTCATTCTTTATAGTGAGCTAGCTAGATGATAAGGTTTTCCACTTGATCATGCGCATTAATTAAGTGCTCTTATCAACAAATACATAAAAGAAAAAGAAAAAAGCAATTAATCATTGGATTTATGGCAATGCATTAATTGCAGTATGAAGGAGCAGTGAAGACTGATGGCAGAGGATTGACTGTCTGGGACAAATTTTCACATACCTTTGGTATTAATTAACTTATATATATACTTCTCAACACTATTTTAAAAATACTGGTATTCAAATATAAATTGTAGGATTAATTTGTGGCTGCTATTTCTTTTCTTTTCTTTGTAGGGAAGGTGGTTGATTTCAGCAATGCTGATGTGGCGGTCGACCAGTACCACCGTTTTGAGGTTAATTTATCTAAACACCCCTATCAAATTTTATATGCACAATAAAATTTCAAGAGAATGATTTTTATGCCTCAAATGTGTATCCTTTCATTTTTTTTTATTTTTCTAATAAAAAAGATTCTAAAACTTATATGTCAAAATAAAACTATTAGATTTGACATGTATTATTTTCTGTCCATGCACATAAAAAATTATCACTTTTTGGTTTTATTTTTTATATGAATTAATAAATTGAAAAATCAACGTCTAGAAATTATTTATGTTAGTGTATTTTTGCAAACTCTTCATAACAATTAACAAAAGGTTGAAATCTTTTACATGTACATAAAAAATGATATAAATCAAATCTAACAGTTTTATTTTGATATTTAAGTTTTAAATTTGAAGTTTAAAAATAGAAACATTTAAGCCCTCGTCAATTTCAAATATATATCATATAATAATTTATTTTTTCAATTTTTCCTGATGCGTTCCTATATGGCTAGCCTTCACTAAACTTGTATCATTACTTATATATACCAGGTTGGTTTATATAACACATGTTGGTTTATCAGAAATCTAAAACCAAGCGCACATAATTAACATTATAACTCCATATATAAAATTTAGCATGTATGCATTATGGGCTTACATGTTTTATTGGACTATCTATCTATCTATCTGACTAAACTATTTTTGTAGGAGGATATACAACTTATGGTAGACATGGGAATGGATGCATATAGGTTCTCCATTGCATGGTCTCGAATTTATCCAAGTACATTTTTTTTTTTTATTTCTTTAAAAAGTATACACTTAACTTAGTTGAATTTATGATGAATATCTCTCAAAGAACTTTTATAAGATTGATGTTTTTTTGCTCTCTTTTGGTCGCAATATATGTTAGATGGTACTGGTGAAATTAATCAAGCTGGAATCGACCACTACAACAAATTAATCAATGCATTGCTTGCAAAAGGTATGGTTGAAATTGTACTGAGCAGGATTAAATGTTAAAATGTTATTTTTTTATTTTTTATTTTTGCCCTTTTTCTCACTAATTATCATGCTTGAATGAGAAATAATTATAGGGGTCGAGCCTTATGTAACAATTTACCACTGGGACCTTCCTCAAGCCTTAGAAGACAAATACAATGGATGGCTAGATACGCAAATTATGTGAGTTTCATGTTTGCTTTTATGTGTTCTAACTTGACATATTTTTTACAAGTTAGAACAATAGACACCTTTTTTTTACTGAATATACTCAATATTTGCATCATGAAACATGGAAACATGAAAATATCTGATGTGTTAACAACATGCATGGAAGCAATGACTTTGCGAATTTTGCCGAGACGTGCTTCAAGGCATTTGGGGATCGGGTGAAGCATTGGATAACATTTAACGAACCGCACACATTTGCAATACAAGGCTATGATGTGGGACTTCATGCCCCCGGTCGCTGCTCTATTCTTCTCCATTTATTTTGTAGAGCAGGGAACTCAGCAACTGAGCCTTATATTGTTGCCCATAATACCCTTCTGGCTCATGCCATCACCTCAGACATATATAGAAGGAAATACAAGGTAATGTTTACTTCATGCATTTTATTTTACTGCTGGCATTCTTTATTCAAAATAAAAATAAAGTTTAGGAACTAAAATCCTAGCTTTGGTGCATGGAAAGAATTATTCTGATGGATATATTTCATAACAAAATGATATAGTTGACAAACAAGAATAATAAATTAGTTTGTGTTGGCGGTGACTAAGATGTTTATCGATAAGTATAGTCTAAAATAAGGATTAAAATTAGAGGTGAACATTCTTAATTGTACTAATGGTGCATATTATGGACAACACGTTTGTGTTGTGTGATTTAAACAATTTGGTTAATTCATTTTAAAAAAGGGGAATTCGACTAAAGACCTCTTTTTATCTAGCTTTTGCATAGAATAACACTTTTTATTTTCGGTTTATCGCATGCCTTCAAAATATAGCCTACACAAGGTGGAATTGTTGGGATGGCATTTGATGTTATGTGGTATGTGCCGATGACAAATTCTACCGAAGACATCGCAGCAACGCAAAGAGCACAAGATTTTCAATTTGGCTGGTATGTTTCTTAATATGCTTTTCTTCTTTTGTCCCAATGTTTAGAAAAAAAAAATGGGATTGAGATAATTGTTCCTTTCCTTTCTATCTAAATGAAAGCTTACTGGTACGAAAATGACGGTTTTATACCAGTCAGTAAGACTAGAAAGAAAATTTCAGAAAAAGTACTCAAGTTTTTACTTGATAAGAATGAAAAGGTTAAAAAACTACTGAATTTTATATAACAGGTTTATGGACCCTTTATTCTTTGGTGATTATCCAAATTCAATGAGAACAAGAGTCGGGGATAGATTACCGAAGTTCTCAGCTGATGAGGCAGCATTGGTTAAGGGATCATTGGATTTTGTTGGTATAAATCACTACACCACATGGTACGCAAAGAACAATTCAACAAATATAATTGACAAATTGCTCCACGACACAACTGCCGACTCTGGTGCCAGCACGCTACGTAAGTTCATAATAGCTCTCAGTGCCATTTCAATTGTTAGAAAATAATTTGCCAATTAGGTTCAATTAAGGAAGCAGAAAATATTTTTTCTTGAGTAGTACTGTACCAGGTTTGTGTTGTACCAGTCAGGTCAAGTACTCAACAGGTATTAGGAAGAACTGGTACGCCAATCAATTAAGCTCACAATTCTTTCATTGACCAAGAGCATTCTTTGTTTGTTTTTTTCTGATATGCAGCATTCAAGGGTACTAAAGCAATTGGAGATAAGGTACGAAACAAATTAAGAGAACTTTTAAAGACAGTATATATAATATATGATATTATTTAAAAAAATTATTAGATCGAAAGCTCTTAAATGATTTCTTAATACAGGCAAATGCTATCTGGATATATATTGTACCTGAAGGGATGAGGAGCCTGATGAACTACGTCAAAGAGAAATATAACAATCCACCGGTTGTGATAACTGAAAATGGTTCTCTTTTCTCCTTTCCAATTATTCCAACCATTTCATGATTACCCATGTAGTGTTTATCTTTATATGAGTAAGGCTTTGGTACTATGCATAACACACATTAGTCCGTACTTTGGATCACTATCTCTGTTTACAAAATCCAAATAGTCGATCTGAACCATTCAACATGATAACTATATGTTTCCTCAAAAAAAAAACATGATAACCATATGAAATGTACTTGTAGATCAAATTTTACATTTTTTAGAATTTTTTTTACTGTCTTTTTAGATAGGTAGAAAATCACTTGATCTAAATATTCTAGACCATTTAGAAGAAGTGATTTTCTACATATCTAAAAAATATAAAATTTAGTGTGCAAGTACATTTTCAGATGGAGATCATGTTAAATGGTTTAGATCAACTTTTTGGACTTTTAAAACGAAGATATCGATCCAAAGTACGGACCAATGTGCGATATGCATAGTACCATAGCCTCACTCATCTTTATATTGATGTTAAAATATAAGTGAATCAAATATCTACGATGTTTGTGCAGGGATGGATGATTCAAACAGCCCATTTACTTCAATCGAAGATGCTCTGAAGGATGATAAAAGGATCAGATACCACCATGATTATCTCTCAAACTTATCTGCTGCTATCCAGTAATTTTAGTCAGATTTACATAAGTAGCATATATGGCAATCCTCGGTTACAAAAAAAATAAATAAACAAGTAAAAAATGTAGACAGTTGTACTCGTACCGCAATATTTAAGATGTACCAGAAAAGTTTTTTATGATACCCAAAAGTAGGGTGAGTAAATAGAGCTATTTTGCAACTGAAATGATATGAAGGAGAGAATTTGAATAACCTATTCAATTTATGAAGATTAAATTTACTAAATAAAATTTGCGAATGCTATGCAGGGAAGACGGTTGTGATGTGAGAGGATACTTTGCGTGGTCTCTGCTTGACAACTGGGAGTGGGCAGCGGGTTACACTTCGCGATTCGGGCTATACTTTGTCGACTACAAGGATAACCTTAAAAGATACCCAAAGAACTCAGTTCAATGGTTCAAAAACCTCTTGAGCTAAACACCTACACCGCAAAACTTTTCATTTGCTTTTTATGAAAGTGATTACATCTTAGAAAACGTAAAAGATAAACATTAGTTGTACAATTTGATATGATACATCATTACATGCACGCAAAAGGTAGCTACATTTATTTGAGATTTTGAGCCTGATTCATATCTGCTGAAAGATCTTCATAACCTGCTTCTTTTTTTCTTTTCCTTCGTTTTATATTTGCCATAACTTTACATCTAGATCCGGGACGATCCACAAAGTTTTTTTATTTTATTGGTCGCTTTCTCATCAGTCATCAACAATAATTAAAAGATATATTTCATGTCATCGTTGTTTTGAAGACAACTCCAGAGAAAGAGAAGGATATTCGAGTCCTCAAAACTCAAAAGAAAGGAAGACTGGAAACAAGGTCCAAAATGGGAAAAATAATAGCTAAGGCATACTATGCCTTGACCCAGTAAAAGAGAGAGAGAAAATAACAAGGTCCAAATATCAAACTGTTAGAGGCAGTTTGACAAAGACCAACAAAACACTTTCTTTATGCAAACAGTAATACAAATATTGGGGTACACCAGTAGAAACTCTTATTGACAAATTGCAAAAATTCAAATTACCGTAAAATGGCAAGTAAAAAACAAAAAGTGCACCAAAATTTTAATAAAAGAAAAGGTCATGGTTTGCCAAGACATGCCGAATTTATGTCTGGCATAAGCTGTCCCATTCAATTCTAGACAAGTGATATTTATTAAGGTAAAGAATAATAAAAAGAGAACTAATAGCGGAGCATGTAGGTTCTGCGCCTGAACCAATTGTAGTCGGGCAAATTCTGGATTGGTCCTAGGGCAGCAATTGCGACATCCTGCAAAACAAAATCAAAATAACAAATTACAAAGATAAACAAAAAATAGAACAAAAACGTATTTTTGATCTGGAAAATTCTAATCATCCTAAGCACAGTAAGCACCAAAACTCATAAAAATAGTGCATATGCTTACAGTGCTAAAATTTAAAGAAGCATTCCTAGTGTCACTAAAAAGCCAACCATACATAGTGTTTTGTTTTCCTACTATAGTCAGGAGAGGAGTTTATCCCTAAGACTTGCCCCCAGTTAAGGTTAAGAAGAAAGGCAGTGTTAAGAGAGGTCGGTCATAGGCTGTACCAGAGCCTCTCACATTTGCTACAAAACTTTTGATTTGAAGGATAGATAAAATATATATCTCCCTAAAATGTCCCAAGTTCGTAACACCAAGTTAGGGGTTAGCATCCAACCATCTCCCCCTACCCTCCCGAGAGGAAAAATATTGTACCTGATCAAAGATGAACCGGTTAGCCACACGCTTGACTGCACTAGCATCAACAGCATCAATTCTAGAAAAAAGCTCTGCAGCCGGAATTCTTCGCCCATAGTTCAGTATCTTCACAAATAAGCAAATTATTGTAAAATTAGTCAGGAAGCAAAGCCCAAAAGGATTTTCTCTTTTTTAATTTGGGAAAACATAACAAGCAAAACTAAAAGAGTTGTGCATGTACCTGACGACCGATATCCTCAGCAGCAGGAGTGGTACCATCAAGGTGAAGCTGCAGAGAAGATTTCAGCTGAAAACAAATATACAGCCTATATTAGTCCGAATTTCTTATTTGAAAGGATGAATCTCTTCTACAAGCTAGTCAGCAATATATTGATATAAAAATAAAAATCAAGCAATCAACCGAGAGAACACCAGCAATTGAGAGAAGTTGTGCCTACCTGATTGCGGGCTCGGGTAACATCATCATCTGTGACACGGTAAGATAACTTGCTTATCGATTGCATAATTGCAAATGACAGGTCATCCAAGCAATCAGGCTACATCAAAATAAGGTCAATAACAACAGGATATTAGGTTTGCATAGAATGACAATGTAAAGCACAGGCCCTTCTAAAAAAGGCCATAGAACCACATTAGTTTAATGCTAACAATGGGCAAGGCAATAGAAGTAAAATTGTAAGATGAACAAAGCAAATATAAGGACCTTAGCTACGGCATAAACACCAAAAAGGCCAGTGTCCTTGTAATTGGTGTTGAAGGCCATCACACTCTCGGCAATATCATTGATTGCTACCCTCTGCACAAGCTCTGACCTGAAAATAATATCATGTCTGATCAAGGCTCTTTTATAATACCAATGGTGATCTTCAAACCAAGCAAATAAATCAGTCCCACTCACTCATCTGAATTCAGCAAGCATTAGTAAAATAGATTTGAGGCTGATCTGACCAAACCTGACGTACAAAAATTAACCATTGTCTTTTAAAGTACCAACCAAGCACCACCTACTAAGGATCAGTGTTTTGGAGACAGGTCAACACATTGTTCATTCATACATAAAATCTAACCATAATGTAGTAACAGTTATATGCAAGTAAAACAAGGAAACTTAATGTGTAGCCCTACCTGAGAAATGATATACACAGACCTCTACATATCAGAATATCATCTCTACGTTCTTTTTAGTTTCTCCAACAAAGATCAAATTAACACCTGTACCCCCTCTTTCCATCCATATTTATCCAGATAAATATAATGAAGAAATGACGGTTTCGATATCTTTCTGATGAAATTGGGAGAGATGGTTCTACAAGATTTTTATTTTTGGAGGGGTGACATGATATTTCAAGTTTTCTACTGTTGCACATGACGGAACTTGTTAATAAGAAGTGTATACTACAATCAGTGGATTTGCAGGCTAACGCATGAGATTAACACAACAAGAAATTATAACAGGACAAAACTTAAGACAGACCCAGCGTGCTTGCCTCCACCAGCACTCTTACTCCAGGAGCCAAGCATTGCTTGCATAACCATCAAAGCAATGGAGTCTGGATCAGTGACAGCTGCACCCTCAAATGCAACTGCAAATTGAGCCAGCTTGATGTCATCATCAAACATACGGACCTGGATCAAAACAAGTAGACTCAAGTCAGAGAAATAGTAATGCAGCATTATGTTTACATGTACAACATGTAGTTCATACCGGCACAGCTTGAAAGTAGGTCAAGGAGAATTTCTAAGAAAAGAAAACATACATGGCCAAACATGCTGAATCTGAACACCGAAATAAACACAGCAAAAGTGTCAAGATATGAATTAGGATTTGTGCTATCTTTGAGATTTTGATATGCATCTCAGTTTTGGAATGTTTCCCTAAAATATATCTTTCTCTAGCTAGTACATATCTACTTTATTGGTGCATCCTATTATGGAAAGTCTGTATTTGGTATTATGAAGAATATAGAAATTGTATTATGGTAGTAGATATTCTTCTATAAGAATATGATGTAATTTGTATATATAAACTCAGATATTGTCTTTGGGTGATAGAGAAAACTTTTGATAATAATTATTATTTTTCAGTTTCAATTCTATCTAAATCTTGTCATAAATCTTGTCAAAAAGGACCCGGAAACAGCAGTCAACAAAAACGTTACCAGTACATTCACTCAGAGGTTATTACCAGTATCATACTAGTTAAATCTATAACAGTATGGACAGTTGGTTTTGCTCATGACTTGCATAACGACAATTTTGGGGGTGTTGGGCGGCTGCGCAACATTAATGTTATACAGTACAGAATTTCTACGAGGAATAATTGATGCATTACACCGTACTTACTTCCGAACCAGTAAAAGAAGCAGGTGATTTGGCCACCAACTGGGACGCGGTGGTGGGATCAGACGACAACTTTGGGAACAACTTCTTCACCAATTCCACTACTTCCTCATGCTTAACTGCCCCAGCAGCTGAAATAACCTGACAAAGAGAAAGCATAGCAATTTATTTCATTATAAAATATAAATATAAATATATATATATATAGATAGAGAGAGAGAAAGTGGCTAAGATACAAACGTTTGTTCCTAGCCTCCGGAACAAACGCCTCTGTTCTCCGATTTTCAAAGTCCAAACAGTCAACCAAACCATTAGATATTCAATCTATATTAAAATGTGCTTGGAGACCAAATTTTACATTTTTTGGAACTTTTTTTCTATTTATTAAGATGATTTGAAAATCGCTGATTTTATTAAACTTCTGCACCATTGAAAAACAGCGATTTTCAAACCATCTTAATAATTAGTAAAAAAGTTCCAAAAAAATATAAAATTTGGTCTCCAAGCACATTTTAATATAGATTGAATGTCTAGAGGTTTGGATCGACTGTTTGGACTTTGAAAATCGGAGAACAGAGGCGTTTGTTCCGGAGGCTAGGAACAAACGTTTGTATCTTAGCCACTCTCTCTCTCTCTCTCTCTCTCTCTCTCTATATATATATACATATATATAGGTTTCAAGAGAGGCAAATGCTAACGCTAACTCCTCAACAAAATAGAATAGTTACACAACTTTGATGTTATAAGAAAGTATATGTCTTTTTTACCCAAATGCTAACGCTAACTCCTCAACAAAATAGAATGTTTACACAACTTTGATGTTATAAGAAAAGATATGTCATTTTTACCCAATACTTACCACACGAGGAGCAGTGTAGTGAGTTGCTATGTAGTTTTTCAGGTTCTCTTGTGTGATCGACTTGACATTCTCAGCAGATCCCAAGATAGTTCTACCGAGAGGAGTGTACTGGAATGCGGTAGCATGTAAGTGATCAAAGATAACCTCTTCTGTTTGGCCTTCAACCTAAATATTGAAGATTCAAAACATGTTATCTTAATCACCATTTGAAACAACCAATCTTTCGAGTAACTATTTCAGACATACAATTTTTCCAGAATCAAAATATTCCAATAAAAAGGAATTATAATAAAGTTAATTAGCCTCTAACTTTTAGGTTGCCTATTGGAAATTTAAAAAAAAGGTAATCAATACTAAACAGGTTGCCGATCTACTAAACAGGTTTGTTCCACTAGCCTAATCAATTGGTAATTAATACCCTTCAAAATCTTTACATGTCCTTGTATTATACATTGAACTTGAACAAGTAATAGACAAAGGCATATGCTATGTATTATCCCGCTAAGCCTGTAAGAACAACATGGATAGAGCAAGATAGGCAAATAATCACAAGAAAGTTTAATTCACAGAGATGAATGTAACAAGTACTTTGTTGTGGGTGTCTTTCTATTTCCTTTCTCTCTGCTGAAATGTTGAGCATCATCAAACCAGATTTTTAGGGGTTTAGTTGGGTCAGTTAGGGTGTATTTCCTTCTTTAGAAATGGATAGCTGTAACATATATCAGAGAAACTAATACTAAAACTACTCTTAACCTCTGAAACATTTATCAGATAAACAAAATACAAAGCTAGGACCTTACCATAAAATATCAACGAACTAATATTTATATCAGGAAAGAAAAATCATATAATAAGCTTACCTCTTCCATTTCACGCAAGATTACATCTCTCTCCCGCTCGATTCTACCAGCATCGAAGGTAGAATTCTGAAGAATATCTGCGAGAATTTCAAGCACATTTCTAACATCCTTATCCAAGACCTTGGCGTAATAAGTTGTCTGCTCCCGGGAGGTGTAGGCGTTAAGGTGGCCACCCATGTTCTCTATCTCCTCCTCCAACTGGCGCACCGAGCGTGATGCAGTGCCCTTGAATATCATATGCTCTAGGAAGTGTGCTGTGCCGTTTGTTCCTTCGGCTTCAAAACGACTTCCGGCATCAATCCATACGCCTACCTGTGAAAGTTAATAACTAGTCAACATTATCCAAAAAAATCACTGCTATTCTATCAAACTATCGGCTCACAATCAATTTGGCCATATAGAAATGAATCCAGGGGTAAACACCGCATATCTGCTGACAGATGAAAAGTTGGAAATGGAATCACTAAATTGAAGAGAACACCATGTTATCAAAATAGAAAACATACATATCTCCTGAGCTGTTAAAATAATGAAAACAACATTGGTTGTCTAACCCTTTTCTAAGTCAAAAATATGTATTAATAGATCCAGATCAAGAGAGGAGAGGTCCGAGGGAGCCAGTATAGCAAATCCTCAGATTGTACTCAGCTTAGTTGTAACGGACAGGAACAAATGAAGCCCACTAATTGACTCACCGTAGCGGTCTGTGAGGCAAGCGTTGATTCAGTGGCCACACGAAGTCCGTTAGACAGTGTCGTGACACGTGTCTCCGGCGCGGCCAGTATGCTGCTGTGATCCACAAGAGACGGGATGGGGGAGGCGTAGCGAAGGAATCGAGGATCGGGGTGTTCAAGGCGCTTGAGCCTAGCGTTAACCGAATCTGCGATGAGATCGTACCGCATGACCGGGCGGACGATCTCGGGAGAGGAGACGGCGGATTGGGCGCCGGGTACAGTCAACGTGGCGGCTCCGCGCCGCGCTAGGCGGAGGAGGTTTCGGATCGTCATCCGTGGGGTTAGATGTGCAAATCTGAGCTAGGTTTATTAGGGTTTCGTTTTAGTTGGAATGAGAGAAGAGAGAAGAGAGAGGAGAGAGGAGAGCAAGGCCCAGAGAAGAGAAGAGAATGGAATGCGGTTGGGAGAACCTAGCTTTGTCACTGTCTTCGGTCCATCTAAAACTGGACAGCTCCCTCCTTTTCTTGGTAGTTTATTAATAGACAATTTGCGACTGGATCCGAAATGCAAAAGAGGGCGTCCGATAGAATACAATACAGTGATTTGTTTAAACTTAATTATTCTCATTATTCTGATGCACGTATAGCTAGCACTTTTTCTACGCACTCTAAAGAATCCTTTTGACAGAGTGATATTTTAGTTACAAAATTAATACAAATCGTAGCATGTTATCGGTTTCTACTTTCTAGTAGTAGAAATCTTTCTAGAATATATAGACCACTCCTTTCATTTGCTTTTTTTTTTTGTAGTATATATTAAGTAACAATTGTTACTTGACCGGACGAGCAAAAAAGTGAGATTATCCCTTTTATAAGAGAAAGAATTGAGATTAATATCCTTTAAAATAATTAAAAAAATTGGGTTTGGAAATTCACTTTAATTTCAAGTGTGGATTTGGTAGGAACTAGTTAAGTGCCCACGCGTTCCGGTGGGATTGACAATATTAATTATGTAAAAGATATAACTTGTGTTAGATTCATAAAAATATTTCTTTAAGAAGTAAATTTTTTTGAATGCGTTTCTTTGAAGAGTGACAAAATTAATTTTAGTGAAATTCACGTATCATTGATTTTGAGAGTAGACTAATTGAAGGGGAAAAAAAATATATTTTTCGTTCTTTTAAATTTATATATATGGATATAGAAGGGGAAATTCTTATTTATAACATTATAATGAAATTCTTATCCATTTGAGCAATAAGGTTAAAGTTTTAAAAATAAGACTAAATTTGATAAATTTGAAAATTTCCATATGATTCAAACAATTTGTCCAAGTCATAGTGAAAGAAATCATTATTATTTATTATCAAATTTTTAATGCGTTTAACAAGCATTTATCTTTCTTTTAAATCCATGGCATAAGTTGAAAGTTATTTACTTTCAATAATTTAGAACTTGGGCCATAAATCATCCCATAAATAAAAATCAGCCCTAAAGTTAAGTTATTTTACGTGACCGACTTGTCCGCTGCTCGGATTAGCGTTGGTGCCAGTATTAATTTCACTCTGAGATTCATGCATAACATAATTGGACGGTTGCTATTTTCTAAAATAACATGCAAAATATGAGATATCTAAGAGTTCCTTTAATGGGACCAATTGGTCATATTAAAATCAAATTTTTAAATGCATCGCAGGAGATCTGTTTCCTCCGATGCCTCTCAATCAGGAGAATAAATAAGAAACAACAAATTTCAAAAATCTAACCTTGCATTTCTGGACCATGTCGTCAAAAGTATTTCACCTTGTGCTGCCTGAGTGTGTGAAACTTGTCAACACTGCCAATATATATATTTTTAAGTACGTCGCGGCCCACTTCAAAAAATTAGAATTATAAACGTCGTTTTTGTTATTGAGATATAACACAAACAAAATTTGATTAAATTTGAAAATTATATAAATAATTAGTGCAAAATTATTGCACACAAAATTATCAGTAAATCATAAATTACTTCCAAATTTAATACCAATTTACCTAAAAAAAAAGTTAAAATTTTATTTATTTCATATATCACATCTGTCAAATAAATTGACATATCCGATTTTGATGCAAATATCATATATAATTTTAATATGTGGCTAGTTAAGTGCCCACGCGTTGCAGTGGAGATTAAAAGTTTGTTTTAATCAGTTCAATTTCAATCCCCACGGTTCAGTTTATTTCGCAGATTGATAGTACTACAATATTGCAGTTTTTCAATGTATGAAAATTAAGATGTCATCACTTTCTCTTTTTTGGATTTTTATTTTTAGTTTCTTAAGTATGAAACTTTTATTCATTTTTAGTAAAATAACTCAGTGTAATACAATTGAAATGATATGCACTGAATAACTCAGTGTAATACAATTATTCTGGTGCATCTATAGTTCACATATATAACAAAGAGAAACAATAATTTTGAAAGCTTTGCATTAAAAAAAAAGATGAAATTTATCTTAAAAATATTAATATCTCGGGGCAAAAAAGCCAATCAATTTGGCTCATGAACATAATTCAACAATTGCCAATAAAATGAAAACTTTGTAAGTCAAATTCCTCGATCAACTATTTATTTTTTGTAGATTTTTTGTGGGTTTTGGTAGCGTCATAAGAAATCCAATTCACCAGATTGCTAAACAAAAAAAGGTATTGATTCCAAAGATATTATTACATACGCTTACAGAGAACTCAGTAGATATAGATACACATAGCCTCAACAATCCAATACAAGAGAAAACCATGTCCTTATTATGTTATAAATATTTGATATTTTGGGACAGACTCGCAAGAACAAAACATTACATGATAAAAGCTTATGCATTGAAAAGATGGGTAACAACACTAAGAAAATATCAAAATAAACATCCAGCTTATACACAGCCCAACTATAGAACTGTCTACTTAGAATGTCCTCAGCCCGCAGACGAATCTTCCCGAAGGCCTGATCCTCATCATTCTGAAGATCGGCCAAGCACACCTCAAACACTCTGTGTGTTTAAGTCACTTAGAAGAGGTGTGTTATGCTGTTCTCTTAGTTGATTTGTTACTTTGTAGATTTGTTAACTTTTTTTTTCTTGTTGGTGCAAGATTTATCGTTATAACTTGTAAGTTTAGTTTTATCGACTTAAATACTCAAATTAAATGCATGGACTGTATTTCCATTTCAAAAAATGATGCATATTGCATATCCTTTTCAAGTCACTCACAAAATTCAACAGTGGATAACTGAAGGTAATTATCTTATTAGATTTAATTTGAATTGTCTAATTAAAAATCGTATCCTTTATGCTAATGACTTTCTTTAATTGAATAGGCCATGAAAATGAAATGAAAATTACAAACAAAATGCATTAGAGAGCATATGAAATCCTATCTTTCCATCTAATTGTCCTAATTTCTAAAAAAAATTGATACATATACACTACTGATAGAAATAGTAGCAACTATTTCATGCTAACACTCTTTAGGTCAGCAACCTTTGATCTGTGTAATTGCTCTGAAAAATTCAAGAGAAGAAGCTACTGGTGTCTATCTGAAAATTGGTGTCGAAATCTAATCCATCAAAAACAAGATCCATTTCACCCATTGGTGAATTTGTTGTCGATGCGGTCGTCGACAATGCTGAAACTACAGTCATGTATTAGGCATTACCTTGTGAACATTGAAGTAGTCAGAACCAAAGTCAAAACAGTCGATCCGCCGCTGAACATGATCTCCATATGAAAATGTGCTTATATGCCAAATTTTACATTTTTTTTATTATTCTAATATTTTTTAAACAGCTAGAAAATCACTTGATCTAAAAACTCTAGACCATTCGAAAGTAGTGTTTTTCTACCTATCTAAAAAAAAAGTTTAAAAATTGGTCTTATATCATAAACCATATGCAGTAGAAATGAAGAAACAGAAAAAAAAGAATATCAGAAAAATTGAAAGGCTGAGATTCAAAAATCCATAGAAAATAGCAGAAAAATCCAATTGATACAAAATTTGAGTCTAAACTGCTTGCAAGAGAGTCCTCTACGTGTCTGTGTTATTGGATTTGACAGAATCAGGGTCTATGTCCCCTGATTTGCCAGTTTTTGACAGAAGGGCATTTCTAGAATTTATTGGACAGTAGGGGTATCAAATGAGTTTTCTGCTGGTTGCTAATGCCTGTCATACTTGTTTTGTGTTCAATCATTGTTTGAGCAAGGCCCTAGAGATGGTTTAGCATTAGAATCAGCATAAAACCCTTTTGATCACTAATTTTCTTGCCGTGGAGATTGAAAGTCTGTTTTTATCACTTTTTTAAAATGTGATGTTTGTACTGTGATAGATACTTTGTTAAATTTAATTATCATATTGTGAAATTTGTACTGTTATATATGCTTTATTAATAATCTCACATGTGTGTTGTTTTTTTTCCCACTTATCTTCTTATGGTTGTGACACAAAATCACAATTAAATTTAACAAATGAATTATATAAATAAGTATTAAACGTGATTTTATATATTAATAAGGAGAGATCTTGTAAACATTCATAAGATTTTTTTTTTTTTTTGCATTCAACCGTAAGCTTACATCCATTTTGGGATACACTTGTTTGATTGTAAATATTCCCTAAAATTCATTTAAAAGCTATCTTTAAACAACAGCGAGTATGTAAACCCCTCAGAATCCAACGATTTGTTGTTAGTGTAGAAGCAACATTCTGTTATCCTCATTCTCAACACTTTCGAGATAACCTCCAGCTCCACCAGACCTAGCTATTGTGAGTTCAAATATTATTCAGATCAATCTATGTCAATTTCATCAGCAGAAGTCAGTTAAGAGGAACCATCACTCTTTATGTATTCAGAAGTACCTGGCAATACTATGGCATTTATTTTTCTCAACAAAGTACAGACAAGAAAGAAAAAAGATTGTAAACTACATAGCTTAAAGCCCAAAAAAAAAAAACTACTGATCATATATGCCCTACACCATGATAGCCTTCTCTACAGATGTACTATTTACTTCTTTACAATCTGCCCCAATTATGATCCAGAATACCTTTTAATCTAATAGCCAACACAACAAATTTTTCCCTCAACAATCTTGATTGGAGCTTTCAGCTTTTCTTTTCCTTTGTTTAATTCCAAAAGAACACCATCTAAAGATCTTTTACAGAGAGATGAAAAAATTTCTACACTATTTAAGAATCTCATAAATTTCCTATAAAGTTCCTATGAAGCATGGATATCTGCAAATCAAGGAAGACCGTTCTTTAAAATTTCACAACAATTAGAGAATTGTTAGTATTATGCAATTTTTCCCTTTTTGTACATGACAAATGCATAGTAAAATTGAAAAGGAAGGAAAAAAAATAGACAAAAGGCAGTACCTCTCAAGGAATTCCATAGGAGAATGTTCGCTCCCAAATGTGAGGTACAAAGTTTCACTACAGCAAGCTGTAGAGTTTAAACCTTATAAACTCTCGACCAGATCGCAAGTGTACAATCTTGTCGTGAAGTTTAGTCGGGTATCGATCCACAGGGACGATTCACTTTCTTAATCTCTACTTTTCCTAATTAGGTACTAGAAGTGTAAAAATTGGGTGTGTGTCTATTCCTAAGTTTTGTAATGAATATATGAACAAGTAAATGAATGTATGAACAAATTCAATTAACAATGTATGAACAGAATTGAATCAATTAAATGTTTGTGTTTTGTACGATTGTATAAAAGGGCGTTTCAAGGGTTTCAGATTTCATCTTCAACTTTGCTGCTCAGGACCTGCCACGCGACCCGCATACTCTCGTATGCGACCCTTGTGACGTGACCCGCATGCTCTCGCATGAGACCCGCGTGGCCCTTAAGCGCCCTGGACCTAACACGCGACTCGCAAGCTATCGCTTGCGACCCTGTGATGCGACCCGCGTGCTAACTCACGCGACCCGCATGGCCCCTTGAGCTGAGTCTGCACATGTCAGAAACTGGTTGTTTAAGTCGTGTAAGGCTAGATTGACCGTACCTAGTGTCACTGAACCTCAACTTTCGTGTGTTGGCTTAGCAGACCTGGTTTGGAAATGCAATTTCACCTTCTTAGGTTTAATTAAGCTGTTTGATCTAAACCTAAGTTCTCAGTTCTGTTTACTAAAGGTATCCACAAGCTGAGCAAGTGCAAGTGGAAATTTCACCTCTCGGCTACTATTGACCTCACCTTTCGGTTCTCAGACCTACCTCAAGTACTTAACCTAATTTGCAAGAAACATCAAGCCTTGTTACAAGAAGAAATGCCAAAGGCATTCAACAGTAGACAATCAAGAATCAAACAATTCAGATCAAGCAATCTCAAATAATACAAGAATCAAAGAAACACGAAATAACAATAAGAATCAATCCATGTGCATAATCAAACAAAGTATCAGACTACAATCCAAACCCTCGAAACTACAAGTCTACTCAGACATGAGCAAAATCAGAATAAAAGAGAGAGAGAGAAAGCAAATCATAGTGAGAGGAGTAGTGAAGATGAATTGAAGCTTCAGGATTCTTCTTCTCCAAATCGACTCCTCTTTAGCTCCAGATCGGCTCCTCTCCTCTTCAGATCGCCTCAGGCGCCAAAACCTTTCTTCCAAATCGGATCTGAACTCTTTCTGGATAAAATCGTGGATCCCTCTTCTGTTGCCAGGCCTTCTGTATATATAGCTTCCTTAGCGGGCCTCAATTGGGCCTGGCGCAGTTAAGTCGACGCGACCCGCATGAGTTTGCATGTGACCCGCGTCGGGTGGAAATGCTGTGCAATGAGGGTCGCGTCTGAGGTTGCGTCTGGGCTGCGATGCGACCCGCGTCAGATGGGACGCGACTCGCATGGGGAAAGTCAGAACTCTGCCTGTTTTGCCTGTTTTCGCCTATTTCCTGCAAATCAACCACAAACTGCAGCAGTACCATGTTCTATTGATTTTCAATGTAAACTATGCAATTTAGTGGTAAAAAACATAAGGTCTGGTCTGAAAATAGGTCGAAATAATAGATGAAATATAAAGATATCAGAGAACTAAAATGTTTCTTCCTCTGTGGTCGAGATTGTGGTTCTACTGTTTTGCAAAGTAAAGCAACAATTAATGGTAAACGACAATCCTTAAATTCTAACCTTAGGACCAATAAAAGAAATATTTGATAAGTACACTAATATGCAAACTTCCCTGTTAAAAACTGGGGACCTACACCGATCAAAATTCAAAGCTGTAGTTCCACAACAGAAATCATTGATTGCACTTTTCTTTTTATTATACTTTCGACCCCCTGTCTATTCAGGAAATCATTGGCTGGACCTCGTCTATTCCAAATGATTGCACTTTTTTTGTACTATACTTTCGACCCCACTATCAAGGAAATAATAAAGTAACCAAAATTGGATGATTTATTTTGGTTTCTTCACAGTACCAGTAAAATAGAAAACAAAAGAAGATTGCCAAACAAAACAAAGCATGCGACGAAGAAAACAATTAAAATAGCAACCTAAAATAACATATTCCATATATAATGTAATTTAAGTTTTTTTAGTAATAACAAATCAAACTTCAGGAAAATAAGCATTGCAAAAAATTAACAAGCTCTTAATCATATATATATCATCTGTAACTCAGAGGAGCATCATTATGGACCTACAACAAAACACAAGTAACTGAAATGATTATGCAGAAAAAGAGGACAAAAAATGTAAATGAATATATATTCCTTGTAACTTCAAAAAATTTGCATGAGTTCTTGCAAGGTTGAAATTAGAAACAAAATTTGTGCAGTTTACCCCTATCATTCTTTTATTTGGTTATCTACCAGGCTACCCAGCAATTGAATAAAAAGAAAAAAAATACTTTTTAGAGAAAAGAAAAATAAGCTTACTTTATTTTGGAAAACTCTTTAGCATTTTCAATATCAAACCCTAATGCAGCCAAGACTAACTAATTAATAGCACAACTTAGAGAATCATGTCACATCTTAGGATGGTATTGCTTAAATTAATAGTTTCATGACTAAACTAATTAAACCCAAAATGGGACCAAAGTTAATTTTCATCTGGGTGGAACCATGACATTTCGGATGAGACATCTTCGAACAAATGTATGTTTTTTTGATAATTGCACATTACTTAGTCACATAAGGTCATTATCATACATATTCAAAAAAGTATTAAAACTTCTAGCGGGCCTTGTATAGAAGTGTTAGTTTACAATTTAAAAAGGGAGTAGAGGAGTAGAGACCATAGAATTTATATGAAAACAGAAAAAAAAATATGCAGTAATAGATTTTAGAAATCTCACCACGATAGTAGAGAGGAGTAGAGGCCAGCAACAACGAAGGATTTCCTACTTCTTATTGGTCCTACTAAAATCAATGTCGAGAAAATAAAAATAGAGCATTTAGATTAGATTTACAATGAACTAAATAAATAGTATAGGCAATAATTGAAAATCAATATTGATAGATTAAAATTCACAGATATAATATTAACAGAAAATTGCAGAGACTATAGGGGTTTAAGATCTGGCCATTTTTTAGTTCCCCTTGTAGTTGCCAATTGAACCAATTTCCAGCAAATTAACACACCTTGTTTTTTTTTCTGTGTTGTTTGAAGTTATGCATTGGAGAGCTAAACCCTTTGTACCAAATTGACTTTTCCTTGCTAATAAAATTGCACACATTTCACAATTACATTCCTTCATTAATATAAATGTAGTCAACATTAATTGCTATTTTGCAATGAAGTAAAAAAAGGGGATTTAACCACACAGTCAGGATTTAGAATAATTACATTGTACAGAGAGAAAAAAAAAAGACATTGAATCAGATTTGCAATGAACTAAGGAAACAGTATAGACAAAATTATAAATGTAAATCAAGATCGATAGATAAAAATGCAAGTATACAATATCAATAGAGAGATTAAGAGATAATTGGGATTTGAGATATTTAAAAAAAAAGAACAAACACATATTAGATTAATATTAAGTTCTATATCTCATGTCAAGGAAATAGATGCAGCCAATACATACTCCAAAGAACAGCCAGCATAGATGTCAAACCGATATTGATTTAAGTATGCATCACATAAAACATGGTCTTGAAATTTACTTCAGTAATTTCAATTAACATGCCAATACTATATCTAATTAGTCTCATCCTACAATTCAGCCCCTCTAAATAAGAGAAATTATCACAAGTCAAGATTTTTACAACTAACCCTTAATCTTAATAATATTTCTATTTGCTCCTTGTTAGTAGAAAATCAGCACCACCATTCACAAGCACACTGGTACTGATTTGGTACCCGTACCAGTACCATATTACTACAAAAATTCAGTAACCATCAACAAAGGTCAATAAGCAAGGAAACGCACTGGTACCGATTATCAGAAAATCAACACAACAATGACCATATTTCACAAGTAAACAGGTCAATCAAGCACCGAGAAAACAACAACCTGCGCACAATAATCATCAATACAACTGATACGAACAAGTACGGACTTCAATCAAAACCGACAAGGCTCAAACAAGCATACATCAAGCAATAATTAAAGGGTGTGCTCAAGTAATTACCCGAGGGAGGCGCAATCGCAAGAGGAGCGATGATCGACCGATAATCATAAAGAGCAAATGAACTTAGTAATAAAATGCTACACCTGATGCCAAAAACAGTGACGGGCTTCGCACCAAAAAGAAGGGGTTCCCAATTTAAATTTGGCGGAATCTTTCTTCTTTTCAATTTGAATTTGCGCGACGAAGAGGAACTTCTTTTCAGGGGAGAGATCGAAGAACTGATATTTTGTTCAGAGGAGAGATCGAAGAAATGAAAGGAGAGATCGAAGAAATGAGAGGGACGCTGCAATCCAGCAGCCTCTGCTGCTGGACTATTTAAAAAGAAAGAAAGAAAGGAGAGGGACGCGTGGGGAAGGAGAAACGCGTGGGGAAGAGAAAACGCGTGGAACTTGAAGAGAGAAAAGGAGATTCAGTGATACAATTTCTGTGTGTTACATATGGATATAAATCACTAAATTTAGATTTCTACACGTTTGACAACATGAAACAGATGTATAAAATCAAACTATTTTAATTAAAGGCTGAGATTGATATCTGTTTTGATGAGTGGCTGAGATCTTTTGAATGGATGGCTGAGATCCTCTCTGAACGAATAGATGCTTGGATGCCAAAAAATCCAACGTAATATTAGTAGTCCTGATATACAGGTAACAACAACTATTAGAACTAGAGAATTCTTAAAGGCCTTGCATATTTATGAAAGCTTGCTGGATAGAATATATCCGCTCCACAACTAAAGCAGCTTCGTGTGTTTTATCTCGGATCGCTCTGGCGGCTCAGATATCAATTGGACAACTGTGATTCAAACAAAAATATTATGTTACCTCAGAGAATATGGATTCTCGTGCCACGCCTCTAGGCAATTTCATTACTTCTCGTGATATCTGACATGAGGTGCCGTTGAGGACAACATACGCAGACGTCGATGATTCCAAAGGCGTCAGCAGAGAAAATAAACAGATATGGTTCAATGTTCATTAAATTTCGAAACTATTTATTTTTGAGCATTTTCCAAAAATCAAAATCAAGAATTCAAGACACATTTAGAAAAAATCAAAAGTTAGCAGGTGTGCACCTCAAAAGAGAGGGTACGCGAGGGGGTACACAAATTAAATTTTGCATACCTCCAGAGAGATGCACATTCTTGGTGTATGTATATGTCCATAGAAATACGCATGCAACCTCAAAAGGAGGGGAGAGAGAGAGATGCGTAAACGAATTCAGATCCAGTCAAGTAACCCAAAAATTGGGTTTTTGGATCGGGACCATCCGATTCGAATCCGTGACCATCCATTTAAAGTGGAGCGCACGCATCCCGAGCGACAGATTCGAATTCAGAGGCAATCTCGAGCGACAGATTCGATTCGGAGGTCCCGATCCAAAACCCAAAAATTGGGTTACTTTAGGGGATCCGGACCCTGCGTAAACTACACCAGAGGAGGGGGGAAGGTATGCAGACTAGATTTGCGTGCCTTGAGAGTGCACATCTGTCCAAAGAGACATGCATGTCTAGTAGTCTGTATTTTTTTTCTAGGTGTATAGAAGATGCAAAGAAAAAAATATGTTTTTAAATTGTGTGCCGAGTTTGAAAATCACATTTCTATCAAACACATTATTGGATAAAACCGTAGCTTTGAAGATTCCATCATTGTCAAAACCATTCATTTCAGTATTCGTTCCAACTCTGGAAAAAAAAGAAAAAAAAAAGAAAAAAAGAGGGAGTCAAAGCTCGCCACTCTTGCCAGATGATAGTACAACTTCAAAATTTGGAAGGGGGGGGGGTCTAGCAATGCAGTACTCGACCTTACTAGTATTACACTTTATCTCGGATATGAAAGCTAAGTGAGCTCGTGTAGCATGGAGGTATTGTTAGTATTGTCACGGTACCTCAATTACCGCGGCAATTACAGCTAAGTATATTCATGGCAAACCTTGCGGCGATTGAGGGCTCTTGTGATAGCCGGGAGGTGGGGAAGGTGAGTCACGGTCAGAAGAAGGCCTGAAATGGATCAGTGCAGTGTCATTCAGAGTGAGATGTGCTCAGGTAGCCAGAGAGGAAGTAGATGTTCCCGCTCCATTAAACGTTACACTGCCATCAGATTGAATTCCCAAAAGAGGAAAGGCCGGATCATACACCTTTGTTGTAGCCTATTGTAGCCTATTGTTGGACCGTGCAGCTTGGGCCTGGGTTTGGTAACGGGTAACAGGTGCCCTGTTTTGAAATAACACGTCGGGTTGAGGATTTGGCAAGATTGGTTCTGTTGTTGCTAGTGGTTATTGCTGGTTAGAGGGGGCTAAGTGTTCTGCTAGGTTGTGGCCCGAGTTATTAGAGTGAGAGGTAGGGTTTGCACTTTACTGGATGTCGTCAACCGGGAGGGGGCTGGGAACCAATGCTGGACAATTCATCCAGCTTTCTTTTCGTAAGTTCAGCATGAGAGGTAGCTCATGACAATGCTGATTTGTTGGGTCAGCACAGAGAGTAAGAATCTGGTTTCTCCTGGCACAACCCGATAAGTCATGTCCTACCATTCCGCAATGCGAGCACAGCCTCCCGGCACGTTCGTAGACAAGATAGATCAGTATCTTACCGAGTGAAGGATGATTCAGCATTAGCTTGTCTTCTAAAGGTTCAGAAGTGTTGAAAGAGACCTTAGTTTTCATGTAAAGCCGTCCAGCGTAATACCCTTGCTCCACTTCCGAAACCGGTGCCCTAATTTTTCTTACTAGATATAGGACGCCCTCCGCCAAAAGCATTTCAGGAGGTACATTATGAAACTGGGTCCAGAGAGAGACATGATTTATGAAGTCAGCTCTCAGTTGCGACGGTTCGTGGACCTTGCGCATGGAAACTACATCGGATCGGTAGTACCATGGTTGCAAAGTATGTCATACATTTCCCTTTCGGAAACGAAGTCAATTAGATAAGTGCGCTGTGTGATCGGAGTGATTCGAGTTGCCGGGTGTACACCTCAGTTGGGCATCATCATGCTGATGAAGTTATCATCAAACACCATTCTGTCTGTCATGACCTTCCCAAGGCACGACAGCGATCAATCTCTTGTTGCTGTAATGTGGAGTGGAGATCAATAGTAGTGGCATGGGATGCTTCAGCTGGGAACAGAGAAGAAAAGAGAGTTGAAATTTCATCTTGAACCGCCATCTGAATCTTAGTATGATGTACTTTAGAGGTAGGAATGGGTCCGAAGATAGAAGAGTAAGTTGGCTTAATATTGTGCTGCGGAACAAGGCACTGCGATTTTTATTAAATAAGGGTGGGACAAATTGCTCTTTTGCCTGGGTATAAAATGTGTTGGGTAGTGGTTTTATAAGTTGGGTTTATATTATGATGTTGAAGCGGGTCAGATGATAAGCATGTGAGACGAGTTGTTGCACCAACTGTGATATCCTGGTTTTTGTTGCCCAGGTAAGTACGCCCTAGATATGCATGGATTTGGTCAGACACTTGACATCTCTTGAGGATGGCTACAGGAAGAATATGAGAATAAGACAAAGGGAGTGATGTGATGTTTTTGTGCGAGACTTTTGACCATATTGACCCTGGTAGTGGGGTAGTGCCCCTGGACACTTGTCTCACATGCAAGCCATTAAGCTTAGAAGGGAAAGATCGATAAACTGGTCATGTAGACTTGTCCATTTTTGAAGTTGCCTTAGCGAGTCGTGTCTCACATGCAAGCCATTAAGCTTAGAAGGGAAAGAACGATAAACTGGTCATGTAGACTTGTCCATTTTTGAAGTTGCCTTAGCGAGTCGGTAATCAGGAATCATGCCACGTGTCCTTTTGCATGGACCCAACCTCGGTTTGTGTTGAGCCGGTATGGTGAACAGCGGTTGGATTTTGAAGAAATTGCACCATGGCCACCATGGTGAGCAATGAGATGATGAATGTGCATTCCGGGAAAAGGTACAAAGTGCCTATTTTGACCAGTGATTTGAGCATAGTGCTTTAAAACCACAATGGTGGTATGGATACAGTTAAATTTTGAGACATATGAGCATACTTCATGGCATACAGAGAATTAGATGGAGAATATTCCTGCTGAGACTGTGTCTCTTGAAAGGCACTTCTAAGACAGTTATGGCAACTAATAGCGTGAGCTCGCATGGGTGACATACTGTCTGCATCACTTACGTCATCTCCAAATGGATTGAAAGGGTCTGCACAGTCGGGAAACGGACGCGAGGCGGTATAAACGGGAAGTCATCCCAGAAGCGAACATGAATCCGGCAATTCGTCCAGTATCTCAGAAAATGCACCTATAATAATCAATTTAACAAACATAAATATGAAAAATACAATAATATAAAAAAAATGTTTAGTTGTATCCTAAAAATATTAACTTGAAAAAATTGGGTGAGAACTTGTATGTATTTCATTTTTGTAAAATAATATGACTATTATTTTTGGCACAATTATATTAGACGGAGTGGATTCTCTATTTTAAGTAATTTTAAAAATTAACATGGACCAAGAAAAAAGAAATATATTTCTAATTGAATTGTTTTTACATGTCAATTTTCTTCTGTTTCGCTAAGAAAATTCAACGGCTGCAGTAATGGTTTTTGTGGAATGATCATGTGCAGTTAAAAAACGTAGAAATTAAAATTTACAAAAAACAGGTAAACATCACCCTGCATAACAATAAACAAAACAACTTTAACAACAAACATAACAACAAAATACATCATAACAACCAAGTCTAATCATCCAGTAAGTCCCAGTCAACAGCTAGAGTCATCCTCAACCCAAGCGCCTCCAGACGTTTGATATGATTTTTGAGGGCTGCCATGCCCAAAAGCCTCTTGAGAAGTCTCCAAAAAATCCTCTCAGTACTCCACCTCTGCCATGTTCACCAGAGCCTCCGATCCACTGTTGTCCACTGACATAGCTTGAATTTGATCTAATAGCTAGGTCCTTAATGTCAGAAGGCAGAATGAAGTTCAAGTTTAAATGAGAATCATTATTATTATTTTTAGACAAGCACTAAAAATTAGCTTAAGACAATTATACGAGATCCTAATGTTTTTGCAATAGTAGGATAGTGTCCAAAGGTTTGTGCAATTAAAAAGTATAAGGGCATCAATAATCCACACATTCTTAATAGATGTTCAATTAAATTAAAAGAGAAACCATTATAACTGCAAATCTACTCCCAAGTAGAGTGGAAAAAATATGCCGTGCCATGACTAAAACGCTGTGATTTTAGTCTCGTGCCATGCCGTGCCGTGCCGTGACCAAGTTAATTTTTCACGTGCCGTGACCAAAATATCAAGGGGTGGTCACGTCACGCGAATGGTCACGCCATGCCTAACATGTCGTGACCATACGTGACTCGCGTGACCATTTAATCATAATTTATGTTAGTTTATTCAAGAATCACCATTAAATTAAATTAATATTTAATGGTCCTAATTACACGTGACTCGCGTGACTACGTGACGTGCCGTGCCGTGACTAAATCTTTCACGTGCCGTGCCGTGCCGTGCCAAAGTTTCAAAAGATGAGCACGGCACGCGAATGGTCACGGCATGGGATAGGCGAGTCACGACACGTAACTGACACGCATGCCGTGCCATTCCGTGCCGTTCCGTGACGGAGCTAGCTCCGACGTACCATTTTTCCCACTCTACTGCCAAGTTTGTCTAACATAACTGCATTGAATAAATAAATAGTTTGTGCTCTCAGGTTGACCAAAGAAAGGACAGTCAATTGCAACCTTGCCAACCTCTTTTAGCTAAATTAATTTTTCCTAAGTAACCATAGAATAGAAAGATCTTAATCTTTAAGGGGATCGTAGATTGCCCTACGGTGTCATAATTAATCTTTATTAGGGATGCCACCATATTCCAATAATTTATAAACTTAAATATTAATATAAAATCATTAGATATAATATATATTATTTTCACTATGCACGTGTAAAATATATTGATATTGTGATTTTTTTTATTGACATACAAACTTACAAGAATGCATTAATGTGAATAATTTCTAGACATTAATTTTTTAATTTAATGATTTAAGTAAAAATAAAATTGAAAAGTGATAAATATTTATGTACCGCAAAAGAAATAACACAAAACACACGAAATGAATTTATTTTGAAATTTCAGTTTTAGAATTTTGATTATTATAAAATTAAAAGTGGAGACATGATAATAGTATGGAATTACAATAAACGAAGGCATCTAAACTCTCCTCTAAAATCAAAACACTAATTTTAGATCACTCAAGAATAACAAATTAATATGCTTTCAAGTTTTGTTAAACACAATATTCCATCCATATGAATCACTAAAAATTAGCTATAATTTTAGATTTTTTTATTTCAGTAAATATATAATTATAAGTTCCGTAGCGGCCGAAATAAGTTAATATATAATCAATTAACGATCGACAAATACATTTTAATATAGTTTTTATTACTATGGGCCACAAAAATTATGTAGAGTATCTATATCGGCAATATCATTCCAATTTCAAGTTGTGGGTGGTAATTTTATAATTTCAGGATTGTATGATAATTCATAAATATAAATATTTTTTTTAATGAAATTGTATTTTTTTTTTTTTGAAACCTTGGTAGTGACTGTCAAGTATAATTTTATTAAATATAAATTACATCCATCGTTCTACATCGAGAATATCATCAACATCAAACTACATTCACATCTAAAAAGCATTAACATCGAACATCACAAACAACTAAAAACAACAAAATAAACAAACCATATCCTTTGGTAGTAGACACCGACGACCTTCAATATCAGCTAGCTAGCGATCATAGGAAATGAAACATCATTTTTTTCAGTTAGGGTTGCAAGTGGGGGAGACCGGCGCGGAGGTGCGGGTGGAAGGGTGGAGGCATAAGGAGACAAAAAGGCTGACGACTAGAGCTATTGCCACCAATTCTCTCTGGTTCTCCTGACAGAAGTGGAAGAGGACAAAAAGGTGCATCAAGACGAGAGAGATGTCGGTTAGGGCTATTGGCGTCAACTCTCTCTTCTTTCAACAAAGAGGCGCAGAGGTGGGAGTGGGGCAGCATGGAGAGAGGGGGGTTGCTGGCGGCTAGAGGTTGTTGGAGAGAAAAACAGAATGGACGAGGGTAGAGGAGGGGGGAGGGGGTGGCCTGCTGACGGAAAGGAACGGTGGAGCGGTGCCGGTTGTCTCCTCCTCTTCGCAGGGTCACCCCATACCCCCGAAGAGGGGCGGGAGACGGAGGGTGTTGCTGGCGGGGGCGGAGGAGTGGAATTGCTAGCGAAGGGGCTGCTCGGAAGAGCGTCTAGGTGCTACTGTAAGGGGACTGCTGAGAAAGGCGGCTAGGGTTTCCCGCTCATATCCCAAGAGTTGTAAACTTACAAGCAGCCTTCAAATAGGAGAAAAGCCTATTACACTGTTACAACACATTTAATGAAATTGCTTTCAAAATGTTATTTTGGTAAAAATATTAATTCATATCCACTCATCGTCTCGTCTATCTCAGAAATATTAATGTCATCTAATTTCAAGATTGTATGAGAATTTATTTTTAATTTCTAGCAATCAATATTAATTGCACGAGTGCAGTGCTTTTTGAGATGAATTTTAAATGAATTTCATTTATTTATATCTTATTTTCAGTACAATTTTACGAATGTATATGTATATTCACAAGGAAAGAAAAGGAAGGAATTTCTTTATTGGCTGGCCCAAAAGAACAGTGGGCTCCTTACGTTGCGCATACCAGGCCCATGGGCCTCTATGTCAGTCCGTCACCGCGTGGCGCGTGCGATTACATCGAGACCGTCCATAGCATATTTATAAGGAGAAGAAGTCGTTATTGAACCTCAAAACCCTAGCACCGTGCGCGCCGTCTCTCTCTCTCAGCAGTCGCCATTTGCTAGGCATCAACCATGGAGACGGGAAGAACGGTAAAAGATGTTTCTCCGCACGAGTTCGTCACGGCCTATGCCGCTCACCTCAAGCGCTCTGGAAAGGTGAACTGTTTTCGAGATTTGTTTTGAGTTTTTCGGTAGAACAACTAGTTTTTGCCCAACATTTTTTATAGGCATCGGTTCCTTCGAGGCTTAAATTTTAGTGCAGTGTATGATCTTCTTGACTTGTGATTAGATTTAGACATGGTTGTTATATTTGATGTGCAAGGATAATCAGATCTTATTGAAAAATTTATTTATCCGCAGTATTCTGTAGTCGTTTTTTTTTGTTATAGCATTTCATATTTTTTTTTGTAATTCTAGAGCTAATTGCATGATAACCAAGCTACTATTATTTTCTTTGTTTGAAAATGTTATCATAGAATGTTTTAACTACTAAATTGAATATTTTAGCACGTTAGAGAGGTGTAATCTCTTATTTTCTTTTCCAGTTATGCGTATTTACAAACTGATGTCATAATTTTGTTTGATGTTACAAGCTGTGTAATAGGATAATAAAATTGAGCGTGAAGAAAATAAAATAATTATAATGAAACTAACATCCCTTGATTCCCTTAAAAGGTTTTTACTATTTCATCATCAACTCCCTACAACTCGATCCTTTTCATCTCCTTGCAAAATAGCTAATCAGATGTCACATTATGGTGCAAATAATATGTTCATATTGAGGTGTTGTAATTAAATCTTCGAAGGGATATCCTGTCTTATTCAATGCCCAAGAGGCTGGTGCTTTAATTACTTGGTTTCACTGTGAAATTCTAATAATTCATTTTGTAATTTTCAAAATAGATGGAGCTGCCTCATTGGACTGACATCGTCAAGACGGCTCGGTTCAAGGAACTTGCCCCATATGACCCTGACTGGTACTACATCAGGGCTGGTAAGTTTCTTTTATTTACCCACTACCATTACATGTAACTCTACGGTTTAGAGCACATTATGAAATTAATTACAAACAAACCTTTTAATTGATTCAATAGCATCAATGGCAAGAAAGATATATTTGAGGAATGGCATTGGTGTGGGGGGCTTCCAGAAGATATACGGAGGCCGTAGAAGAAATGGGGCTGCCCCACCTCACTTCTGCAAGAGTAGTGGGGCCGTCGCTCGCCACATACTTCAGCAGTTGAAGGATATGGACATCATTGACATCGACCCCAAGGGGTAATTTTTTGAACTCTTTACTCGTGAAGTTAATGCTGTGAATTTTTTTGTGTCCCAATCAGCGTGTTAATCTGTTGAATTCAGATCCATTGCCATACCTGAACGGGTAGAATGATCTTTGAGTTGTTGGTTTAATCTGTTGCAAATCTCAAAACAAACCTCACTGTATTCTAAATAGGCATCAAAATTATTTTGGCCCGGCTGTGAGTATTCTACTCGGTCCGGTACCTGAGGGGATAATCTGTGCTGGTTTATTAGAAATTTGTACACCCCAATGCTTTCCGGTTCTACTTGTGGTTGGATTATAGAAATATTACCATAAATATATTTTGTATGGATAATTTTAAATTCAGGACTAAAATTTATTGGTACGTGCTTTCTTCTAAAAGCAGTGATCTTGTTTGGACAAATTCATGTCATATTCTACAGAAGTAACAATAATTTTTCTGTGGGCTTGGGTGGGATTAGCATCCCCTGAGATATCTCAAATCTTGATTTGATCCGCAGAAAATCTGTACCATGCAAATCCTTTCTGCACAAATCTCAAAGCCCAATAATACAGCCCCCCTTTGCACTCCGAATAGGCACCAAAAACAATTTGGGCCGGCGTTAGATAAACTGAGAATTCGAGATTATCTCAGAGGATACTGACACGGGGTTGATTCTGGTTTAATTTATATATTTTCTGTTTGACTGAATGGTTTAATTTATATTAACATCAAGGTTATGTTAAATGTATGGATTGGTGTAGAATAACAATTTTACTAGCATATTGAACATATTTGTTTTGTTAATTTGTGTTTCATGCTGCTATTTATAAACTGGCAGCGGAAGGATGCTGACCTCACAGGGACGGCGAGATCTTGATCAGGTTGCTGGCCGGGTCCCAGTTGTTGCTTAAACTCCACACTCCTGAAATCAAAATATCTATGTTAGTGCCTTAGGAGTTGTAGAATTCGAGGTTTTTTTTTGGATTTTTGCAAAATTTAGAGTAACTTATAAGTATTTTCCTCGGCTACTTTTGAGTTATGTAGACTCTTGTATGAAGTGTTTTGTTTTGCTTTTTATTTATGCAGCTGTCCATGTTTGACATTACAAATTATGCATTCATTATTTCACTTTAATTTGTATGTTAGTGTGGTATTACGCTGTCTATACCAATTGTTCACATGGTACAAGTTAGTAGGCACGTAATTATAGCATCACTGCCGATTGATGATTCTATTTTTGATTGGGGGGGGGGGGGGGGGGGGCGGGGTGGGGGTTTAAAATCTAGATTTTAGAAAATTCTCATAGTAATATTGGGATATAAAATGCTGATATATAACGGTAAATCCAAACAAATGATCAAAATAGCAAGTAGCACTTCTGTCCAATATTTGTATTATTCAGATAAGCACAGAATTAGCACTCTTTTCATTTGACAAATGAACGGGAATATTAAATGAGGCACATATTTCAACTTTTAATCTATTGGCATTTGGCGATAAGATGAAATTCTTTTATTAGGAAGGGGTATGAACCAGTGAAAAAAATCAAATATCTCCACGACTCCCAAGAGTTTGTATGGCACTCTAAAGACGTTTATACATTTTTTTCCACTTGCATTGTTGCTTTATGTACTTCTTTTTTAATGTTTATTTATTTGATCCTAAAATTAAATGAACTTGCAATCAGATTAAAGCAAATAGTAATATCAAGAGCGTAAAATCCTCCTGCAAAAGAACTAATAGATTGCATTATTGCATACATCAAGGAATTTCAAATTTCAAATTTCAAATACATAAATCACAAAACATACGTCAAACAAGTTAAAATAAATTAACAGTATGAAGAACTTGGTTCTTACGAGCAATCCGCTATTTCCGAGAGTAAAGATTTTAGTACGCTGCATAAAGTCCGTTAAAATCATTACCTTTCAATTTACTATTTAGTACCAAAACAAGCCAGAATTTTCAATCAAACCCTCTTCCTCTCCTCTCTCTTTCGCTCTTTCCCATTCCCTTTCAAAATTCTGGTCCTAGTATGGATTACGCTCCTAATCCAGGGGCCCACCTCCTACCTCCGACCAAGCGAACCCGTTATCCTGCACCGTCGATTGCGCACTGGCCCCCCGATTCTTCCATCCCTCGCTACAATGCGCCACCCACGGCGCACGCGTCTAGTACTCCTCTCTCTCACCTTAGTGCGCCTCCTTTTCGCACCACTCCACCTCCTTACGATGCACCTCCACCAGCGCATAATTACACTTCTACCGTAGCCTCCGGATACAGCGCGCCATGCCAGTAGAGAATCCACCTCTGACAGATATACCCCATTACGTTGTTCCTGAGGCTTATTCTGGCGACATAAACGTGGTCCAGCAATCTGCACTGAGGCAAAGTTATGGGGTTCAGCTCGGCCTACTATACAAGCCCTACTTCACATTATAGTAAGGGGTAAGGGGAATGACCCGTATCCTGATCCATATGCGACACACTCTGCCCACCCAGGTAGTGGGTACTCGTACCAGAGGCCGGCGTACCAGTTCGGGGGATATGACCCGTATGGGTATCCTCAGGTCCGTCATATATTAGTCACCCATAGTTTTGGCACGTTGGTTGTTTTCTGGTATGAATTGTGCTGGTTTTTGGATGAGGGTGAATTGTTCCGTGTCAGATTACATACATTTTGCACGAAGTTGGTTGGGTGTTCTTAATAATATGCAAGTATCCGTCCTTTGGTTTAAGGTTTACATTGCTACAATATAATCTGTCCAATTTTAAATCCTTATGAATTATAACTTGCAAAATCACAAGAACTATTACCTTAAAACTTATGTTTTTCTTTAAAAGGACAAGTGTTGACTGTTGCATTAGGGTCAGCAGATTTGAACCCTCCAATAAAGCAAGATTTACAATCAACATTTTTAATGAAATCATTGAGGAAAGAAACAAAACTTCTCTTGATGTCATAAAATACCAAGCTACTCATTTGGAACTTGATTTACTTTTATAACTTAAAAACGGAAAGGCACAGACTGTTACAATTGCAATGCCAGGGACATTCAGTTTTCTCCTTAAAATGCTGTACTCTTCAACTCTATAATAGGAACATAACGAGAATCTTATCACTAGGACCAGTACAGTAATTAAATAGTGAATTCTGCTAGGGATGGGCATTGCCAGCAGTACTACCAAGTACTTGTATGGCAATAACAATTATTTCATAAAGTATGGTAAGGAACATTGAATTCCATTATAATAGGAACTGGTACATACTACTAATTGTGCGGTAATCAGGTACATGCTGGTAATGGTGATGGAACCAATATGTTGGTCAGTAATCAGCTGGTATGTACTGATGTTGTACCTGTACTGAATTTATGTCTATCAAACATAGTAATTTAACATGTACATACCGGCAACAATGGGGCAGTATATACAAACTTAACAGATTTTTATTTATTTGAAATGAACATTAGAACTTCCTGTCTGGTTAATCTGGGCGCTTTACAAAATGAACAAGTGTAGGAAGGGTGGGTGTACTTGAAAATTGTGCTTTTATCTGGTTGTGTTATATGTTTGTTTTGCAGGGATGTATATGACATTTTCACGCTTTAGTAATACCCATATGCATGTCATTTATTCAAAACTCGTACTAGTTATAAATTTTTTAATCCAACAGGTAGCCAATAGGGTGACCACGCAATATCCACAATACCCTCCTCCGACCAAAGTTGTTCCAGGCCCGCGACCATGGGATCCAAATCTCAAACACAAAACGCCCAAACCTGCAAAAACCGATAATTATTGTCAGATATGCAAAATTGGATGTAGTACTGCCGAGGATTTGGGGATCCACAGGCAAGGCAAGAAGCATCAAAGAAACTTGGAGAAGCTACAAGGGGCCATTACACCAATGATCGAGCCCCAGCCAAAGGGAACAGATGATTTACCAAAAAGCCCCTCTCAGCCATCAGAAAGGAAGAGAAAGAGCTACCTTCGGGCTTCCCCTCAAATAACAAAAAAAAGGAAGAAAAAGTGCACGCCGACTGTCCCTGCTAGCCTGGAGAAACTGGAGGTGAAGAAAAAAAAAGGTTTATGATGCCGGTGCACCGGTTGACGAGGTCAGGGTTTGCGGTGTGTGTAATATTGTTGTGAATAGTCAGAAGGTGTTTGATTTGCACTGTGCGGGGTCAAAGCATGTCGTGATGCTCAAGAGATTGCAAGAAGTCTGGTAATTTTTTTTTTCCTAAAAATAGATAAATTGAGTATCTTTATGATTTTTATTTTTTCTTTTTTCTTTTTGGGATTTGGGGTACGAGATGAGGAGTGCTTTTTGTATGGTTTCAGAATTTATAAGAAGAGGTAGTTGTGAAGTCATAGTTATTCTTGTATCTAAGTTTAACTTCAGTATGGCTTCTTTTTGATATAGTTATCTTATGTGATCTTTAGAAAGTTACAAATCAATTTGTTCTAGCGTTAGGTCTCGGTGATATTATAGTTTACTAATGCTTTGCCGATGACCTTCTAAACAATGCACGGTGCAAACGGATCTGATATTATCCGTTTGAATTCGGATCTGTATCTGAAAATTAGATACCGATATCCGATATTTGAATATATGTGCTGATATAGATACGGATATGGTTTTAAATTTTAATTATCTGTATCCGAATAGTAGACATATACTACATAATTTAATATATATTAAGAACAAATTTATGTTATTCACTATTATAATTAGATAAATATTATGAATTTTTGGTATTTTTTAATAATATTTATAACCTTTTTAATAAATATTATTATTGAACAACGGATATCCAATCCGCATCCGTATCTATGTAATATCCGATCTGCATCCCGTTTAATATTGATCCGTATCCGTATCTGAAAAATAAAAACATATACGAATATGATTTTACTCCTATCTGATCCGTTTGCTTGCACCCCTTTATGCACTTCATGGAGATTGGAGAAGAGAGACTTTCAAATTTTGTATTAGTTGGAGGCATTCCATAGTTACTCCATATTCACTTGCCATCTGTAAAAATAAGGTAATTTGTAGGTACAAAAAGCAAATTTGTTAGACCGGGTCTGATAGGATTGTATCGGGCCGGGCGAGATTTAATATGTCATCCCTGCTGCTGCTGTTAGTATGAGCCTAAAAGGTTGAGCTAAAGTTATGACTTATGAGACAATAGGCCGGATTCTCAGTGTCATGCATAAAATCGATCCAACAAGGCTCATTAAATAAATAAACCTGCTGTTTTACAGTTCTAAGAAGATGTATGTTTCTCACTCAGAAACTAGACCGATTTTGAGAGCTGACATTTTAGGCTGTTGTGCATCACATGGGACACCTATTTCGATTTCATTTACATTGATAGCAAAACCCTAGTATCTATATGGCCCGAAATTTTTATTAATATCCAAAATTATTAATTAATTAATTAATTTTTAAATTATAGTTTGTTGTCCAGACCAACCAAAACAAAAAAATGATTTGTGTGAAAATTTTTGTTGGAGGGGAAATCCAATACAATGATGACGGATTTTTTATAGTACCCGGTCTAAATACTCATTACCGCTAACCGTGAACCATAACTTTGATTATCTCTAGAATGAGATTTATAAACTGGTTGAGTATACTGTTAGTGACGCAAATATGGAAATCCAAGCCAGGTTTAATATGTCTACCGATAGCCAATGTGACTACCAATTAATACCGGTAACAAACCAGTCATCGTTCGAAATGATTTTAGGAATTGGCGCGTCTTTCCCACAAAGGTTACCGGTTCTGGAGTTGTATGTAGAATTGGAACCGAACCATACTAGTTTTAATTCCCAATTGAATATGAACAGTCAGACCCTTGTACCCATTCAGATCCCTGAATCTCGATCCCGACCCAGTATCAGTCGGAACCCTGAATCCATAACTCGATCCAAAAATGTTCGGGTTTGTAGTCCACACATATATATAGCAAAGGTACCGACTATTTTCTGACCGGTAATAGATTAAACAGGGTACCGACTATTTTCTGGTCGATAATTAATTAAATTGAGTACCGGCCAGAAAATAGCCGGTAAAAGTATTTTTATAAATACTCAGGGATCTAAGTATATTAATTAATTTCTATTTAACTTTGGATATTAATAAAAATGTCGGCACCATTCTTGACCCAAGCAATCCAAATTATGAGACAAGTAATCATTTTAGAGCGAAAATATTAATTTTTTATATTACCTCGGATAGAACAGAATGATAACGAAAATAGACAGCTGTGACCGTGTGGCAACAGGAGTGGCTACACCATTAGTGAGTTGAGGAGATCCTAAATACCTTGTTTTGGATGTTGATTCTAAATTGTAGGTTAGGTTATTATTAGTAAATCAAAGGTAGGTTATGCCCACTTGCCCAGTCGAAAAAGAGACCCTCGGTGGACCAGATCACACATCTGGGTGGCAAAATCTTACTAAAATAAGACAAATTAAAAGGCGCTCTTTCGTAATACAAATTCAATCAAGCCACTTAAATCAACCACACAAAATTCCAACGGTCGAATCCCTTTCTAATCGGAGGGAGTATCGGACAAAAGGAGAGCGGAAAGGAGGCAACGCAATTTCTCTCATTTGGTGAGTATATCTTTTCTTTTGGTCGATAACATAAATTAAAGTACCGCATTGTTGCTTAGACTCTATCTGAGATCCAATTTCTTGCTTTTTTTGTTTCATTTCGTTCACCTGCAGTTGTAAGTTAGGTTTGCTGCTTTTATATTTGTCTGGGTGATTACAATTCATCTCTTCCATTTATGAGTTTGCTTCCTCCGTAGAGGGAGAAGTGGATTATTTGTTGGGTTTTGATTCCTTCAGAGTGCTGCAAAAACTGTATTTGTTCGGTGTTCCTGATCAGATTTTAAATTTTGTACCGGTTTTTGCTCATTGCTTGGTCTTTAATCTATATTATAATGTCTATAAACACAAAAGACGATGAATTCGGATGGAGAATCCAATCGATAATTATTTTTTACTTATTTTGTTTTTACTGGCGGATTCGTTTCTTTTTTAGTCGAGAGAATATTGCATAGAATTGTTGACTCGCAGCATTAGGCAAACTTACTGATTTGCTTCTTTCGACCCTGTTCTTTTAAATTTCTTGTACTTATTTATCATCTAATAAGCCATACAAACTTGGAAATAATCTCCTGATCTAATAGATTGTACCAGCTAAGTTTTTATAATGCTTCAAATTATTAGATTGTAAAACAAGATGCCGATATCAAGGCCTGGTAAGCAGCACTCAGTCAGTTCGGCTTTCTCCAATAAAGCAAACCCATTCGACTCCGATTCCGACTCAGAAGCACCTAACACAAGACCCTCCAGAGCCTCCTCAGTCCCCACAAAGTCCAAAGTCGGGTCCGGGTCGGGTCCTGATTTCGAAAACCAATCCATTCAGGAGCTGGAAAGCTATGCCGCCAATAAGGCAGAGGAAACAACACAGAAGGTTGACGATTGTTTGAGGATTGCAGAGATGATAAGAGAAGACGCTACAAACACTTTAGTTACCCTGCACCAGCAGGGAGAGCAGATACACCGGACCCACCAGGTTGCTGCTAACATAGACCAAGACCTCAGCAGGGTAAATTTTTTCTATTACACTTTTTTGTGATGTTTTGTAAATTACATTTTTCTGCGCAGTAATCTTTGTTCTGCATCAGGATATAAATGAATTGTTTTTTCAGACATTTTCTTCCTTTTCACATCCACATAAAATATTCAGGACTACCTGAATTATTCACTTTTTTATATCCACATAAATATTACCAAATTTAACCCCACCTCTTGTGATTCTTTTTTGTTAAGACAAATAGTAAACTTGATCTGCAAAGATGGTTTATAAGTTTGGTTTGCAAGTTTGCATGAGGATTTGAGCCTACTGAATAGCACCAGTGAGGGGTAATTAAGACACGACTAGCTTAGTTTAAGGCTTGTTTACCCAGTTTAATTGGGGGCAAAATTGGTTCAAAATGAAGTTTATTCTAAAGATTTAGGTTAGTGGAGCTTTAGTAAAACTTATTTTGGGTTATTTAAGATTTTAGCAATACCGCCACCAATAATGCATTCTTGATAATTAAGAATACTGCGTTCAGGTCTTCTACTAGCACGACTGGCATGGGAACTTGGTGGAATATACCCTTAATTTATGAATAATTGGAGCGATGTGATTTCTGACAATCACTTGATTTTGTATTACGCCTCCAGCATTTATGTACATCCATTATTACTTCATATATTTTTTCAAAAAAAATTATTACTTTAAATAAGAATAAGATAAAAAGTATAGTGCTTCTTCTATCTATAATAGTTATATTGTTCAATGTAATTGCAGCTTTTCAGAATCTTTTTGGTAGTTTTTTCCTTTTGACTTTTTGTGGGCAGATTTCTCAAGTCAATTTCATCTGTGTTGTTTCAGAGTGAGAAGCTTTTGAATAGTCTTGGAGGTCTCTTTTCTAAGCCCTGGAAGCCAAAGAAAACTCGTGAAATAAAAGGACCAGAGATTACACTAGGTAAATACAACGTACAAACATCTGGGCATTTTGTAAATATTGTCCAAAATTATCATTGAAAATGGCATCCAATATATCTCAGGTTCTTGAATAGAGTCTAAGAACTGACTTTTTCTGAGATACATGCAACATAAGATCCAAACTTGATTTTTTTTCTGTCTTCCTCAAATTACCAGTCCACTAGAGAAGTAATAAGTTCAGTGAGGCCCCTTAAAGATTATATTACCATCTTTCAAACATACCCTTAGACAAATCTTATGGAAAAAGACAGTTTCTGTTAAATTTTAATGATTTTCTTGTAAATTTAGTGAGCTCATTTCTGTTAGTTAAAACAGATTGATGCATACATGAGTTCTCTTAGTAGATGAATTTATGGAAAAAAACAGTTTCTGTTAAATTTTAATGATTTTCTCATAAATTTAGTGAGCTCTTTTCTGTTAGTTAAAACAGATCGATGCATACATGAGTTCTCTTAGTAGATGAATTTATTTTAAAAAACAGTTTCTGTTAAATTTTAATGATTTTCTCATAAATTTAGTGAGCTCTTTTCTGTTAGTTAAAACAGATCGATGCATACATGAGTTCTCTTAGTAGATGAATTTATGTCAAAAAGCTACGGGTAATTTTGTCATTCTTCACTTGACTTTCTTCTAAAAGTTTACGCACTAAATCCAAATAACCCAAAATTTTATATGCTCTTCCCAATATGGTAAAATCTGTTTAATTTGCAAAAGTTTCTGCTTTCTTTGGTGCTGTTTGATTGATGTGCATTTGGTTCTGTTTGGTTTCTTCCTTTGAATTTTGAGGGATGCATGAAAACTTAATTGCATATTTGCATATCATATTTCTCATACAAAAGTAGTATCCTTGGAATTTAAAACTTTTTTATGACAATGTTGTATTTGAACATGCTTTATCGATGATAACTTCTTGTTCTTTTTATGATCATATTATCTTTCCTAATAGATGATCCCTTGAGCAAAAAAATAAACCACATGGAGCAGCGAGAGAAATTAGGGTTGACTTCAGGTCAACAGTCCAACCCACGCAAGTATGCAGAGGCCACTACTGCAATGGAGAAAGTGCAGGTTTGTAAATTAATCGTTTGTATTGAGGATATTCAGGCTGAACCTTCAAAATTGCGATTATCTAGAAGCACGTGTGATTTTACCAAAGTTACTTGTTTTCTTGTACCAACTGGCATGGAATATGTTGTCTTGCAAGTCCACAGCAATTGATGCCAGATGCTGGATAATATTTATTCTGAACATGCTATTGATTTATTTTCATCTATCCTTTTAGGTCGAGAAAGCAAAGCAGGATGATAAAATTGATGATCTGAGCAATATGTTGGGACAGCTGAAGAATATAGCTATTGACATGGGCACTGAAGTTGACAAGTAAATAACATTTATTTCTTACAATTCTTCTACGTTTCCCAGTTCATTAGTTGTCCAAATATCCCAAAAATATTTGCCTTTCTATTGCCAAAAATTCATATCCTCTGCATTAACGCACTGTTTGAGTTTAGATGCGATCCGTTCGTTATCAGGAATCGTAAAGGGCTCCATGCATTACAGATGTGGGCCGGATTGGCCCTGGATTCTGATTGGATAGTCCGGAGCTAAACCCAAACGGTGTGTTAATGTAGAGGATACGGACCCCTATGAAAACTGGGTTAAATGCAGTAGATAGCTTGCTCCCTATTGGTCGTGGTCAACGTGAATTAATCATTGCAAGGAGTCCGTATCCCCTCAGGTACCGGACCAAGTACAATACTCTTAGCTGGTTCAAAAGTAGTGCCTATTTAGATATATGGGGTCCGTTTTGAGATTCGTGCCAGATTAAAACTGATGGATCAGATCTCATTGTACTCAGTCAGGTATTGCACTGGATCTGAATTCTATTGCAAGTATATATATGGAGGCCATACCTGTCAGCTCCATTCCCTCATAGTACAAATAAATGCCTTTCTTGGTCCAATTCGTCACCAGGGATATTCATTCTGTTGTTTTCTTATAAATGACATGGCCGTAAACACTTTCAGGCAAAATAAGGCACTTGATGCCATGCATGAAGATGTTGAGGAGCTCAATTACCGGGTCAAAGGAGCCAATCAACGTGGTAAAAAATTGCTGGGCAAGTAGACAAGACATTGTTTTGTCGATACCCTTTTATAGGTCTCGTGTTGGTCGTCATTGGTACAGTGTTAATGCAAAGCTATGGTCTCGTTATGTTTATTTAGCATGCAAAAATGCTTGCTTGTATTCCATCATACATCGAATTTATGTGGAAGATTTTTTTTTTCCCTAAACTACAGATAGCAAAGTTCAATATAATTCATGTCGTAGCTTAAGCTTATGTACATTAGATTGTGTCATGTTCTGCTTCTTTTCTGGCAATTTTCTAGTACACAAATTACAACTTTACGAGGGAAGGGCATGCTCTCTCTCTCTCTCTCTCTCTCTGTTTTTTTTCTTTCTGAAAAAAAGGTTGTATTATTAATTTTGTGGCCCTCAAATGGCAGTTAATTTCCAAAAATCTGGATTACTTTACAAAGAGTGCAATTCAAAATTGTGGATGCAGTACAAAGTTCATTGTGTTTTACTCAAATTTCATCAAGTAAATCTCCTTTCCTTCCGTGTTGCCGGGGCAGACTCATACACACTATTCTTCTCCTCTTCCCTCTTCTAACAAATTTTGTACAGAACCATTGCTACGTGTGTTGTAATGCCTACGAAAGTACTGACGTAGTAGCTGGATGCCTGCCTTGGGGTAGCCTCCTTATGGGTAGCATGGTTACCAGAGAGGGTTTGGAACCATGTGGTGGGAGGTGTGTTGGTGTGTGAATGACCGACTTTTGTAGACATGAAAGGGGTGGTTTTCTGTTCACTTTGAATAAGCCTACGTTGTCTCTCTTCCAGAACCTCACAATCATCATGCTGAGATTGGCATTATTGGAATAGTTTGGGTTAGAATTCCAATACTATATCTATAATTTCTTTTCTATCGCATCATCATACAAAACCAAATATTTGTTGGACATTTTTTGAGATATCCACAAAGAACGTCCAAATTCTAACCTTTAGAATGACCATCCGATCTGCTTTAAGATTCGCGCCCACAACTTTTGCATCTGCTTTAAAATTTGTGCGCATGAATCTTAAAGCAGATCGGACGGTCCCGAAACCCATCGGACCCAAATTTGAGTCCGATGGGCATCAGACCCAAGCTACTCTCTTAGAATGAAGGGTAGTGATCCATTTATCAGAAATCCCTTAGACGTTGATCATTAACAATGCCAGTAACAGGTTTTATAAATTTGAACTATGCATGGCCCTCACAGGAAGTTCGTTGAGTGCATTTTTAATTTATGAACAATTGGACTGATATAGTTTCAGACCAGATTAACCCAGATATATAAAAGATAAATTTATGCTGCAATTGACATTGGGCAGGTTTGGAAATTTCTGCAAATTTTACTAACGATTTTCAGGCCTACCCTTGGAAATTAGATTATATTTTCGCAAATTTAAAGGTCCCGTACCAGAATCCACTGGCACCACTAGGCAAGTACTGTATAGTGTGCTCACTCAGCGTTATTGGCATCTATGCTAGTTACCAAACAAATTGTTTAACATCGGGAGCACATGTCTAGTATTGTTTTATTATCTGGAAAATATGTATTCTGAATAAGGCAATTACAATACCTCACCTCGTCAACTAAGTAGAGTTTAAATTGTGAACATTCCTGATAGGTGATTTATATTGGAGAACATTTTAACAAGATTTAAATAACCACATTTACCACCAGACCTACATAGTTTCAATATCAAAAGAAGTAAAATATAAAAAATAAAAACAGTTCTTTGCAACCACATTCAGTGCCTTCTGAGGTTGGGTCTCATAAAAAGCAGGCTGTCAGACACTGTCTCAGTGTGGAACAGTGTATTACTGAACTGGTCAAATTCTGGTATAAGCTGGTTTTAAACATTCCAGCAAAGATGGCATTATAAGATTTGTATATAGTGTGGTTCTGGATAGAGAAACTACCAAGTATATTAGCCCACAATGCGCCCAGCACATAACTAAATAATTGTCAGAACCAAGCCTGTTTTTGCACTGTGATTGAGAGACTTGTTTCAGTTGAGACCCTCTGTACCATCGAAAATGAATGATCAGTAAAGATTAGACTACCCCATCATGAGGACCGATTATATTTCTTCTCGAAACCCGACCCGATCCAACCCCACACCCACCCAGCCTTGCTTAACCTGAACTGAACTAATCCATTTGTTATTTAATCTGCAGAATATACATGGTTATCTAACACCTTTACCAGTTTGAAAAACATAATTTCTCTTGAACACATACATAAACATGTGAATTCCATCATTCTCTGTAAATGAAGAAAAACTAATATTCCAGAGAATAGGAGATAAGAATAATCAAACAAGCAATGAAGAATAACGGCGATCAAAGCAATAAATTAAGCTGCTCACAAAACCTTAATTCAGGTAACCACGAATCAAACAAAATCAGTGAACTCTTTTCACCATCTCCATAATTTTAAACTTAACCCGGGCAATCCGAAGCTCCCTGTTTAAACAAAATAATAAATGTGCAGTATAGTTTAATGAGCAAAAGTTATATTTTATTGACTAATGGCTCGGGCTTATATAGCCTTACAACACAATCTTACAATTAATACTCTAGATTCACCCTAGATTTACCCTAGATTATCTCATAATGACACGGGCCTAACCCTAATTAGGCCCATAAACACCCAACAACATACAATAAATCTCAACACTCCCCCTCAAGATGGGCGAAAGATATCCACTAAGCCCATCTTGTCACATCCTCTCGCTAAGTCCAACGAATTTAGTCCTTTCGTCAGACAATCTGCTGCTTGGTCTTTAGTTGCAACATGCCCTAACTCCAAGAGTCTACTGTTCAACTTCTCCTTGATAAAGAACCTATCAATCTCGATATGCTTGGTCCTATCATGCTGCACTGGATTGTTAGCGATACTGATGGCTGACTTGTTATCGCACCATAACTTCATTTGGGCCCCTTGGTTCATCTTGAGCTCCACCAGCAAGGCTCTCAACCACAACATCTCTGCCACGCTTAAGGCCATGGCCCTGTACTCTGCCTCGGCCGTGGATCGTGCAACCACTGTCTGCTTCTTGCTCTTCCAGGAGACCAGATTGCCTCCTACAAACATGCAATATCCAGACGTGGACTTCCTGTCATCAGCACAACTAGCCCAGTCTGAATCACAATAGCCCTCAATATTCAAGTGCCCATTCTTCCTGAAAATCAACCCCTTTCCTGGTGCACTCTTCAGGTACCTCAGAATCTGGTACACAGCATCCATGTGACCCTCTCTAGGGTCATGCATATAGCGACTCACCACACTCACAGCAAAGGATATGTCGGGACGAGTGTGGCTCAGATAGATCAAGCGACCCACCAATCTCTGGTACCTCTCTCTATCAACTGGCTCTCCTGCCTCAGCACCCAGCTTGGATTTCTGGTCAATGGGAGTAGTCGTAGGCTTGCACCCCAGCATACCTGTCTCTGTAAGCAAATCTAGCACATACTTCCTTTGAGATAACACAATCCCCTCTGCACCACGAGCGACCTCAATCCCAAGGAAGTATCTCAGCTGTCCCAAGTCCTTTACCTCAAACTCTTTGCCCAATCTAGCCTTTAGCTGAGCAATCTCACTATCATCATCACCAGTGATAATCATGTCGTCCACATACACCGCAAGCATCGTAGTGTGAACTCCATGTCGCCTAAAGAACACTGTATGGTCTGCATTGGTCTGCCGATACCCCATGCCTATCATAGCTCTCCTAAACCTGTCAAACCAGGCTCGAGGAGACTGCTTCAGCCCATAAAGAGATTTCTTGAGCCTGCACACCTTACCAACCGTCTGTTTCGTGCCAAAACCTGGTGGTACCTCCATGTACACCTCCTCCAACAAATCACCATGGAGAAAGGCATTCTTCACATCGAGCTGGTGTAACTTCCAACCCCCATTTGCTGCCAAGGAAACCAGTGTTCGCACTGTGCTCATCTTTGCCACGGGTGCAAAGGTCTCATCATAGTCGATGCCATAAGTCTGACTGTACCCCTTTGCTACCAATCGGGCCTTGTAGCGCTCAACCCGCCCCTCTGGGTTTTGCTTCACAGTAAAGACCCACTTGCAACCAACTGCCTTCTTGCCTGGTGGTAGTGACACAAGCTCCCAAGTTTTGTTCTTGTCCAAAGCCCCAAGTTCCTCTAGCATGGCAGCTTTCCACTTTGGATCCTCCTTAGCCACCTGCCAACACTTAGGGATAGAGACAGTGTCCAAAGATGCAATGAATGCTCCATGTACCGGTGATATGTGAGAGTAAGAGACAAACTGGGCAATATCATGTGGAAAGCCATATCGATCAGGGGGAACTCCCGCATTGCTGCGAGAAGTCCTCCTTACCGATAAAGGAGCGGGAGGAGTAGAGAGAGGAATCATATCACCTGTGTACTCTGAGTCTGAGGTGGATGGTGTAGGTGTCTCAGGAGTCGGAGGAGGTAGGGACAAGGGACTTGGCACAAGTGGCACTGTAGGCACAGTTCCCTCATTCTGCTTTCTTCTCCTCGTGTACACTCTCAGCTCCCCCTGAGCCTGAGTTCCATCATTCTCGGGTTCAACCCGTTCCATCCGTTCCGGCACCATAGCCAACTCCTCAGCAGCCGACTCCACAATCGGCGGATGAGGGACAAGCGGACAAGGGATATCCCCCACACTCACCAGCCTCCGCTCACCACTACTGCTATCCTCCCCCTCTCGCCTCGTACCTCCTGTATCGAGCGAGTCCCCAAAGGGCGATGCGACCTGAGAGGAGTAGTATGGCTCAAGCTCTCTAAATGTGACATCCATACTAACAAACAACCTCCTCTCCACAGGACTCCAGCAAACATACCCCTTCTGAGTAGCCGAGTACCCAACGAATACACACTTCACAGCCCTTGGATCCAGTTTTCCCACATTTGGTCTGTTGTTTTGCACGAAGCACACACAGCCAAAGGTTTTTAGAGGAAGAACATCTTCTTTCTTACCTCTCAACATCTCAATCGGAGACTTCCAATCCAATACCCGCGAGGGCATCCTATTGATCAAATAGGCTGCTGTCAAGACTGCTTGCCCCCACAAGTACTTTGGTACATTCATCGACATCATCATACTCCGGGTCACCTCAAGGAGATGCCTGTTTTTCCGTTCGGCTACCCCATTCTGCTCTGGTGTGTACGGGCAAGTGGTTTGATGTTGTATTCCCTGGGATGACAAGTACTCCCCAAACGCTCCATTGGTGTACTCTGTCCCATTGTCAGACCTCAATACCTTCACAACTGCACCGTATTGAGTCTGAACCCCTTTGTGAAAGTCTTTGAAGCAAGCAAACACATCACTCTTGTTTTTCATCAGATAGAGCCAAGTCACACGAGAAAAGCAATCAATGAAGGAAACAAAGTACCTAAATCCGTTCACCGTAGTTGTGGGACAAGGCCCCCACACGTCGGAATGTACCAGATCAAAGGCATGAGAACTCCTACTTCCTGAGCTTACATACGAACTCCTTGTATGCTTCCCAAACTCACATCCATCACACACAAGTTTTTGTTTGTCAGCTTTCTCATACTTTGATGGATACAAACGTTCCAGTAGGCTGAAGGAAGGGTGCCCCATCCGCCTATGAATCAGAAGCAACTCATCCTCCACACTCACCCCAGATCCTCCTGCCCCCACTTTATCGACCACAGATGCCAGCGCTGTGTCCATCCCTTTTCTGTCCATGTACCACAACCCATCACGCCATGTGCCAGTTCCAAGTATCCGACCTGTCCTCTTTTCCTGAAAAACCATCTTCGGAATATCAAAGGTCACGATGCATTTCTGCTCACGAATAATAGCACTAATGGACACCAGATTTACGGGAAAGGAAGGAGCATGCAACACATTGGTCAGAGTCACTGAATCAGTACATCTCACAGTACCTTTACCAACCACGGGCTGGGCCGTACCATCGGCTGTCTGAATGCTCTCTGGGACTGTTAGGTGAGTATAGGAAGAAAACTCTCTAGCAGCACCAGTCACGTGGCGGGATGCACCAGAGTCAACTATCCACTCTGTTGATCTAGTGGTGGATATCGAGGCAAGAGCAAGTGAATCACAAACACCTGTGCTCGAGTGAGCAAAACAAGCAAAGTTACCCCTGGGTGAAGGCGACCCATTACCTGTTGCTTTCTGCTTCTTCTTCAGTATCTCCTCACTCTCGCCCTCTGCTACCATCAGATTTGCCCGGTAGCCCCCTCTTCCACCACCTCTGTGACCTCCACTGCCGCGACCGCAACTCCCAGACTGTCCCCGCTCACATGCATCTTTCTCCTTTGGTGGCTTAGGACAAGTCTGTCGCAGGTGACCTATCTCCCCGCACTTGTAGCACTGTCGAATCTCGCTCCTGTATCCTGTGTTACCTGAATCGGAGGCCACTAGTGCTGACTTCACCCCTGGAAATCCTGCTGCACCAGACTGGAGCCCAATCCTGCTTTCACACGCAGCCGCACTGAACGCTCGCATCAGCATCTGGAGCTCAGTGACGCTCAGCTTTGCCCTAATCTCCTCCATCGGATTCTTGCCTCCTTCGGCCATTAATCCGACTCAGATCCCCTTGTCGCACACCGTTCTAAGTTCGAATCCCTCCTACCTCGTCTTCTTGACCCGATCTTGATCTATCTCATCAAGATTCGAGTCGAACCCGATTAAATCACAAAACCCTTCCAGATCTATCTCATCAAGAGAGGTTGCTTTTCCCTTTTTTTTTTTTTTTTTTTTCAAATCAACAGATCACCATAATCGGACCAGCAGATAAAAGAGAAAAGAGAAAAGAGAGATAGCGATAGTAAAGGCAACAGATAGCGATAGAGAGAGAGTAAACAGATCTGGTTTTCTTAGGTTGAGAAAAAAAAGGAGAGAGAGGTTGAACCATCCCAGCAAGCAGAGACCAGCGGGTGGCGGCCCTAGCAGAAACCCTAGCAGCGGCGGCCTAGCGGAACCAGAGCAATCCTGGCGGAACCAGAGCAGTGGCGACGGCCAGTAGAGGTGCCTAGCGGAACCCTAGCAGAAGCCAGCGGCGGCCTGGCGGAGCAGGGGCCCTGGCGGCGACCTTGCTGGCCCAGACAGTAGCAGATGGCGCTACAGTAGCGAATGCTACAGTAACGATTTTTTTTTTTTTTTTTCTGTAGCTAACCCTAATCCTAATTAGACGGCTCTGATACCATATAGTTTAATGAGCAAAAGTTATATTTTATTGACTAATGGCTCGGGCTTATATAGCCTTACAACACAATCTTACAATTAATACTCTAGATTCACCCTAGATTTACCCTAGATTATCTCATAATGACACGGGCCTAACCCTAATTAGGCCCATAAACACCCAACAACATACAATAAATCTCAACATGCAGCTACTTTTGTTTTAGAGACATTAGATAACATAATCTAGAAACATTTAAAATACCCACCACTGACATCCTAATTTCTATTTACTAAATCAGAAATAACAACCCTAACTGATCTCCTCTGTTTTGCCCAAACCACAGAGCTTTTTAGAATATAACCATCACAATTGAAGCGCGCATCAACTGGCATGGAATCAGTGTCATCCTTTAGACAGGTACGGCCTCTTATCCGACCAGAGAGGCGGCCCCCAAGTGCTTGGTGTGACCTAAAGATCCTGTGACACGTGTTGCATTCGTACACGGTCCTTTTCAATTCAGTAAGTGAAATATCAGTCTCAGCCATCTTCCTTTTCTTGCTGAACTTCAGCTTAGATACTGGTTTGGCTGCTTGCTCGATCTTTTCCTTCTCTTCTAGGGATGGATCTGTCCCCTGAATTTTCTCTCTATTCTTATGCCACATCTCCAGGGAAAGAGTTTTATGTGCAGCTTCTTCAGCTCCAGATTTAGGAATGTCAATTTCCAGCAATTCCTTTTTCCCCGAACTCAACTTATCGTACAGTTTTATCAATGCAAGCGCAACATCTTTCACTTCAGATTCGGGGGTGAGATCCTCTGGTTCTTGATTTCCATAAGCTGACTTGGTCTTCTTGTTGAGAATATGAATATCAGAGTAGTGGCACCTCATATGCCCACCGAGAGCAGGACCACTTGGATAACTTTTCTTACAAAGCTTACAAGAAAACTTCTCTTCTCTTTTTGGCGCTTCCATCATCTCTCTCTCTTTTCGTAGCCTTGTTGTAAGAAACAAACAAGAAAGGAGGCAAGATCATCTTATGTTTGTTAGTTACAAATCAGAGGAAAACAGAGAAAGAATATCAAAAGAGATCATACTCTTTCTTTGTGCGGGGAAAGAGAAGACAGAAGAGAAAGGATTGGATGTCGAGAGACAGAGAGAGGAGCTCGATCACGCTCTTCTTTGTTTCTTGATTCATTTGGCGGTGGTTTTTCAATTTTTAAAACAAAGCGCTCTATTTTTAGCAGAGATCGAATGCAAGCCAGACACACGTGGATGTTAGTTAGTGGAAAGCTGACACAGGGGACCCACAAATTTATATACGTCTTCAATTTCTAATTCGTAATTTATGACTAATGAGCAATTCTATGATGGGCCTGCCTTGGTACTGATAGCTCCTTGTGCCAAACCAAACCACTAGAAACTTTACACCCGCCACAGAGAATCCGAACCCTGGAGACAACAAATGCTGATATGTATTGCCAACACGGATTTTACTTATTTGTTGGATAAATTTAATAATAGAACTACAGAGGTAACAAAATATGCACTGACTTGAATGTTGGGTTGGTCAATAATCAATATAATTTGTTTTCATCAAGTCAACTAAAAGCAAGTACTGTATTCAAACAACTTCATAAGTCAATATCTGATCAAGCCATATATTACATTAACCCTTATTAATAATAATAAAAAAAAAAAAAAATCTAAACTCCTTGCTGATAGGTAGCACCGCTTTTCTATTCCTAATTTTCCTGGACGCCATTTCTCGTTTGTAGACTAGGGCGTCGACGAAGGACACCGTAGTTTACAGCGTTCTTCCTATCAAACGAAATTTAATTTCGGATTTTAATCTTATTTTTTAATTTATCATTTTTATTTTATTAATAAAAAGTTCGGACAAATTTGTGCTTGAACCCATCAGTTGCTCGACTTGCCCCGGAAACAGTTTATGGAATCCAGGGCTTAGGAGTTAGGACGCCATAACTTGTGTACTTAAAAGGCCTTTTTCTGAGTCAAGAGCTATCTGCACAGTCTCTTAGCCCATGAAAGAGGGGACCACCCTAGCCTGCATTAATTAGGATGCCAAATAGCAACATACCCATTATACATACATTTATTTGTAAATAGCAACAGATGTTAGCTTACTAGGATGTAATTAAGTTTTGATTTCTGGTTTCCTCTACCAGTTTACATCCACAGAGACATGTAGTCTATCCCTGAATCAGTATAGTCTGATATACCTCTGAAGACGTGCTCTTTTCAGTCAATCCAGAGAAATCAGATTACAAGTCTTTTTGAGGGTCAATAGAAGAAAATTATAACAAATCATGATCTGACATTTTTATGACCTCAAGTCCATTCAAGAGATACAAAACTATGTAGTCAATAATTAAGGCAGAGAGAACATGCATTAGAGAGAGAGGACTGATGGTTGTTTCAGAATTACAGAGATGATGGAAGATGGCATGACTCGCACTTTAGTTACCGACTTACAGTGAACCAGCTGAGAAAAAGTTAATATACTGGACCCACCAGGATGCAGCTGACACAGACCTTGATCACAGATGGCCCATGGGCAGGTGTTCCCTTTTTACCAATTTTTGAAAATTAGTTTCTGCATGCTCAATACTATATTTATTGCTTTCTTTGCATCATTATACAAAACCAAACATGTCTCGGACATTTTTTGGGATACCCACACAAAACCCCAAAATTCTAACTTTTTCCATTTCTTAGAAATTATAATAGAGCACACAAAATATACCATAAGGTACTTCAGTTACGTGTGAAACCATCATTCTCTGTAAATGAAGAAAAATAATTTTCCAGAGAATTGAAGATAAGAATAATCAAACAAGCAATGAACAATAAGGGCAGTCAAAGAAATAAAACTGCTTACAAAATTTTAAATCAGTTAACCACTAATCAAAACAATCTGTTTTCACCATCCCTTAATTCTAAACAAAACCCGAGCACTATATCCTAAGCTGCCTGTATTGAGACATTAGATAACATAATTAGAAACATTTAAAATACCCACCACTGACATCCTAATTCCTCACTAAATCAGAAATAACAACCTTAACTGATCGCCTCCGTGTTGCCCAACCCACATAATTGCTTTTCAGAATATAACCATCACAATTGAAGCGCGGAACAACTGCCGTTGATTCAATGTCCTGTGGCTGTGGACAGGTACCGTCACTCGTTTGACCAGCGAGGTGATCCCCAAGTACTTGCTGCGACCCAAAGGTCCTGTAACACGTGTTGCACTCATACACGGTCGTTTTCAAGTCAGCCTCAGGTCCTGCTTTGGTTGCTTGGTCGATCTTTTCCTTCTCTTCTGAGGCTGGATCTGTCACCTCAATTTTCTCTCTATCCTTAAGCCACATCTCTAGGGAAAGAGATTTAGGTTCAACTTCTTCAGCTCCAGATTCAGGAATGTCAATTTCTAGCAATTCTTCGGGCATCTTGTTCAGATCAAATTTCAATTTAGATTTGGGGGTGAGATCCTCCGGTTCTTCATTTCCATAAGCGGACCTTGTCTTCCTTTTGAGATCACCGGAGACATCTCGCACATTAGAATCGGGGGTGAGATCCTCAGGTTCTTCATGTCCATAAGCAGACTTCCTCTTCCTCTTATCACCAGAGTGGCTATTCATATGCCTACCGAGAGCATGATAACCAGTAAAACTTCTCTCACAAACCTTACAAGAAAACTTCTTTTCTTCTTCTGTCACTTCCATCATGTCTCTCTCTCTTTCCGTAGCCTGGTTGTAAACAAAAAAAAAAAAAAAAACAAGAAAGGATGCAAGATCATCATTTCCTTTGCTAGTTGCAAAGCAAAGGAAAACAGAGAAAGACTGTCAACAGAGTAGAGGGGGAGAAAAGATCGTACAATTAGCTATAGAGGAGATCCGACTCGTATAGAAAGAAACTTGCAGGGAAAGGAGGTTGAGAGAGAGGATCAATGTTGATAGAGAGAGGAACTTATGCTCTCTTTCTTTATTTCTTGAAATCTTGGCGCTGGTTTTGTAATTTTCAAACAAAGTGTTTTTTTTTTGTTTTTTTGAATTAATTTTCAAAACAAAGTGTCGGCCTGTTCGGCTGTGAGTAAATAGTAAGAATAGTGAAGGGATTGAGAAATTATAGAATGAGGCGGATCCAATTACATCAAAAATTGGTGACACATATTTGTGACACATCTTGACATCAATCACTGAACGTCGGATTTTCATCAAAATTCGCGCTATGGAGCGCTGATCAAATTAGACGGAACGGAGATTTCAATTTTGGCGCTATTTTTGTTAATATTTTGCGTCGTACTTCAACTGGTACGTCCAGTTAACCAAACAACGATTACTCCAATCTCTCTGGCGCCAAAATGGCCCCATCGAAAACCCCAGCGAAACCCCCCGCCACGAAATCGCACCACCTCTCGTCTCTCTGACCCTCTCTTCTCTCCTCTCTCTGACCTCCTCAGGTGACAAGACAAAAATAGCAGCGAACCCCAGCGAACCATCTCTCCTCTCCTCTCTCTGACCTCCTCAGGTGACAATTTTTTTTTTTTTGCTTTTCTGGAGTTTATTTGAGCAATTTGGGATGTACTACGACCAGATAATTGAGAAACCTAGATTTTTCTTTTTTTGCTTAGATCATGCCCGTACGCCCAGAATACAACCAAACTCATACATGTGCTCTTACCAGTAAAATAGAAAATTACATCAGCCAATGCTTTTTAAACCTAATTTCCTAAAAACCTGATGTCTCTGAGTGAAACATTCGAACATGGGAAAGGTGTATGCTTAAATCAATGGTGTATTATTGATGAAATTATTTATATTTAGTTTTAGTTTTTAGACAAATGGATGATATCACCTTAGATGAAATTGACAATTTGGAAGGAAATTTAATGGATGACATGAAATTAGATGAAATCAGGAGCACAGTCCATCCTGAAAGGGTAAGAAAAATGCTTTAATGATATTATTTATCTTGCTACCTTAATATACAATACAATCTAACAAAACATTTTTAATGATATTATAGGAGGAACAAACTTCACAAAAGTCAAGAAAATATGAGGGCATGCAACCTTTTAAAGGCATGATATTTTAATCACTTGAGGAAGCTGAATGTTTCTACAAAATTTATGCTCGAGTGGATTTAATGTGCAGAGACGAAGTACTTCTATTTTTGCAAGAAGTAATGAAGTAAGATCTAGCTGATACGTATGCTCATGTGAAGGGTATTGTTTGGAGAAAAAAAAATCCGGCAACAAAGAAGAAGGAAAAAAAAAAGAGGACATTGACTAGTAAAAATGGTTGTCCAGTATCATTTGTTGTGTCACGAAAGAAAGGAACAAATGATTGGATGGTAAAAGATGTAGAAAACGTGCACAACCATGTATTGGCAAGCCCTACAAGTGCCGGTAACCTAAGTAACCGCAAATATTTGTCTTCTATTGCAAACAACCTTGTTGAAAAATTTAGTGAGGGGGGCTTCCTACCGGTAGAGTACCGGATATTTTGAATGATGAACCCGGTGTGAACTTTTCAAGTAGAGATTGTTGGAACTATGTGAGAAATCTGAGAACAATGAATTTGGATATGGGTGATGCGGAGAGTATTTTTCATTATTGTAGAACAACGCAAGCTGAATATCCGAATTTCTATTATGAAATTTTACTTGACAAAGATTCTTGAATGGTCAACTTCTTTTGGGTGGACTCTAGGGCGCGGTTATGTTATGAGCGTTTTGGAGATGTCGTGGTATTTGATACTACATACAAAACCATTAAATATTGCATGCCACTAGCTCTCTTTGTAGGTGTCAACAACTATGGTTAATCCATATTGTTTGGTTTTGCTTTGTTGCAAGATGAAACGGAAGAATCATTCGTGGTTGTTTAGAACTTGGTTAGATGCGATGAATGGTAAAGCGCCTATTTCAATTCTCACCAATCAAGCCATTGGAAATATGGTCAAAAAAGTTTTTTCAACAACTACTCATAGATTATGTCTTTGACATATCATGAAGAAATTTCTAGAAAAATATGGAAATCTTTATAAGAAGTCACCATTCAAGAAGGATATGAAAAATGCTTATACCAATCAATCACAATTGAGGAGTTCGAAAGAGAGTGGAATGCAATTATGTCAAGGTACATTTTGTATAATCTATTTGAACTTTTTGATATCTTATTATTAGTCTAGTACTATACAATTTATCTTGTTCAATTTTATGTCAAGGTACAATTTGGTGGGTGAAACGTGGCTTCAACAAACTTATGAAATTCAGAATTTTTGGATTCCGGTTTACAATCAAACGGTGTTTTCTGCTGGTATGAATACTACGCAACGTGTCGAGAGTATGCACTCTTTCTTTGACTCCTTTGTGCAAAGTGGTACAATGTTACGGAAATTTATTGCCAAGTATGAACAATCCCTTATGCGTAAATACATGGATGAGAATCGGGAACACTATGCCTCTAAGCACATGCATCATGTCCCTAACAAAGACCTCCAATAGCAGAACATGCCGCAAAAGTGTACACAAGAAGCATCTTCAACATGTTTGAGGATGAGGTCGAAGAGAGCCAACTATTAACTAAGAAGAAGTTAGACAAAAATGGCTTTGATTACACTTATCATGTGTCACATAACCAAAACCCTAATCAGAAGTTCACTGTTTCTATCAATACTTCTTCGTGGGACACTTCATGTGATTGTCATCTGTTTGAGTTTAAAGGTATCCTATGTCGACACATATTAGCAATATTTCAAAAGAAAGATATACAACAAATACATCACAAGTAGATTCTTCCAAGGTGGACCAAAGAGACAGCCGATGACATTTGTGTTCCTATAATGGTAGAGACAAATAAGTCGTCTTTGATACACACAATGCACTTCCACCGCAAAACAAATATTTTGTTATCTTGCTTGTATGAGTGTGATGAAGCTTATGAGTTAATTATGGATGCAATGGACAAAGCATATGAAAATGTTTCAAAATTGAAGAATTCTACTAAAGAAGTCGTTGAAGTGGAAGAAAACGGACTCGATGCTCCTCATATCCTTGTTGCTGATTCACAAGTCTTGAAAACAAAAGGACGCACAAAAAATAAGGTAGAGGAATCAAGCAATGGAAGGTTTAAAAGTGGTCTCGAGATAGGTATGGCTCTTGCCAAAAAATAAAAAAGAAAATGTGGTATTTGTCATGAACTTGGCCACTATAGTACTACTTGCAAAAATGACTAGATTGTTCTAGGATAGTAAGACTTTTTGTATAGGAATATATTTTGAATGAATGCTAAAGTGAATGTTAAAGTGAATGTTAAAAAGATCTATTTTGTATGAATGTTAAAAAAAAACTATGGTTTCTGGTTTAATTTTTGCTTTTGTTTATTTTTATTTTTATTTGCAACTTTCTGTTGCCTTGATAATGGAACTTGATTTCTGGTTCAATCTATGGTGTCTGTTGCCTTGATTTTGTATGCTCAAGTACTATGTAATGGTGTTGTATTACCACTTGTAAATAAAAGATTATTGATCAAATTTGACTTTCTTGTTTTTATTTTCAATTTTTTCTATGCTCATATTGAAAATGGTATCAGTCGATCAGATAAGTAAAAGAATCATGATACCAGTTCAAGTTAGGTGCAGTTACATTATTTCTTTGTTTCTCCTTTACGGCAAAGTAACCATTTTAACTATTTAATATATTTTAACTATTTTAACTATGTAAATAGGTATCAAGTATCTATGTGATGTGTGTAAATAGGTACCAAGATTATGTGTAAATAGATACCAAGCTTATTGCAAAAGTGAGGGACTTTAATGTAAATAGGTACATGTGTGAACAAATCTAGATAGTTACCAGAGATCAATAAGCCTCATCACATTAAAAAAAACTGAAGAAAATACACATTGATGAAAAAAGTACATACATCACATTGATAAACAAAGTACATACATCACCTTCATTCAAATAAACGACATTTTCATAACAATATTTCATTAAAAAACATGTTCAAATTAAAAAAAATGTACATCACACTCAAATAAACAAAGCACAACAATTACCACTAAACATAGTTACATCTCCATTCGAAGTTTTCCACCTGGTTACAATTGACATCTATAGTAACACAAAACTAGAGTGAAATGATGTAAAAAAGGAATTGAATTACAAAAAAACCAGTTGCAGCAAAAAAACCCATAGCACACTCATGGGCTGTGCTATGCTATGTATAATCTTGAGCCTTCAAAACTCATTCACTTTTACCAGTAACCAGGTACAGCTATCCGATAGTACAATTCTAGTATGCTATGCATTTTCTGTTGTTCTTATGCTTGTACTTCTCGCAGTTTTAACAACAACTCATCCACAATTTTCCTTCCTGCCAGATTCACCTTAACTTGAAATTGAAAAAACAGTACTTCTGTTGGCTTTATCAAATATAAAAAAAAAACATAAACCTGCTATAAGCATCAACACACAACACTTCTGCGAGATTCTAGGGTGAACGAAGGTTGTAGCTTTTGAACGAGAGAGAGAGGGAGATGGGCGTTTGACTGACAAAACCTAGCTTAACGGAGGTTTTTTCAATTTTCTCCGTACCGTCTAATTTGAGCGCTCCATCGTAGCACGAATTTTGATGAATATCCGACGTTCAGTGATTGATGTCAAGATGTGTGACAAATTTTGGATGTAATTAAATCCCTCCTCGTTACATGTTAAATTATGAAATACATATATTATTATATTCTTAATATTCTAATTATATAATTTAGAGGATAATAATAGAAGCCGGACATCATGTGCATGTTGGACTTAGAGGAAAGCTGACAGAAAGGATTTAGACGCTCTTTATTAATTTGTTAAGTTGTTCAATTTAATTCCTTGAACTAAAATTTATCAGAATTATACTTTTAATCATAAAGTAAAAGTAAGTCATAATTTGCAGGGATTTAATTGGTATACATGAAATTTCCCTGAAATTCTAACCTTTACAATGAAGGGTAGTATCGGTCCATTTCTCAGGATTCCTTAGATCGTCGATCATTAACGCGCGTACAATGCCAGAAATAGGTTTTATTATTTATTCTTTGCTTGACCCACACAGGAATTAAGTTGGTTGAGTACATTTTCAATTTATGAACAATCATACTCATACAAATGGCGAAACAACCAAGGTTTAGGTGGAACAACAAAATTACTCAATAATTTGCTTCATTGAATCTACAGATTCATTTCTTAATTATATATAGACTAAACTAACGCAACAAGAAACAATCAAAACTGATCAGCTAAAATAGCTGATCTGTCTTACCAGATCTTTAACGGCGCATTCCATGCTCTCCAGTTGCTCCTACCTGGGTCTTCTCTGGTTCTGACGATGCAGACCCTTTCCAGCTATGTTGCACGGATACGGGTACGGGTATCGTATTGGATACGATACAGATACGGCGATACGATAATTTTCAAAAATCAAGGATACGATACGTTTATTATATATAATTTTTTTTATTATTTTAATTAGATTAATATGAATCAAATGGAGCAAAACAATACTACGGTGAAATATATATTAAATATAATAAGTACTCTATTATTAACAACAACATTACAGTGGTATAGTGGTAGAATGCTATAGTTGTTATGCCTCAGATCCCAAGTTCGAATCACGGTAGCAGCAAAAAAAATGATTTTGGCATGGTGGACCACGCGGCGCGGGGCGTGTGATTTTGGCGCAGTGCACGATGGACCACGCGGTGTGAGTCGTATCCATGCGTATCCCAGCGAGTCAAAGCGTATCAATGACCGTATTAAATGAGTAAGGATACACCATGTGAGTGGTATCGGATATGTATCGGCACCGTGTCGGGCGCGTATCGGTATCCGATACTTGTCCGATACCGATACGGCACCTAAACAGACGTATTCGTGCAACATAGCTTTCCAGTGATTAAACTCTTCAGCGGATTGAGTCCCCACCTGCAGCTAAGGGTGTAAATAGAACGAAATCGGAGTGGATAATGCTATACAAAATTCGTATCCGCCTTTGAGTGGATACGAATACAAATATGTATAGTTAACGGATGTCAAAGTTTAAAATCAATCCTGTCTTAAACAAATATGGATATGAAGCGAATAAACCACAAATACGGAAACAAAATAAATAATTATTGGATATTGAGTCATGTGTATGTGTATGGAACTTTCCTAAAAAAACAAATGCATAAGGGTTACCTTTCTATGACCGGCTCTTCTGCGACCGATTTTGGCCTTCTGCGATCGACACTTTACCCTTCTGTGACCGATTTGGCCGATCGCAGAAGAATTCCGCTGATGCAGTGAAAGTTTACAAGTAAATAATATTTATCCTTACAATTCTTTTATTTTATCCTTTGTAGTGATGTCAGATCCATTCACCCACAGTACAAATTAATAAATATCACTTTTGCATATAAATACCTTTGTTAGTTCAATTCTCAACCAGGGATATTGATTCTGTTAAAGTTAAAGGAATACAAATAAGAAATAAGAGTATAGTAGCTGCATATACAATACCTCAATAGGAACAACAAAAGAAATCGGTTAAACCGGATGATAGTAGTTGTTTCTTTTGAATTGTTGAAAAATATAAATGATTAAGCAATTCAGTACTTGTCATACTTTGCGTGTCAAGAAAAGTATGCTTATTAATATGGTTTGTTTTGAGATTAATTTAACTTTGATACTTAGACACACATGGTGGATAGATTATAGTGTAATAACTCACATCAGTGTGTCTATGCAAAGTTGTTTGAGTAGCCGTGGCCTAGTGATGGTGAACAATACATCTATATTGGCGACGACGAGAATATTAAAGTTGAAGCAATTAGAAAGTTAGATTATTATTTAAGATTAAATTTTATTTGAATCTCAATGAAACATTTAAGTTTTGTCTTTTGGATGTAACTTAATTCTATTTTTGCTATGTATAAGTATGTATTTACTTATTATTCAAGAAAGAGAAATTTTGGTTTGTTTCATGATTCAAAATCGGTTGGATCTAAGTCTTTTTTCGGTTATAATAATCTAAATTTCAAAGACATAATTACTTAATATAACGAGTCCTTGCATTTAAGTACTTGAATTGTTAATAAAAGTAAAGTAATGAAAATTTTGGTTGCATTATGGAACAAGCGTTTCAGTTGTATCTCCCGATGGAGATAAAAACTTGTGTCAGAATGGAATTCTCGAGCATTCACATAACACAGATTTGGATATTTGTATTGATTGTATTAAGATAAAACGAACAAATTGGAGGAGATTTATAGCCAACAAGTCTCAAGATGTCTTTGGAACTAATAAAATTCAGATATTAGTGGACCATTTTCTTTTTATGGATGTTAAAAAAATGTACATTATTTTATTATGTTCTTAGACAAATATTTTAATTATGGTTATATTTATTACAATTATGAGAAAGCATAGTTTTTGGATGTGTTCAAAATTATAAGGCTGGCATTGAGAATCAACTCAACATAAGGATTTCAAGTGTCAGCTTTGACTGTCATGTTCTATACAATAGTAGATATGACGGTTCAGGTGAACATTATATTTCTTTATTACTTTAGAAATAAGGACTTAAGATTGCAACTTATATTCTTAATTAAAACATTACAGTTTTATAATCCCACAACACGGTCGATTTTTTTTTTTGAAGAAAAATGCAAAAGTTCTTTGAAGATGTTGAGTTTGCGGGAAGAAATACGGTTCAAGATTTTATCTTTATGAGAAATAAGTAAATATTTTCACAGGTGTTATTGGCATTATTTAGAATTTTGATCTTGGTTATGTTCAAGACACAATAATCAATGATAATATCAAAGAGCAAACTTCAACACCTTAAGAACATGTGTCATTAAGGATATCCACTAGGTAAAGTGGGTAGATATCATGATATGGAGATGAAGTTCATGAAAGGCTAAGATATTTGTGATATTGTTCATTTGCCATAAGGTACAAAATTTAATGGTTTTAATGGAATTTGAGTGGCAATGTGGGAGCAATACAAAGTATGTCTTGTCGCATATGGCTTCACAAAGAAAAATGATATTGAATATAAAAAGACTTTCTCTTCGGTTACTTTGAAAGTATTTCATGATAATAATGACATTAAATGTGCATTTTATATCTTGAGTTACATTAGATGGATGTTAAGATGTCATTTAGTGCTCAATATAAAGGAGACGAGTTTAGTCTCAATTAGTGCTCTAAGAATAATTTTAAGAATAAATTAATATATAGGATATTTCTTATGTTTCGGTAGTAAAAAGTCTGAAGTATGCTCAGGTTTGTACGTGTCTAGATAGTGCATACATAATTAGAATGCTAAAGTGATATTAAAGTAATTCAAAAACAGGCCATAAGATAGTAGCCAAAAGGGTCTTGCAATATTTTTAAGGAAAATAAAAACTACATACTCACAAATCGAATATCAGAAAAGTTTGAGATCATATGGTATACTGATTTCGATTTTGGTAGATGCCAATAAAACATGTTATAACATGTGTATGAGGTATCTAATTTGGAAATATAACTGTGAAATTTTGTCACATGGCTGCAAAAGTGAATAGGAGTTAAATACCACTCAAGTTATTTTGTAATAATAACACGACAGTTTTATATTCCGACAATAGGAACTTGACAAGGTCAAAGTATAGAGATCAAGTTCTTAGTTGTAAATGAAAGAGTTCAGAATTGACAGTTGTAAATGAAAGAGTTCAGAATTGACAGTTGTCTATCGAGCATATTGGCACAAACTCTGTGATTGCAGCTGCATATTAAAGAATTGTCACCCAAAGGTTTCATGAGCATGTTGCTCGTATGTGTGTCATGTCAAATTAAAGATCTTCAATTTTTGAGGATATTTAGATTTTAGTGGGAGTTTGTAATTATGCTTGTATGACATATGCGGTTTTCAGTTTTTTAAAATTTAAAAATATTTCTGCAGAAATAAAGTTTTAGTTTATTCACATTCTGACTCTATTAATGTTGATCTCATTTAAGGGTGGGCCAGTTGAAAATAGGCACGTTATGATCACATTACGTGAAATTTTCATGCTACACATCCACATCATGATTCATGTCATTTGGTTATGTCAATATATGTGACCATTGTTGGTTGAGTTACGAATAAATGTGGTAAAAACTGCTTTGATCCTATATTAATATAATTGATGGACGGAATTGTTCGGGACACATTTCGGTAATGACAGAAAAGTTGAGCTCACTACGGTTATTAACAATACAAAATTATAAGGTTTCACATATAGTCCAAGTGGGAGATTGTTGGATAATTAATATAATATTGGACTAATATGTAAAAATATTGTATACTGTCAATTTTATGCTCAATTAAAAGTGGTCATATGCGTTATATAATTTATGAGCATTAATGTCATATAGGGTGTGGACCTTTATATGTAGAACTTAAGAGGTAATATTCAATTTTATAATGGGTTAAATTGAATAATTACCACATTAGACATCCAAGGGTGTCTTGGGCTGTATATTATGATTTGGTCTCCATAATACAAGGCCAATCCTGGATTCATTTCTCTTATCTCATTAGAAAGAACTATGAGAGACTTTGGAGAAAGCAGAAACAAAGAAAATTCTCTAAAGAGCCTTGATATTCTGGAAGATCCGAATCGGTGATGGCGCTCTCACGCACAAGATAGTCAAGGATTAAGGTACGCTTCCGCTATTTAGTTTTATATTCAACACAGATGGTCCTGCGGTGGCCGATGATAGTATTCGTCGGTCCCAATAGTTTGGACTTGGTACATATATATCATTAGAAAAATCAATAAACCAAACAAATAACATGCAATCTAAAATGAGGTCAATCATTAATATTATATATCATCTCTTTAGATCTTGTGAAATTATTCCTTGATTGAAAAGTACATAATTAACGGTGTCGGCATTTATGGAACAAAAGTTATAGGTCGATAAGTTTTCTAAATGAATACTACTAATTAAAATGACCTCTTGAATATGGTCATAATTAAGAGGACAACTTAATTCTTGAATAAAGAAATGAAATTGAGACTAATAGTTACCTTGTAGATTGAAGCTACCGAAACGAGATAATTGTTGATTAGCTTATATATATATATATATATATATATATATATAGAGTATGGCTAAATTGCTGCCGGCAGCATTCTGGCCAGCTGCTGCCGGGGGCATTTCGGTCATTTCCGGTGTTCAAACAACAAATCCGAACCGTTCAACGTGTTCTAAATATTAAAATCTACTTGGAGACCAAATTTTACATTTTTTGGAAATTTTTTACTATTTTTCCGCAGCCCTTGAATAATCACAGCTTTTAATTAAATAAAAAAAAATGATCAAAAAAACACTGATTTTTTCAAGGGCTCAGAAAAAATAGTAAAAAATTTCCAAAAAATGTAAAATTTGGTCCCAAGCACATTTTTAATATGAAGAACACGTTGGAAGGAGTCGGACTCGACTATTTGAACTTTTGTAAATGCAGTTTCTTAGAGGGTGCTCCACCAAAAGGACTTTGTGAGCACAGCTCACCCTAGTATACTTATACTATATATATATATATGCTTTAAGAAACATATCTGAGTCGAACAAAACGGAGGTATGAGGTATCCTATTAAGAGAGTGATAGAAATATAGTGTTGACTCTCTTTCTCCTTCTGCAAAGTTCATCCGTATCGGTTTGAATGACTTTTCGCCAGAGATGTAATTTGAAGCTCATGAGGTGGGGGCTCATACCTGGATTTATCAATTTGATTTACTTCACCTTATTCCTCTATGGTCTCTTCTATGGCCGGTAGGGGGGTTGTGCGGCATGGATCTGGAAACGCATGCGTTTCTGGTTGGACCGCATGGGTTTGTCCGGAACTCGTCTGCAGCATGCAGTCAGGTGTGGGAATCGCATGCGATTCGGGTGGAACCGCATGCGATCTTGAAGTTGACTACATCAGTGGTATGTGCGATCTGTATTGGAGGCGTACCTCTGGCATATTTCACATTTCTTTGTTGGTTCATTGTCCCTTTCCGCCATTGCTAATCTTGGGAACAAATTGCAATTTTTTTCCTCTTGTTTTGTGATGGAGTTTTCCCTTTTGAACTCTAAGTTTGATTTAGAGATCGATGGAGGTTTGAGTTGCGTTTGATGAAACTGTGGTTGGAGCCAATTTTGTTGAGGTACGTAAATTGGCTCATGCGATTGTGAAAAATTTTGTGCCTCCTTTATTGCGACAAGTTGATTAACCATCTTTGTAAGTTTTTCAACCTTCTGAATTAGGATATAAAGATCGCCTTTACGGCTCCTATGCGTCTCTTGCATCTCTTGCTCCAAATCTGAAAAATATGAATTCATGGTGAAAATAAACGTAACTTCAAAAACTAGAATTAATTACTAAATTTGACCCTAATGACAATGTAAAAATTCGTGAGAATTTTCACACTAGCCCCGACAATGGCACCAAAATGCTTGATGGGTCAAAATCAAAGCTAATAATATTTATAACCCTAATTGTCTACTCTACAATCGATTCACAAGCATATGAATTTCTCATATAGTATAAATTGGGGTGTCAATCTACATGGATAGTGTATTAAGGTTAAATCGTTCACTAATTCTAGGTTTGTTTGGTTTGGTTGGTTGTGTTTGATTGTTTGGTTGAGTTGTGTTGTGTTGTGTTTTAGGTGATGAATCAAAGTGATAAAGTAAGGAATTAAAGGTAGTAAAGGTATGTAAACATAACTTTAAATGCTTGAAAATATGGAAAGGCGCTGGCATTCTAGATGGTCAGAGGACTCGAGAGGCTCAGCGGGGGATTTGTTTGGGAGTAATTATCAGGTCTCTTTTATAAATGCCAATGTAAATATTATTGGAAAAAAAATACAATATTTGAACATATATCACTAAAATTTATTTATGATGGAAATTTTATTTTGATATATGAATGATTTCATCCTAACAAAAAATATAATAATAAATATAAAAATACAATGGTAAATTTTTTTACGATAATTTAACTCTAGCATCATTTGATTTCGCTATCACCGATCAATATGAAGGCGCTAAGACGAGATATATCTAAAAGAGTGAGTCTATGGTACTATGGTATATGCATATCAACAGTTGGTCCGTAATATGGATTAATATTTTTATTTTTAAAATTCTAACGGTTGATCCGAACCATTCAACATAATCATCACATAAATATGTACTTGCACGCCAAATTTTATATTTTTTAGAGTTTTTTACTATTTTTTAAGATAGAAATTTATTTGATCTAAAAATTCTGGACCATCCAAAAACAGTAATTTTCTATCTATCTTAAAAAATAGTAAAAAATTCTGAAAAATATAAAATTTGGTTTACAGGTACATATTCATATGAAAATCATGTTGAACGGTTCGGATTGATCATTAGTATTTCGAAAATGAAAATATTAATCCGTATTACAGACCAAATCATAATATGCATAGTCCCATAGACTCACTCTATCTAAAATATCAATCAATATCTCTGAATCGAAATGGGGTCCATCAATATCTCAGCACTTATTCTAAAACTTAGTAATAGGAATCAAAATCAACATGTCTATGAAAACAAATCGGATGATTCGGTAAGAATGGGCAGGAACGGATTTATGATTTTTGTTAGGGAGATAAATAAATAGCGAATCGGATTTAAATAGTCAATTAGATTTAAATCCATCAATTAATTAGATACTCAATAAAGAACAATACTTTAACTTATACTTTTTAATGCTCTGACTTGTAATTTATAATGCTCTAATTTATAATTTTAATTACTAATCATAATTCAAAAAATTTATTTTAATTTTAACTCTAAATTTAACCCGAATTACAAATCAGAAATTCCGGAGGAAGGGGGAGGGGGGGCGAATTCAGAGGAGGGCAAAGTCGATTGGGATCGATAGATCTCCATTGAAACTCAAATTCGGAGGAGAGGGGGACTGCCCCCTGCCCCGGTGTCATGTGTGGGTCTGTCCCTGAGAATGGGTCTAGTCATATTGGAAACTTGATCTTTTTCCCCACTTTGTTTTTGTGCTAAAAAATATAGGAAAATGTTTGTTGAAAATTATGTTAAGATTCATATAAGACACTTAATACAATGAAAGTTTAAAAAAGTAATTACATCACATCAATATGAACAAAAAAAAAAAAAAGGTACCGAAAGTAATTTAGATGGTTCGAATTTTCAATTTTTCACTATTCATTATAAAGTAATTTTTGCACAACATAAATTCGATTTATATATTAAATTCATATAAGTTTTTTATTTGTCAATCCTGCAAATTATGATATATTTTTTCAACAATTGTTATCAATTTTCAGGTACTAGTAAATAGTTTAAAACAGAAGATATAGGCCCAACAAGAGAAGTAATAGCCCAATTAAATGAAAGTAACATGAAGTAATAACTAGCCCAACAGAACTCCGAAAAGCCCAAGAATGTTTTTTTTCTCTCTCGGCAGCCTGTTCACTAAGCGTCGCATCCATCCCGACAGACCCCTCTTCTTCCTCCCAATTATCGAAACCTAGTTCACGCTACCCCCAAATCTCTCTTCCGATCATCGATCACATCCGATCCGCTTAGAAGAATCGGTGCAAAATCAAATCCGAAGAAACTAGAAGGAAGAATCGGCGTAACTCGGAGGGTGCGTCTCTTCCGATTCAAGGGTTTTGTCTCCCAAAAACGCGGCCATTTGGTTTGTAAAATCGACCAATAATCGAATCGTGGACTGCCGATAGATTTTCCAAACCATGGTAGCAACAGTGGATTGTTGCTTGCTATGGTAGAAAGGTCCTAATTTTGAAGCAAAATACTTGACAGACAATATAATTGGGGGTGGGCTGCATGCTCCTTTTGGATGTTGTATTGTGTTCTATAGCTATAATATCTTACCTGATTGATATGCTGTATCTCTTTTTGGATTATGTACCAACTATTAACAGTCAAATTTTATCCATCGCATGCTCCTAATCTCCAATAGTTAAGGCTGACTAATGCTATTTTTATTCTTCTAATCAGAAGTACCTCTTACTAATTACAAATTTTCTCACTCTTAATAGGTGGGAAATGGGACATAGGATTGTCTCACCTGAAACATTTCCTGAGAAGCCTGAATCAGGTATTCCGAAAGGAAAAAAAAAAAAAAAAGAGACATAAAAGAATATTTTCAAGTCTAAGGGAAAAAATAATTAAAGCATATTTCTGTTTCTTCAGAGTATTATAAGAGGCTTGGTCCTGACAATGTTTCATTCCAAGTTACAAAAAAGCGGCTGAAACAAGACTTGGTTTCCTCTGAAGAGCCCTTTTTCTCAGGTTCTTTTTTCCTCTGTTCACATGTAATTTGAAGTACATAGCTATATGTTGGTCATTGTGGTTCAGTACACTTGGCAGTAGGTATGCACAGAATTTATAGTACATATTTAATCTCGTAATGTCTCCTTATTGGCAATATTAAGTACAAATATATACCAGAAACACACTGGTTCAGTAATATACCGCAACATGTTGAGCCAGTGTGGGTGCCAATTTGGCTGTAAGCCAGTCTCTACATTGTAGTTTTCTCTGGGCTGGTACTGATAGGAGAAATCTGTGAAGTCTGTTACTATATGTACATATGTATTTTACATTTATGTCGAGAATAATCTCCCGGTCCAGAACTCTACCAACCTCTTCTGCCTTCCCTGACAAATTTTGTGCATGTTACTAGTGACAACCAACAATATTAATTTTCTAAATTTATATAATAAAAAACCCTCTCTCTTTTTTCAGTTGCACCTAATGCACTTGTTTATGGCCCCTACAATTCCGATTCGAGATTGCCTTGGTTCACATGCCAACCATCTAGGGAGGAAACACTAGACTCCCTACCTGTATATCCTGATAATTATGAAAAAGCATCACAATTTAATTCAAGAGAAGAGTCTTTGTTCCCTATTTACGAATGTGCCCCTCGCAAGGCTGTCCCAGTAGGCCCAAACTATCAAGCTGACATACCAGAGCTCAATGCTGAAGTATCAAAAGAAGATGATTCTGATAAATGGATCAAGGCCTGCCTTTTACCAAATCCTGATCTGGACTTAGTATCGGATGGTAAAGAATGTGGTTGTATGGATATGGGGTCTATCAGATGCATCAGGCAGCATATAATTGAGATGAGAGAGAATATGAAGAAGAAACTAGGGATGGAGAAGTTTATTCAATTAGGGTTTGGGGATATGGGGGAGGAAGTAGCCTTAACGTGGGATCCACAAGATGAGAAACTGTTTGCTGAAGTGGTACGATCCAACCTTGCTGCTTTCACGAAATCTTTTTGGGATGTCCTGCCTCTTGCATTTCCAGAAAAATGCAAGCGCGACTTCGTGAGCTATTATTTCAATGTGTATATATTAAGGAAACGGGCGGGTCAGAATCGATCTGACCCATTGTACATTAACAGTGATGATGACGAGTGGGAAGCCTCAGAGGAGAGGTGGGAATCTGATGATGAAATAGACATGGAAAAAGATGATGAACACGACAAAGAACAAGAAGAAGTAGAAGAACAAGAAGATGGATCAGGTTTTGAGTCATCGGTCGACCAACCCAGCAATGTCACATGTCAGGGAGATGATATAGGATTAGGTTCAGATGTGGTTGAGGAGGTAGAGGAGACTGGCGATGAGAAAGAGGATGTGTTACCAGAAAAAACCGACGGGTCAGGGGTGCTAGGGTTAGGGTTAGATATACAGGATGATTCATGCACGTCATTCGAGGTGCAACATAATCAATTGGCATGGGACATTGGATTTGAGCTTGCCAAAAAGGATGAGCTGTTGCCGACCTTTGATGTTATTGAAGAAGTGTTTGGGAAGGGATCGTGCGATAAATGATTAGGTTTTTTGTTGGGTTTCCTTTTTGGAGGATAGATTTTGGTGTGTAATCTTTGTGGATATGTACCTGTACTGTAATACTAATCTCGTCTTTGTTTAGATTTCCCATTGGAGGCTTTTCCATACATAAGTTATGGTTTAAGGTGGTATTTTAAGTGGATCACATTGTGTTGTACTATCCAAACTATGTAGGACTCTAATCAGTAAATGTGGCTACCTGTTATTGCCAAAATTTGTACTTTTTTTTTTTTTTTTGAAATTTTATACCTTTATGCTTAAAATTAAAATTCTGATAAATTTTAGTTGTCCGTTAATAGACGAGTACATGAAAAAACTAATTACTAGAGCCCCTTTAGAGCCAGTATTTGAGTCGAGCTAGGGGTGTCAATGGGTACGATACGAGTAGGGTGGAAGTATTTTTATATCCATATTCACTAAGAATTAATCTTACACATACCCTATTCATATTCATTAAAAATTAATCTTATCTTACCCTTACCTATTAAAATTATCGAGTAACGAAACGGTAGCGGGTGAATAATACTAATATAATAATATAATAATTATTTTATTATATTTTACAATAGAACATAAAAAATTATTGATTTCACACGTATACAATCACATTACTAATAAAAAAACAAATGTGTAATTAATTCCGACTAAATTTTTTTTATAGAGCAAGAGAATTAAAAAAACAAATATCTTTTTGAATAAATTTAATTATTTAACTAAATAACAAAACATGCAAATAAAAGTAATATATTTAACATGTTTTATAGTAAAACAATAAATAACAAAAGCCGGTCACTAATTATTGTTCAAACTATATTGTATGAAATATTACGCAAATAAATTTCACCATTGCTATTATTGCTCAAACATTATTATATAATTTTATTTTATACAATTACCCTATAGGGTAACGGGTACAAAATCCTTATCCGTTTAGTTAACGAAAAAAAACTTTACCCATACCTATACCTGATAAGCTAACAAAAAAAAACCTTATCCATACCCGCCTTATCGAATACGGTACGGATAGAGTAAATGATTAAAAGGGTATCATTGACACCCCTAAGTCGAGCTCGAATTAGTCCTAAGTCGATATCTCGATAGAGTTCTACCTCTAAAAGTAGTCAATTGTTTAAAGCAGTGTTAAGAAATTAGTTTCAAAATAAATATATTTGGATCAGGCACATTAATTTAAGTTAGGCTGAAAAAAGTGAATATCATAAGAGATTCTAGTATGTATTTAACCCTTATGGTATATATATGTAAAAAATATTACTTAAATTAGAAAATAAAATTATAGTTATTGTTTCAATTATAATAGGGTGTATCAAATTAAAATCTCCTTGGCAAGGTTTAAAGCTAACAAGGCAGACCCATGAATGAATTGCTCATTAATTATGAATTAGGGATCAAAGACGTACATGAATTTGTGGGGTACCTGTGTCAGCTTTCCACGAATTCACATCCCCTCAGGTTACGTACCTGACTGAGTACAATTTAAACGGACGGTCAAGGATCCGCCTCCGTTTTTAACTTGGCACGTATCTCAAAGCACAAATAATACTGCCCCAGTGCCCCTGCGTCATTCCGAATAGGCACCGGCTGAGAGTAAATCTGGGCCGTCCGTTTCAATTGCGTTGAGTTAGGTAGATACGGATCCGCTTTCCACTAACTAACATGCACGGCTTGTTTTCTCCTAAAAAAATACAGCGTTTTGTTTTGAAAGTTAAAAAAACCAGCGCCAAGGTTTCAAGAAACAAAGAAAGAAAGACCAGGAGCTCCTCTCTCTCTCTCTCTCTCTCTCTCAACCTCCTCTCCTCCATAGCTACTTGTAAGATCTTTTCTCTTCTTTTACTCTGTTGATAATCGTTCTCTGTTTTCCTCAGCTTTGCAACTAACAAACAAAATGATGACCTTGCATCCTTTCTTGTTCTTTTTTGAAAAAAAAACCAGGATAATGGAAAGAGAGAAAGAGATGATGGAAGCGCCAAAAGAAGAAAAGAAGTATTCTTGTAAGGTTTGTGAGAAAACTTTTACTAGTTTTCAGGCTCTCGGTGGGCATATGGGGCGTAAGCAACCTTGTCATAAGAGGAAGACGGAGTCTGCTTATTATGGAAATGAAGAACCAGAGGATCTCACCCCCGAATCAAAATTGGAAGAAGAAATTGCACTTGCGGATAACGGTAAAAATGAAGAACTGGAGGATCTCACCCCCGAATCTAAAGTGAAAGTTGTTGATGGTTTTGAAATAGATCTGAACGAGATGCCAAATTCCATCAAAAATGACATTCCTGAATCTGGAGCTGAAGAAGCTGCTCGTATATCTGAAGAGAAGGAACAGATCGAGCAAGCAGCCAAACCAGGAGATGAGGCTGAGGCTGATGTTTCGCTTACTTACTTGAAAACGGCCATGTATGAGTGCAAAACATGTCACAGGAGCTTTGGGTCACAGCAAGTACTTGGGGATCACCTCGCTGGTCAAACGAGTGACGGTACCTGTCCACAGGACATTGAATCAATGGCAGTTGTTCCGCGCTTCAATTGTAATGGTTATATTCTGAAAAGCAATGTGGTTTGGGCAACACAAAGGCGATCATGATTTACTTTAAGGTTATTTTATCCGATTTAGCAAGGAATTAGGATGTTGGTGGTGGGTACTTGAAATGTTTCTAAATTATGTTATCTAATGTCTCAATAGAGGGATCGAGCTTAGGATATAGTGCTCGGGTTTTGTTTAAAATTAAGTAAATGGTGAAAAGGATTCAGAGATTGTTTTGATTAGTGGTTAACTGAATTAAAATTTTGTGAGCAGCTTTATTTCTTTGATTGCCCTTATTGTTCATTGCTTGTATGGCAGCTCCTATTGTTCATGGCTTGCTTGTTTTGTGAGCAGCTTTATTTCTTTGATTACCTTCATTAATAAATTAGTTTGGCAGCTCCTGCCAACATTTAAATAAAAAGAGAGAGAGTGCATGCCCTTCCCTCATAAAATTATAATTTCAGCACTAGAAGATTACCAGAAAGAAGCAGAACATGACACACTCTAATTTACATAAGCTTAAGCTACAACATGTCTGTACGTTAGAAAATAAACAAAATATACCACATAAGTTCATGTATGATGGAATACAAGCAAGCATTTTGCATGCTGAATAAACATAACGAAACCATTGTTTTGCATTAACACTGTACCAATGACGATCAACATGAGACCTATAAAAGGGCAAGTATCAGCTTAAACAATGTCTTGTACTTGCCCAGCAATTTTCGACCACATTTATTGGCTCCTTTGACCCGGTAATTGAGCTCCTCGATCGACATCATCATGTATGGCCATGCCATTTATGAGAAAGTGGAGGATTGGACCAAGAATGGCATTTGTTTGTATTAAGGGGGAATGGAGTTGACAGGTAGGGCTTTCATGTACTTGCAAGTTGCAACAGGACGGCAAATATATTTGGGACATTCGGACAACTAATGAACTGCAACAAGTATAAAATTTGTAAGGATAAATATTATTTACCAGTCAACTTCAGTGCCCATGTCAATAGCTATATTCTTCAGTTGTCCCAACCTATTGCTCCGATCATCAATTTTATCATCCTTATCTGCTTTCTCGACCTGAAAGGATAAATCAAAAGAAATCAATGGCATGTTCAGAATAAATATTATCCCGCATCTGGTAGCAATTGAGGTGGACTTGCAAATAGCTAGGATTGTAAGTACGTGACGTATTATGATCAAGTCAGATTTTTATGTATTGTGTTGTGATCAAATTGAGGTGGATTCACTACTAGAATCTCCAGTAAAGGCAACGGCAGAAATTGGCTTGTTGCAACGGCTTACGCTTGCTAAAAGTCTGAAAAACTCCATTAGCAAGCGCTACGCTTGCAAATCCTCCCGATGCTTTAAGCCCCAATACAAATACTCATTTTCAGACTTTTTGCAAGGGCTTACGCTTGCTAATAGCTATACTATTCGCAAGGGCTGCGGTTGCAAAAAGTACGCTTGCTAATACTTTGGTTTTTGGCGCCCAACTGAGTATTAGCAAGGAGATGTAGTGTAAGCCCCACTTAGTATTAGCAAGGAGGTGTAGTGTAGGCCCCACTCGGTATTAGCAAGGTGTAGTGTAGGCCCCACTTACTATTTGCAAGGTTGTCCCACAGGGTATTAGCAAGAATATCTGACGTGGGTCCCATTGGATTATTAGCAAGGCTAACGTGAGTGGGCCCCACTTGATTATTTGCAAGGATAGCCCACGTGGTCCCATCGAGTTATTAGCAAGGTTAGCGTGAGTGGACCCCACCTTATTATTTGCAAGGCACACCAGCGTGGGTCCCACCTTATTATTTGCAAGGATAGTGACCATCCGTTTTTTTGCAAGGGTGGGTGCTGTGGGTCCCACCTGATTATTTGCATGCTCTATAATTTCATCATATTCCTCTTGATAATCCGACAAAAATAATTACAATTAATGCCAGCATATCAGCAACCCTATTTCTAAAATCTTTCCATTACCTATCGGGTACCAACCTGGTAATATGATACATTTCCCAATGAAAGAAATAACAATAACATAACACCTTGAAATTTAATACGAAAGCTTGAAATTAGCATTATAATATTACAGCCACACTATAATATCAGAAGACCAACTGTATTATAACATTACAGCCACACTATAATATGGAACAATACACTACTAGAATTTTGGTTTCTTGCATGGATGAAATTTCGGTTGTTGCATGAGCTTACTCATGGAACAAGCCCGAAAAAGGCTTGTTGCATGGGTTATCCATGTAACAACTACCCATGGTACAAGCCTCGATGCAAATACTCAATTTCAGACTTATTGCATGGCCTATCCATGCAATAACTTTTCCAAATCTTATTGCATGAGCTTTCTCATGGAACAAGTACCCATGCAACAAGTCTGAGAATTGGCGCCTGCAGGAAGTATTTGCAAGGATATATAGAGTGGGCCCCATCCGAGTATTTGCAAGGATGAAGAGCATGGGCCCCACCCTAGTATTTGCAAGGATAGACAACTGAGTATTTGCAAGGATAGAGAGCGTGGGTCCCACACAGGTTATTGCAAGGCAAGTGAAGGGAGTAATTGCATGGATAGAGAAGGTGGGGCCCCCTGTTTATTTGCATGGGTATGAAGGTGGGCCCCACCAGGTTATTTGCATGGATTACCCATGAAAATAATAATTTTGTATGACATCATTTCAACATGGCCTTATTCTACAGTCATCCCTGTACCAACCCGGTACCAACCCGATACTCTTTTACATTCCCTAATTCCCATTGAACCATATTAACATAAACACATTGAAATATAGATCGAAAGCATGTAATAAGCATTAATCAACATATTATAATTATCATACACTGTACCAAAATACCGAAAAACATTATAACAACAATATATAACACAAAAGTTTGCTTAACTCCTAATAACAGCAATCCATCTATACAATTATCCAAGTACATTGTTAACAAGAAAATAAATCTGCTAAGGTTTCCCTACATAACCATATGTGAAAATAATCAATGTCGCATCAAATACATAACCTCACATGACCCACCAAAAGGGTATAAAGGGCACACTCCTGAGCTGGTGAATCTGAAAATAAAACAAAAGGCACCATAAAATAGAAAATATATAGTTTGAAACGTAACAGTTTTTTTACCTCTAGAAAACGTAACAATTCTAAAGCATAACCTCTAGAAAACAGTTTTAATACAACAATTCTTACCTAATAGAAGAGAGACAAAAAGGACTACTATTGTTTTCTTGCTTGTTTTCAGAGAGCTGCGCTAAGTTATTACCTAATAGAAAACAGTTTTACTGGAAAAATGCAGTCATCTTTTGCGCATTTATCTTTATTTTAATGGATTTTCATCATCTAATTACCCAAACTGGTATAGTTCTACTTGGAACATAAGCGGGTGTTACCTACAATAATGATTAATTAGTTGTTGTAATTTGTAAAATTCAATACCTGATCTATGACCCATGTAGGAAAGCCCTCAATTCCGACAAGAGCACAGTCAAGAGACATTGTTCTTCCTTTGCCAGCTGCATTGTAATGATGAATCTATTTTTATGCTAATATCAGTACTGTATCCAAAGCATATTAGTATTTTTATGCTAATATCAATACTTGATACCTAGATTGTGCTGTTAGGTCATGCATATCAGTACTGTATCCAAAGCAATGATTAATCTATTTTTTATGCTAATATTATCTCACCTTTGTGACTGATCCAACTCCCACACAAATCAGTTCAAAATAAAAATCACTTTCTTTCCCCTAAGTATGAGCTAGCAAGGCCCTCATTCCCCTTCCCAATTAGACTAAAAATCAACTCTATCAAAGCTTAACAAAGAAAATTGAGAACACACAAGTAAATTTAAAGTGAAGGAGCACAAGCGACACTGAGGCACACAAGAAAAAGAAAACCCTAACAGGTTGAGTGTTGAGTGACTCAGAGATCAGAAAATTGAGAAAGAGTTCTCAGAGAAGAGGGAGAGTTAGAGAGAGAAAACCTTGGAGAAGAGCAACCCTAGTACCAAGGAGGCGGAGGCCAGAGATGGGTATTGCAGAGTGCGTCGTGAGCGGCACGTCTGGAGGGGGCTGGTTAAAAGATATTTTTCTAAAAATAATAAATTTCTAATAGAGAAGATAATGCAATTAAAAGACTGAACAAGTAGGACTCAAGGATTTCTAATTTTGCTTTCGTTTTGTTTTACAGGTCATGCTGAAAGGTTGCTTATTATCCTAGTTTCAGAAAATGAAAATGCACTTGCCTTGAAGAACTGTAGCATCCAAGACATGAAAATGTTGTTTCTAGTCCCACTTTGAAAATAAGTATATTACTCGGATCCTATCATATTCCTACAAAATAGAAAATAATTTCAGCAATTCATTATATATTACAGAAATAATAACTACTATTCTTTTAGAGATTCTTTTAATGTTACTCCCCCACTCTTAAAATGACAGTAGGGAGCATGAATTTGACTAAAATTGTGATAATCTCCCACTATTTCCCAAATTGTGAACTCATTTAGTAAAGAATAAGAAGGTATTGACAACACAAAACCACACTCTGCTAATGAATGGTACCAGCTACCAATTGACCATGTATCGAATAAGAATATAAGTAATGGACCTGTTGAGGCTGACTAGTGTTCTCCAAGGGTTGATATATGCCAGGAGGCACAACCTTGGACTGGCTTCTGGGACCTGCCCATGCCAAAGTAATTAAATTATATCAGAATATTTGTGATAACTTCTAACAACCTGGTTTCCTAACTTAACTTAATAAGTCCACCCATAAATCGAAAGAGAGCACCAACCATTTGGTTTACCCCCACGAAAGCTAGGTATTGCTTAAATATCCTATAGGAAAGACAACAGACAGTAACATAAAAAAAACATTTAGCGACATGGTATAATTCTTTTGAGCTAGTTAACTCCAACTTTGGGTTTAGTTACCATGTCTGCCACTTCCAGTATGGCAGTACCACATGTACTGGCCCAAATTGGAGTTAATGCTCTTTCCTCTTTCATTGTGACATACATTATTGATGTTTGATTCACTCATTACTACTATTTTAATGATAGATTTTTCATTATGATCTAGTATAATACCAGAACAATCAAGATGTTATATTATTGCTTAAGCTTTCTAATAAGTCTACTAGTGTTGTATCCTTTGTATGAAAGATGGATCTGAGAAAAAAAAATGTAGAATAGGTAGCCAGGTAGGTATCTAAGCATAGTTACTTTTGTCAAACCACAAGATATTATGTAATGTTTTCTTGTTTTAGATAAGCAACGTCTTATTATTTCTGCCACTGTGCTAAGCACCATACACTTTTGTACAACTTAGTCGATGCTATACTGACATGCATTCCTGGGTTGGGCTTGAGATGCAGTATAAATTGAAGTTGCAATTATGGTCTATACATGATGGTCTTATTAATAATTTGGTTCTTTATAAACTTGAAAAAATTGGATTCTAGAATGCACCAGTATTATGGTCTATCTAACTGGATTGCCTGTACACCACCAAAAGCTAATGACCCCTGCTGCAACACTAATTAATGTTTAAGTTAGCAGCATGTGTTAACCGACATTATAGTATCTATAGGTGGTACAGGCTTATGTATGGGGTGCGAGAAAATATATCAAGCTTTTGTACTCCAAAGCTCTGTACTCTCTTTCTAGCAAGAGAAATATTTTCATATTCCTCTCTTCTATAACCACAATCCAGTTTGTACCCAAACTTTGAAAATAGCTAATTTCCCCATGAAAACACTATAGTATCCAATATCTCCATTCAAATTTCACATTCTTTCTTCTATCCCCTTTAATTATAAATCTTTTACTTAATTATTTTAGAAATAAAATTGACACATATACCCTCATTTGTTGTCTCTCTTTCACCGTATACCCAAACATTGTATGCATTCAATTTCAGTTTTCTCACAGATAAATTTTTTTCTATTGTTTGACCCTAAAAAGTCAGAAAAAAAATAAAATTAATTAAATGGCCGAATCAAAAATATTTGGAGCTGGGCCGAATTTAATTGATGAAAATTGGGACTGCTACTAAATGGCCGAACCAAATTGATGGGGCTGCTGTTGGCCGAAATTAAATAGGCTAGCCCAATTGTTGCATGGCCCAATTTGAGAGGATAGAATATACTCTAGATATTTTATTCTCATGGACACATGTCACACTACCAATGAAGATGCCAAAATGGAAGGGAAGAATATATTCTACAATGTGATCTAGATATTTTTATTCCCATGGACACATGTCACACTACCAATGAAGATGCCAAAATGGGAGGGAAGAATATATTCTAGAATGTGCTCTAGATATTTTTATCCCCATGGACACATGTCACATTACCAATGAAGATGCCAAGATGGGAGGGAAAAATATATTCTAGAATGTGCTCTAGATATTTTTATCCCATGGACACATGTCACATGGCCATTGAAGATGCTAAAATGCCAAGAATATTCTCTTCAAGCTTGAGGGATAAGCATGACACTTGGATGCATCTAAACCTTTGGATGAGAGTTGATGCAAATGAGTGGTGGGGATCACGCCAACAAGGCTCCTCTAAACCTAGGCTCTACCCCTTGCCATGGCCTATATAAACCCCTCATTTGAAGAAGAAGAAAGAAGACACCACAAGAAGAGAATATATACAAGAGAAGAGTATATATATAGAAACCACACCATACACAACATATACACCACACAACACAAAAACACAAAAAAAGACCCAAGGCTGAAATCCTCTTCTTCCTCCTCCACCAAAACCAAAAATAGAAATAGGTAGAGATTTGCAATGTAGAAGCTTGAGAAGCTTGATGTTCATGTAAATTAGCCATGAATGAATAAAAGAATGTTCTTGTTCAATTATTTTCTTTTGTTGCTTTGTTTTCTTTTATGCAATTGGAGCTTCTTAATTTCTTCCTTTTAATCTCCTTCTTCTTCTTTCTCTTATGTTCAAAGTTGATAAAGATTGAATGCTTCTAACTCACATGAATGAGTTTAGAAGCATGAAATCATATAAATGAAATAAACCCCTTTTATATAATAATCAAATATTATATTAAAAGGTTTAAAGATGACAAATGAAATAGAGGAGGCATTAGTAGCTCTTATAGCTAGCTTTCAAGCCTATGATTCTAAATAAATATATGCACATGTAAATATTTGTGACTATCTTACTCCTCTTCCCTTTTCTTCTTTTCTTTTCCATTTCTTTCCTTCTCTAAATTCCTTTAGCTTCTTCTAAAAATAATTAAGTAGTAGAAGTATGAGGGTTGAGCCATGAGGTCTCCCTTCATATGAAAACTATATTAATTATTTTGTGAGGAGGTTAAAAGAATAACAAAGTGACAATAAAAAAATTAATTAAACACAAGAGGTAGTAGGGTTGAGCCATGAGGTTTCCCCTATTATTCTCTCAACAAAAAGGGCCTAGATGCATAATTGTTGAAGAAGAGAGCAAATGAAAAGAGAGAAATAATCAATTCCAATGAAATGATGCTCAAGGACCTTCACATAATTATGCAAATGACATAGGACTCACATGCAAAATCAAAATGGTATTGGCAAGTGACATATTGTGATGCCAATGCCTCTTTTGATTTTTGATGACCAAATCTTGACACAAGGGCTTAGATATAGTCTAATCAAACCAAATACCCCATGATATGATACCCCAAATGTCTCAAAATGACCTGCTGTCACAAACCGGCCAATATGAACTGATCACGAAACTCAAACCAGAAATCCAAATATATAGTCAGATAGAGGACTCAAAAACACACAATTTAGACTCAAACTTTACATTTATAGCATTTTTACACGATTTACTAGCTATTTTCAAAGTTGGCTTTCCAAAATACACAAAAACTGATAGATAAGCTTGCTGCCCCAGAATACGCCTCCCATAAAGTCACAAATTAAAAATAGATTCAGGCCTTCTAAATTCTTGAAACTTTTTGAGGATATAGATTGTGCTTTCCTGAAGATTTTGGTACCAAGAACACTCGAATTGGGGTTGTAGTCTATCTTGTACAAATTTTACAAAAATAATTGTCAGTAAACGAAACTGGTGCTGGACTGAAATGACCATCTCTGGTAAAATGATTAATCTGGACCAGAATAAAGGCTAAAATGCAAAATGGACTGCACCAAGATGTAAATAACTTCAAAACACATAAGTTGGACACAAAGATCATGTTATTTGGATTTTATTTCGATTTAATATGGATTTTTGAAGTTCAGCTTCTCAAAATGGAAATACAAGAACTGTAGAAAGAAAAACTGCATCTTTTACCAATCTATCTCTGCATTCAAGCACCTGTTAAAAATGGTTAGGAAAGTGCAAAGCTCTTGAAATTTGGCATGCGTATAGAGTAAACTCTCCTCTACACTCTCATAAAAAGAACCAAAAATTTGGTTTTGTAGATTGTCCAGAATAAATTTTTAAAGATTGGTCGTCAGAATAGCAAAACAGCAACTCAAAATAAAACACCAGCAAATACCCCTGTATTTACATGGCCTTTAAACATGGAAAAAGAACTCCAAATCCCATGAAATTTTACAGAGTTATAGATTGAATTCCCCTCAGTAAAACCACATAAAGAATACAAAATTTGGTTTAGCCAATTGTCGGAAATGGTCCTCAAAGTCCAGCAAAACAGAGAAAACTGCTGCTCCCTTTACCAGCAGGCACCTCCGTACGAAAACACACATTCGGCATAGCTCTGAATAGAGTTTTGCAAAATGGCTATACATGCATATAGATCATGACTAAATAAACATTTTCATATGCAGGATACAAGATTTGGTGTAGCCAATTGGCAGGAATCGACCTTCGAAGTTCAGCAGTTCAGAAAAACAGAAAAAAACCCTAAACCCTAAACCCTAAACCCTAAACCCTAAACCCTAAACTGCTGGTCACTACTTAGAATTTCCGTTTGACATAGCTAAACACCATGAAAAATCATGAAAATTGGCCGACTTATAGTCCTGATATCACAGTACAAGATAGCAAAATTCCATTTAAAACCATCAAGTGAATTGAAAGATATGAAGCCTCAAAAACTGACCAAACCGATAAAACTGCACATGTAAAAGTAGCATCTCCCACGTCACCCGTGCCTTTGTACAATCTTAAAACCCAGAAATAATGTGCTAAAATCCTCATATGCCCTCCAGATCTAATGTTTCATACTTGTAGGTTGAAGCCATGCCATCATATGATCAAATCCCATGAAAAAGGAGTCGTTGACATTCATTTAAAGCAATGTCGAAAGCTGGCAAGGGTCACTCCTCTACAAATTCAATTCGCAAAAGAATCAACCGAAACCACAAAGAACATGAAGACAGCAATAGCAAGAGGCCCTCAACACAAACCTTGAAGGATCAATACAGATCGCAAAACCCTTAATAACAAAGAATTGAAACCTTTTTCAAACAGACCCTTATAACAAAAGAAGTCACAAGTGCAGTCCTTCGACATCCACAAATCAGTCCTTGACGTCTTGCTAACTCCTCAAACAATGTCCTTGGAAATCCCACTTACAGCCCAAACTTCATCTCAAATTCAAATTACAAATCTCAATCCTTTCAGTTTCACGAATGAGTCCCTGAAAAACATAAAATTTCACAAACAAGCCCTTTTCACCCCTTTTAGCCCCTTTATTCAATTCACAACAAATAAGCTTCAAATCCTGGAATGAACGAGGTATTCAGTATGGCTTGGAAGGGTCATCTGATGTAATTAACAGCGGGGGCTTGCGCCCGCTGAGAGTTAAACGTCCCCACAATCATTAAACTCTCTCGATGGGCTGATTATGAATCGTAGGTCTGTCGAGGGTGAACCGGAAGGAATGGCAGAAAGAAAGAAATGAATGTTTCAAGTTCGATGTTCTTTAACCAATCGAGAGCATTGAACCATGAGACATTCAAATACACATGCACACACCTTCCACAACAGCTGTGCAACTTTCTGCGCCCTACAGGTTTTGGCACGCCCGGTGGGACATTCTCCTCCTCACAGGTTCGGGATCCGATACGAAGATAAAAGGAACATACTCAAGTAGCCAATGACTTCAAAGCACTCAAACAACGAGTCATTGGACCGCTTGAGTTATGTCATTTCCTTTTATATTCGATATCGACGCCTATGGATTGAATAATTGGGCTAACACTCATGTGTGAATCTACATATGAAAATTGACTAATGAAGTCTTGAGTTTGCTTGTTTGCAGGAATGGCTTACACCGCGACCAACGCACGCTCGTTTGCTCAAGTTACCAACCTCCCTGCTGGTGAGGAGGTGGTCTATTTTGGGACTTTTGCAGTCCCCGTCAATGAAATCAGGGCGTTCAAGGCCCCTGTTCCTACTCCGATGAATGAGCAACTGTCCCTCGGGTCTGTCACCGAGGAGGAAATCGAAGACGATGAGGAAGCATGCTACTTTCTCTCCCCAAAAGGAATGGACGGCAAGACGTTCATTCCACTCTCCAAAACTAGACGTGCAAGGGGGCGTGCGTCTAAGAAGACAACCAAAGTCAACCAAACTTTCGTGACCCCTTTGTCGGTCACCAAGAAAAGAAATCTCCAAGCTTATCAGAATGAGCTGGTAGCTCAACCAGCCCTTCCCACCAGCAACTCATTCTCCCCACTGAGGATATTGAGAAGGAATTCTTCTACTGCGCGCGTACGTGCAGCGGGAGAAATCCCTCAAACCATCTCGTTCATCCATAAACCAAAAGAAATGAACACCAACCGCCAAATGGTTGATGACGCTGCTATGGCCATCCATAGGGCCCACAAACAGCTTCGCATGCTGAAGCAGCGCAGGAGCCGACACTACGTGCACCCTGCACTCGAAGCTCCTACGCCATCTGTCAAGTCTAGATTGACGTTTCCAGCTCAAAAGCTGGGGGCATCTAAGGATGCCCAACCCTCGATCAAATCAAGGCTGACATTCCCAGCCTCGAAACCTAAGGCACATGACAGTGCCTTCCTCTCAAAACCTAAACCAATGTTCTCGGCCCCGAGGCTGGGGGCACCTTACGGTGCCTCATTAAAACCAAAGCTTCTTCGAGAGGTGCACGCAAGCACCTCTTAAAGCTCAAACAACGAGGGATCAAGTCAAACCCCTCAGATTCTGAGAAAACCAGCCAGCATACATGATAGGCTGGGGGCACGAATGTATCCGCGCCCCTCCAACACTGGAAGCTTAATAATAGTGGCACCAAATGCCACTCAAAAGAAACGAAGGGTCACTAAAACATGTCCAAAACAAGAAGAAGAGGTGATGGTCTTCATGATAACCACTAATGAAGATCTCGAAGAGGAAGATGACTATCCTGCCGAGTCCTCCAACCCCACCGTGTACATGGTGAAGAAGGGGAAGGACCCCATCATCGAAAACCCAAGTGATGACGAGGAAGAGTCTGATGCAGCATGCCCTCCTCCCATAAATGCCAAACCCAAAGAACGTAAATGGCTCAAATGTAGGTCACATGGATGGGCCCGCGTTAGGTAACTTCTATACCGTCTTGGCAACCTCTCCATGTGCTGGTGAAAACCAAACTGGTGCACAAACGCAAGAACAAATGTTATCCGCCTTCAACCAAATGCAGGCAGAAATACAAAATCTTAAGGCTGAGGTGCATCAAGCCCATGAAAGGGAACAAAGGTTGATAGCTGAAATTCGAGGGAGAGGCCTCACTAACTCCGAACTCGAAAGAGGAGAAACATCAAATCGATCCAGCCCCTTAAACGGGCTTGAAAAGATAGAAATACCAAACCCTTAAGAAAGGCGTAGGGTACATTGGGAAGATGAAATGCGAGAAACCTCCCCAATCTTTACTGCGGTTGAAGTTCAAGAAATGATCAGCCGTCAGTTACAAGAAATGGGGATTGCCCCAAAACAGACAGCACTGCGGATAGGGAAACCATACCCTCCCGAATTCGACATACCAAAATACCCCCCAACATACACTGTTCCCTTATTCTCCAAGCTCTCAGGAAATGGGATAGATGAGACGGGACCTGAACAACATGTCAGCCACTTCATGATTCAATGTGGAAACTCATCAAGAGACGAAGCATTCCTTTGTCGCCAATTCGCTAGAAGTCTTTCAAGACCAGCGCTTCAATGGTGTTGCTCTCTAGAACCAGGAAGTATGAAATCTTGGAACCAAATGGCACGTGCCTTTATAGACAGGTTCGCCACCGCGAGTAGTCCTGTAAGGCTTGCTGATTTAGAATGGGCCAAACAAAGCCAAACGAAACTCTCCTGGCATATGTCAATCGCTGGAGAAACATGAGCAATAAGTCAAGCCATCCTATACCCGAAAGGGAGGCAGTTGATTTGCTCATAAGAAGTACATCCGGCAAAATGAGAGAAATGTTAATCGTTGCCAACCCCAACAGTTATCAAGATCTGGTAGATACTGTATCTAGATTGGGGCAAACGGACATAGAAGAGAAGTCGTCTACTTCCTTTAAACCAAGAAGAGAATTCCCAAGAAAGAAAGAATCGAAGACTGTATACGCTGTCAAAGCTAACAAGACCAGCAAAGCCGAGGGCAGGGATTCTGACTCTTCCGATGAAGAGGCAAGGCAAGTCGATAGCCAACCCACTCAGCCAGTTCCTCGCGACAACCAAAACAGTCGTTACTCCAAACCTTTGAGAAGAACGAAAGAATAAGAAGTATTCTTTCAAGAAGGAGAAAACGGCTAAAATATTCAAGCAAGCCTTGGAAGATGGTATGGAATTGCCTCCAAGCAAATGCCCAGATCAAGCGAATAAGGTTGATCACCTTAACATTTGCCCATTTCATAGGGTGATAAGTCATAAAATAGAGGACTGTTGGGTCTTTAAAGACCTAATAGAAAGAAGGATACGAGAAGGTCGTATGCAACTAGTGCCAAGTGCCATGCAGCAACCCGATCCTCATGAACAATGTTAATGTTATCTCTCATGTTGAGGTAGTTGAAGAAAAGAGGGTTGAAGATCCCGCAAACGAGACATGGAAATTTCACCTCTACACGAAAACTAAAATTGCTGAGACGACTCCTGAAGGAGCCTCAAATCAAATGGGATAGCAACTTAAACCCCACGGTGCCAAGGTCCCCAAAACGGGTCATCCATCGCGAGCCAAACAAGAACGGCAGCCAAAAAGGCAAGAAGTCGCCCAAACCAGTAAAGCTACTTACACCTTCTGAAATCCAAAAGCACATACAAGCCTTAGAGGATCAAAATCGAGTTACTCAGCTGCGGCTGACGCTCTTAGACTTCTTAACAAAAGATGTTTTGGCCTTAATGTTGGGCCTCAAAGCTAAGAAAGGGGAAACGAGTCAAACCCCTTGAGATAAAGAAACCAATGAGGATGACCATGAAATGTGTAATGTGGCCGTCTATGAAGGAAGCCCCTCCAGTGACTTAAATGACGGTGAAGTTGTCTTTGTCAAAACCAAGAAACCTGATTGCCAAGCAGTGCTTCGCTCGGGTATGAATATTCCTGAGCGCCAGCCACCCCAAGAGGATGAGGTTGGGAGGTCAAAAGCTAAGGCAAAAGGAAAGGAACCCGCTGTACAAGATGAACCAGCACCTGAGAAATATATAGTGCAAGTTTACAATATCCTAGCACAGCTTAGAAAAATACCAACTGCGGTCAGCATGTTTGATATCTTGATGGTGTCCGCTGAAGTGAGAAAAGTGCTTATCTATGCACTTCAACGCCTAGGAGAATTCCAAGGGCATTTTGCTGAAAAGAAGATGCAAGGAATAATGCTGGCGGACAACAAGAATCCAACTATCACGTTCAATGATGATGATCCCATAGGCACGTCTAACCACAATGGACCACTATTTCTCACTAGTGAGTGTGAAGGCCAAAGGGTAACTCGCATGAGGATTGATCATGGTTCCTCTATCAATCTTATGCTCAAGCGAACTTTAGAACGTCTCACCTTGAGCACGAAGTTCCACACCAAAGACAAAGTTACTTCCCATGGCTTCAATCATAAAATGGAGCAATCGACGGGGGCGATCAGCCTGCCTCTCAAAATTGGTGATATACAAGTTCTATGTCATCGACACCAAAACAATCTACGATGCTCTGATAGGTCAACCATAGCTACATAAGAACAATACCGTTCCCTCGACCTTGCATCTATGCCTGAAATATGTGAAGGATGGCGAAGTCAAGCAAATTGATGGAGAAATAAAACCATGTGAAGCGCATGAAATCGGGTTGAAAGACGTGAAATACTTCTTGGATAAACCCGCCAGGAAAGATGAAAATTCAAAGAGTCAACAAGTTATGAAACTTGTGCTGTACATAGCAAATACTGACTATTCCTTGGGAGAGGATGCAAATGAAAAGGTGATCTTCTCGTCTTACATGATCCCTTCAGAATATGAAGAAGAAACCGGATCAGTCATCTTCGATGATCGAGCAAATACCCAAAGACCATTTCGAAAACCTTACACGAAGAGAGGTGAAACAAATTGAACTGAAAATATTCGTAATGTCGCTCAAAGAAGGATTCACTGAAGCCGAAACCATCAAATATGGCCCTATTGTATTCTATCGGGCCTCTGATGAACCATGATGAATAGCCTATGGAAGATAAAACCCTACATCGCAAGATGAAATGCTTTCTCCCACCATGGTGTTCTGAAAGGTTAATTAGAATCCTCGAAACCATGAGCCCAACGTTAATAACCCATTTTAGGGCGAAGCAACTCGAGAAAATGTTGACTCATTGCGACATCATGATCATAGGCTCTGATGGGAAATCAAAAGAATACTCGAGGTCTCGAGTACGAAGAATCCAATGTCGGGTTCAACAATGCCAAGTTCATCCCCGTATAAAATTGTAGAAACATGGGGTCACCTACATGCGACCTAAATGTAATACAAAGAAAAGTCCAACTTAGGAATGGCCTTGTGAAGTGATCACGAAAAAGGCCATAAGATGAACCGTAAAGGAGGTGCTCATCCGCCTAGATGGTCAAAACCAAATCAAACCATCCTTTGGACAATGCTCCGAAGACACATGAAACACAGTCTATTCAAGGCTTGTTCGAGCAAAAGAAAGCCCTAAACGTCTGCTCTGACTATAGCCAGAACAAACCAAGCAACAACAAAAAGCAAGCAAAGGCTTCAATCGCAATCGATGCCATAGAAATTCTTTCGCAGTGCACAACCGAGATAAAATAGAACCTAAAAATGATGAAAGATCATTCGATTGTTATTATACGCCTTGCAAGCGCTATGTCGAAGCTGAAGAGAATGAAAGGAAATACAAAGAAGGAAGAAAACAAGAAACAAGCCTTCAAGTCCAACAAGAAGAAGGGCGAAAGTTACAAATCAAAGTCCTCAAGGAAGTCGCATAATGATGCATCAATTGGCTCTTGCCAAATCAAAGTCCTGGTTAGACTTCTCAAACCTTACGTCGATAAGAGGCTCCGTTCCAATCAAAGCCCATAGCTAGGCTTTGTTCAAATCTAAACCCATGAATCGGGTTTTCTTCAAATTCACGCCCGCATAAGGCTCTCATCACTCCAAAGCCTATGGTCGAGCTTTCTTCAAAACAAACCCTTTAATCGGGTCTTGATCAAACCAACCCACGAGTCGGGTTTCCTTTAATTTGAAGCCCATGGTAAGGTTCCCCAAGGATTCATGCCCATAGAAGGCTCTATTAAGTTCAAAGCCAATGGTTAGGCTTTCTTTGAATTAAACCCGTTAATCGGGTTTCCGTCAAGTCAATGCCCACAAGACGAGTTCTCTTCAAACCAGTATCAGCAAGAGAGAAAGTTTCAAATCCCATGAACGGGCCTTCCTAAACTTATGCGCATGAGAGGCTTTCTTCAAATCCAAACTTATGAATTGGGTTTTCTTCAAACCCATGCCTATGTTAGGCTCCTGTCAGACCGAAACCCATGGTTAGGTGTCTCGAAACCTATGCCCATAAGAGACTTTTCAAATCTAAACCCACCAATCGGGTTTCCATCACATTGAAGCCTGTAGGGAGGCTTCTCAAAGGCCCAAAAGAGGAACTTCCATTAAAATAAGGCACATGATCAAGCCTTCTACCGAACCAGCGCCTAACACGGGCTCACGTCAAAACCAAGGCCCATGTCCAGGCCTCTTAATCGAATATACGCCCAAGATGGGCTTACATCAAAACATGGTCCATGGTCAGGCCTCCCATTTAAACCGACACCTGATGCAAGCTTGTATCAAAACCAAGGTCTATGGCTAGACTTTCTACTCAAATTCGAAAGCACAAAGCCAAGAAGGGACATAAGTCAAACGAAGTCTTCTCTTCAAATCCTGCCTTACGATCTCCAAAGGTTTAAGATCTAAATTCCACAAATATCCTAAGTTCCAATAAAATCTAAATCCCAATATCCACAAATAAAATATCCCGATAAATACCTAAATGAAAACCTCTACGAATAAAATGACCTAAAACCGCTACATGAGTGAAATTGTCTCGAGCGAAAAGTGAGGTCCCCCAACTACCCACAAAATCCATAAAGGCCTCTCGCCACAAAATGGGTTTTGCTAAGTTTGTACCCTTAAACAATTAGCGCTGGCAAAGTTTGTCCAGCCAGTTCTGAATATGGACAAACAAGTTTTATATTTTGTACTTTGAACAAGATATGGGCTTTGGTGTTGTGCCCATTTGAAACAACTATCACTGGTTTTGTCTTTCTTCCCAGTTCGAAAAAAAGAGAGACAAGGTTTCTTCATTGTCCTTTAAACAATAGAGTGCCTAATGATATTATCTCAAATAAAATCAAAAGATTAAAGAAAGTGGTCGTTTAGACTATTTAAATTCTGAAGGCACAAAATCCCTTTTAAAAAAAAAAGTTTTCAAAACAATGGTGTTCGCATTTCCCGCGATACCCTTGCCTAAGGATTGATGCCACATAGGCTATTCAAGAAGGCACGAGAGGAGTGAACAAGACGCCACCCTCAAACAAAGTGCACGCATGCACCCAAACCACACAACAACATAAAAAGAGTGGAGAGATGTAAAGCCCACTAAGAAAGCCTCAAGCACAAATTGGGCTTTGTCAAGATTGTGCCCTTTAAACAATTGTCACTGGTACGCTCGTCTAACCAATCATCTAAAAAGACGAGCGGGCTTTATATATTTGTGCCGAACAAAATAAGGCTTTGATGTTGTGCCTAGGCCACGTGAGCACTAAAACAATTATCATGGCCCAAAATAAGAGAAACTGAGAGCCCAAAGGCAGTAACCCTAATCGGGCTCTCACCAAACCGATCTCTACAAAAGAAGGCCTCGCGCCAAGTCAACGCCCATGAATGATACGCCTGTGGACCAATGCTCCACGGGCTGCAATCCAAACTAGAATTTAAGAACAAAAAAAAAACATTTGACTCCAAAGACTAAAACCCATAATTTGGCAAGTAAACACCCCCAAGATCCCATGAATGACAAACAAATACCCTAAGACCCAAGTATAAATTCAGCATACCCTGTTGATATACGTCCCACGGGTGACAGCCGAACCCGAAACCAGAGGATACCTTTCAAACGCTAGAATGAAATCAATGACAAGCAAACTAAACTTCACTCGCAAAAGAAGCGTCGCTTCGCTATGTCGCATCAACCTCATGGAGAAGCGTAAAACATTTAACCTTAACGGGTTCAGTACGACCAATGAAGCCTTTGAGCAGAACGGGTTTTACATAAGTCATGCGTGCTGATGTTGTCCTTTAAACGAAGGCGGCGCGTGAAAATTCGACCTTAACGGGTCCCGTATGACCGAAGTAAAGTGGGACGGTTTTTACGAAGTCATACGTGCTGATGTTGTCCTTTAAACGAAGGCAGCGCGCGTGAAGGTTCGACCTTAACGGGTCCCGTATGACCGAAGTAAAGTGGGACGGTTTTTACGAAGTCATACGTGCTGATGTTGTCCTTTAAACGAAGGCAGCGCGCGTGAGTGTTCGACCTTAACGGGTCCCGTATGACCGAAGTAAAGTGGGACGGTTTTTACGAAGTCATACGTGCTGATGTTGTCCTTTAAACGAAGGCAGCGCGAATGAGGATTCGACCTTAACGGGTTCCGTATTACCAATGAAGCCTCTGAGCAGAACGATTTTACATAGCCACACATGCCGGGGTATCCCTTTCGTGGGGATATTGTGTGTGGGGATCAGGCCTTAACGGGTCCCGTATGACCGGTATCACTCTTGAGTGGGACGGTTTTTATGAAATCATGCGTGCTGATGTTGTCCTTTAAACGAAGGCAGCGCGTGAAAATTCGACCTTAACGGGTCCCCGTACGACCAAAGTTACCCTTAAGTGGTACGGTTTTACGAAACCATGTCGCCGCTTTTACCCTCCAGGTAGGTAGGCGCATGACTTGACCTAAGCCAGCTGAAGACGTTTGATCGCTTAGAGCCCGATCGAATAGACGCAGAAGGCTGAGATGCAGCTTGAATTCAATGAAGATGCTTTGTCGCTTAGAGTCCGACAGGGGAGATTCAGAAGATTCGGGATTAAGCCCTGACTCTACAAGTACATCTGGTCGCTTAGAGCCCGATTGGAGAAGACTTGAAAAGTTCAGGAGAAAAACCGAGTTAGGCAAGTTTATCCGATCGCTTAGAACCCGATTGGAGAAGACTCGAAGAACTCGTAGACAAAAAGAGAAAGAAGGAGAATAAGGGAGAAAACCGATTTAGACGAATCTATTTGATCGCTTAGAACCCGGTCAGAGAAGATTCGAATAAATCAACCAAAAAGAGGAACAAGAAGGGGAATGAGAAAGCTACAAAAGCAAACACTTACCGCAAATATGTATATCAAAGCATAATCAACCAAAACCAAAATACACTTACAAGGAGTGGGCTCGAAGGCGCGCACTCTCACAACGAACCCACAAAATGGAACCTAAAGGAAGGTGCCGTAAGGTACCACAGCCAAGCAAGGCTCCACAGTCGCAGAGACACCCTGGGGGCAGTCGACGACCCCTCCTGCCCTAGTGTCAGAGGAACCTGTAGCACCATGACCTGGCCCTGCAAAGACAAATACGGGTCACAAAAAGAAACAAAAGTGATGAGGTAGAAGGAAATAAATAATACCTGGCCGGACATCTGCCTCTGTGACTGGAGCAGAAGAGCTAGCCTTACGCTTCTTCCTCACGCGAGAAACCCTATGGGGAGGAGGGTCAGAACGCTGGAGAATCCTGCTAGGGATCCCAAAAGAAGTCAACACCTCACCCTCCGGTACAAGCAATGCTAACCAAGCGAATAAATGAAGGTTAGTATAATTGAACAGGATACACAGAGAAGAAATATCAATGAAGAAAACATACCAACTCTGGGGGGGCCCCACCCATAACCCTAGAAGTGAAGAAACGACTAGCCCGGCTGCACATGCCGGGAACTCTCTCGAAAGGGGGGACAGTCCTCGGGCCGATATGATCATCTGGTCCAGGCAGAACTCTCTTCATCCACCCACCTAAAGTCTCAATATGACAGACCTGTATCATGTCTCTATACCACCGCTCGTATAAGACAGTGAAGGTCACTGGTCTAAAAGCTCGAGGCATGACAAAACGCGCCTGTGTCTCTATGCGAAAGAATGATACCCAACACCTGGCTGCCCCTGCCAAATTAGCATGGATGTCATCAGACAGTGGGACATCAGCAGGGATGCACTGGTCTAAGCCAAACTGATGTGCACAGCGATGTGGCATGTAGGGCTCTAAGACCACCCCTGTCCCCTAAGCGCAAGGGAAGAAGCCCATGACGAAGGCTAACCAAGAACCCAGCCACCGCAAGAACACCCTGGGGGCAGCCAAGAATTCCTCCGGTCCTGTGGTTAAGCACGCATGCTACAACCTAATCTGACTCTGCATGGAAGATAAGGAGTCAAGAGGAGAACACATCGAATTAATCGGGCAATGAAAATTGTGAGTACTACTTTGTCCTTTGTTCTCCTTAAAATTTCTCAGTTTATTTCTAAAGCAGTAGAGAAAATTTAATCTGAGAAAATAAAACAAAGCAATTCGCAAATGGAAAATTATGAAAGTCGTTTGCAAAAATGAAGTTTGAAAGAAAATTTGGGCAAACTTTGGAAATTTTCCAAGAACATTTTCTGATATTTTGAATGATTTTGGCTAATCCCATATTAAATGAAAGAGGTCCCTCATATAAATAGCTTACTTGATAGGTTTTGTATAAACTCCTTAAGACTAAAGGTGTTGGGATATATCTTTCTTTTTGTAAATTGGCCCCGGAAAAATAAGTCGATTTTTTTAAAAAAAAAGGGGGGACACAAACGCATGAAAAAAAAAAAAAATTTGTGAGAAAGAAATAAAAAAAAAGGGGGGAGAATGATAAACAATGAAAAGAAAGAATATAGGAGTAATTTTCTCGACACACTACTCCGCTGATTTAGACCCGATAAAGTTCATGGGTGCATTCGTGACGCATCACCCCATGTTTGTATCCGTGTAATGGAAAGGTTTTAAGTCATGAGTATGCATAGCACCCTATTCTACGTGGTAATACTAGGATGAGTAGGGAAGAGTCTCGTTATGTTTACTCCAGCAAGTAAAATTGAATAACTTCTCGAGCATTGATATATAAAGAGAAAAAGATAAATTTTAACACCTTCAATCCAAGAAATTTTACGAAACATGTTGATTAAGCATTTTATTCAAGGGACGTCAAGTAAGATACTTTGTGGGATGAACATAAAATTTTCCCAAGGTATAACCTAAATGTTCTTCCAAAATCTATAAGTTACGTCCAAAATTTCATGATTAAATTTCATTTCTGTGAACATCTTTAACAAATTCCTTATGCGGATTTGCTTAAAGGCAAGATAATGATGAAAGCAAAATGAACATCCAACAAAATAAAGTACTTCAAGATTTGGATACTGCCGAGGTTTGGAATGTTTTGATTTCAGGATCCACGACCTCGTCAATGGATAAGAAGGAATCCAAACTGAACGTAAAAGCGAAGAAAGGTTCGAGCTCCCACCTCCCCATGGAAAAATGCAAAGCCCGTCATAGGCTTGTGTCGGGTGAAAAGAACACCTGCACGATCAATCAAACAATGAAGAACCATGGTCTAAGAAGACCTTAAACTACACCAACAGTCCGAGGAGACTTTAAACTACAACCAAAACCAAATCCCAACCTGATATGCCAGGAAGACCCCAAGATACAGCTAAAACCAACCCTGGTTAGCCAAAGGCCCCAAAGAGAAGCACACTGGGGGCACCTGGCTAAGCTTTTCAATCCTAAGGTCTTCGCACCTCACCCAGGTGGGGGGCATTTGTTTGACCCTAAAAAGTCAGAAAAAAAAATAAAATTAATTAAATGGCCGAATCAAAAATATTTGGAGCTGGGCCGAATTTAATTGATGAAAATTGGGACTGCTACTAAATGGCCGAACCAAATTGATGGGGCTGCTATTGGCCGAAATTAAATAGGCTAGCCCAATTGTTGCATGGCCCAATTTGAGAGGATAGAATATGCTCTAGATATTTTATTCTCATGGACACATGTCACACTACCAATGAAGATGCCAAAATGGGAGGGAAGAATATATTCTAGAATGTGATCTAGATATTTTTATTCCCATGGACACATGTCACACTACCAATGAAGATGTCAAAATGGGAGGGAAGAATATATTCTAGAATGTGCTCTAGATATTTTTATCCCCATGGACACATGTCACACTACCAATGAAGATGCCAAAATGGGAGGGAAAAATATATTCTAGAATGTGCTCTAGATATTTTTATCCCATGGACACATGTCACATGGCCATTGAAGATGCTAAAATGCCAAGAATATTCTCTTCAAGCTTGAGGGATAAGCATGACACTTGGATGCATCTAAACCTTTGGATGAGAGTTGATGCAAATTGGTGGTGGGGATCAAGCCAACAAGGCTCCTCTAAACCTAGGCTCTACCCCTTGCCATGGCCTATATAAACCCCTCATTTGAAGAAGAAGAAAGAAGACACCACAAGAAGAGAATATATACAAGAGAAGAGTATATATATAGAAACCACACCATACACAACATATACACCACACAACACAAAAACACAAAAAAAGACCCAAGGCCGAAATCCTCTTCTTCCTCCTCCACCAAAACCAAAAATAGAAATAGGTAGAGATTTGCAATGTAGAAGCTTGAGAAGCTTGATGTTCATGTAAATTAGCCATGAATGAATAAAAGAATGTTCTTGTTCAATGATTTTCTTTTGTTGCTTTGTTTTCTTTTATGCAATTGGAGCTTCTTAATTTCTTCCTTTTAATCTCCTTCTTCTTCTTTCTCTTATGTTCGAAGTTGATGAAGATTGAATGCTTCTAACTCACATGAATGAGTTTAGAAGCATGAAATCATATAAATGAAATAAACCCCTTTTATATAATAATCAAATATTATATTAAAAGGTTTAAAGATGACAAATGAAATAGAGGAGGCATTAGTAGCTCTTATAGCTAGCTTTCAAGCCTATGATTCTAAATAAATATATGCACATGTAAATATTTGTGACTATCTTACTCCTCTTCTCTTTTCTTCTTTTCTTTTCCATTTCTTTCCTTCTCTAAATTTCTTTAGCTTCTTCTAAAAATAATTAAGTAGTAGAAGTATGAGGGTTGAGCCATGAGGTATCCCTTCATATGAAAACTATATTAATTATTTTGTGAGGAGGTTAAAAGAATAACAAAGTGACAATAAAAAAATTAATTAAACACAAGAGGTAGTAGGGTTGAGCCATGAGGTTTCCCCTATTATTCTCTCAACAAAAAGGGCCTAGATGCATAATTGTTGAAGAAGAGAGCAAATGAAAAGAGAGAAATAATCAATCCCAATGAAATGATGCTCAAGGACCTTCACATAATTATGCAAATGACATAGGACTCACATGCAAAATCAAAATGGTATTGGCAAGTGACATATTGTGATGCCAATGCCTCTTTTGATTTTTGATGACCAAATCTTGACACAAGGGCTTAGATATAGTCTAATCAAACCAAATACCCCATGAGATGATACCCCAAATGTCTCAAAATGACCTGCTGTCACAAACCGGCCAATATGAACTGATCACGAAACTCAAACCAGAAATCCAAATATATAGTCAGATAGAGGACTCAAAAACACACAATTTAGACTCAAACTTTACATTTATAGCATTTTTACACGATTTACTAGCTATTTTCAAAGTTGGCTTTCCAAAATACACAAAAACTGATAGATAAGCTTGCTGCCCCAGAATACGCCTCCCATAAAGTCACAAATTAAAAATAGATTCAGGCCTTCTAAATTCTTGAAACTTTTTGAGGATATAGATTGTGCTTTCCTGAAGATTTTGGTACCAAGAACACTCGAATCGGGGTTGTAGTCTATCTTGTACAAATTTTACAAAAATAATTGTCAGTAAACGAAACTGGTGCTGGACTGAAATGACCATCTCTGGTAAAATGATTAATCTGGACCAGAATAAAGGCTAAAATGCAAAATGGACTGCACCAAGATGTAAATAACTTCAAAACACATAAGTTGGACACAAAGATCATGTTATTTGGATTTTATTTCGATTTAATATGGATTTTTGAAGTTCAGCTTCTCAAAATGGAAATACAAGAACTGTAGAAAGAAAAACTGCATCTTTTACCAATCTATCTCTGCATTCAAGCACCTGTTAAAAATGGTTAGGAAAGTGCAAAGCTCTTGAAATTTGGCATGCGTATATAGTAAACTCTCCTCTACACTCTCATAAAAAGAACCAAAAATTTGGTTTTGTAGATTGTCCAGAATAAATTTTGAAGATTGGTCGTCAGAATAGCAAAACAGCAACTGAAAATAAAACACCAGCAAATACCCCAGTATTTACATGGCCTTTAAACATGGAAAAAGAACTCCAAATCCCATGAAATTTTACAGAGTTATAGATTGAATTCCCCTCAGTAAAACCACATAAAGAATACAAAATTTGGTTTAGCCAATTGTCGGAAATGGTCCTCAAAGTCCAGCAAAACAGAGAAAACTGCTGCTCCCTTTACCAGCAGGCACCTCCGTACGAAAACACACATTCGGCATAGCTCTGAATAGAGTTTTGCAAAACTACTATACATGCATATAGATCATGACTAAATAAACATTTTCATATGCAGGATACAAGATTTGGTGTAGCCAATTGGCAGGAATCGACCTTCGAAGTTCAGCAGTTCAGAAAAACAGAAAACTGCTGGTCACTACTTGGAATTTCCGTTTGACATAGCTAAACACCATGAAAAATCATGAAAGTTGGCCGACTTATAGTCCTGATATCACAGTACAAGATAGCAAAATTCCATTTAAAACCATCAAGTGAATTGAAAGATATGAAGCCTCAAAAACTGACCAAACCGATAAAACTGCACATTCAAAAGTAGCATCTCCCACGTCACCCGTGCCTTTGTACAATCTTAAAACCCAGAAATAATGTGCTAAAATCCTCATATGCCCTCCAGATCTAATGTTTCATACTTGTAGGTTGAAGCCATGCCATCATATGATCAAATCCCATGAAAAAGGAGTCGTTGACATTCATTTAAAGCAATGTCGAAAGCTGGCAAGGGTCACCCCTCTACAAATTCAATTCGCAAAAGAATCAACCGAAACCACAAAGAACATGAAGGCAGCAATAGCAAGAGGCCCTCAACACAAACCTTGAAGGATCAATACAGATCGCAAAACCCTTAATAACAAAGAATTGAAACCTTTTTCAAACAGACCCTTATAACAAAAGAAGTCACAAGTGCAGTCCTTCGACATCCACAAATCAGTCCTTGACATCTTGCTAACTCCTCAAACAATGTCCTTGGAAATCCCACTTACAACCCAAACTTCATCTCAAATTCAAATTACAAATCTCAATCCTTTCAGTTTCACGAATGAGTCCCTGAAAAACATAAAATTTCACAAACAAGCCCTTTTCACCCCTTTTAGCCCATTTATTCAATTCACAACAAATAGGCTTCAAATCCTGGAATGAACGCGGTATTCAGTATGGCTTGGAAGGGTCATCTGATGTAATTAACAGCGGGGGCTTGCTCCCGCTGGGAGTTAAACGTCCCCACAATCATTAAACTCTCTCGATGGGCTGATTATGAATCGTAGGTCTGTCGAGGGTGAACCGGAAGGAATGGCAGAAAGAAAGAAATGAATGTTTCAAGTTCGATGTTCTTTAACCAATCGAGAGCATTGAACCATGAGACATTCAAATACACATGCACACACCTTCCACAACAGCTATGCAACTTTCTGCGCCCTACATCTATGAAACAACCATTTTCAAGCAAAATTTACCCAATCTCTCAACATTTCAAACTAGCAAATTCTAATCACATTCCTTAGATTTGCTTAATCAACAATCTGACTTCTCATATACCTATAGATCAACCAAAAAACACCACACATGCATCAAATTGGCAGTTCCAATAATCGACCTACAAATGGCCTCAACTGACAATATTGCAATTCTCATGCCTAAGTGCAAAGAAATGTTTCATTACCTTCCACTCTTTTCCAGAAGTAAATAAATAAGTGTGAGTGAGTAAGAGGACCTGACTCATGCACCACATTTTATTTCCTAAGCCTAAAGCCTCTATGAAACCCTTAAAAACAGATATAATACTGAAATTTCTCACAATACTAAATACATATACAATCAGCCATTAGAGATAAAAACAACTCAAGAACAAGTGATAAAAATGAAAAATTGACCTTGATTAGGAGGTGGAAGTGTCCTGTTGTGTGTTGGATGATATGTTGCACGTGTCAATTTCTAAAGAAAAGAAAAGATTGAATAGAATTAATTGAAGTCATGCGAAGAAGTAAAAAGGGGAGAGAAGTAAAAGGGGGGAGAGAAAGAGAAAGAGAGAAAGCTTAAACGGAGGGCTGAGCTTGAGCGGTGGTTCGAGCTGGGTGAAGTTGTGTGGATCGAAGCAAGGCCAATCGCCGACAAGAGAACTTAACGCGGCATCAGAGGGTTGGTGGAGGAGGGAGAAGGGGAGGAGAGGTGTGGTTCGCACTGTCGGAAGGTTGGCGCGAGAAGCCTACTGACTACTGCACTCCATTTAAGAGATAAGAGATGCAAAGCTCAAATTGGTTGGAGCCTTGGAGGGTTTTGGGAGAGAGAGACTCGCCAGGAGACGGCGCCAATTTCAGAACTTAGGTTTTTTTTTTTTTTTGAGGGAATCAGAACTTAGGTTAGAGAATAGAGAGTGATAGAGAGCGGTGTGGGGGAATTCACATCCTCTGATATATCTCACATTTTGCGTGACTTTTTGACAAATATCAACCGTTCAAATACGTATACATGAATCTCAAAGCTCAAATAATATTGGCCCTGCGCTATGCCCGAATAGGCACCGTACACGTCGGTCACGCAAAATATGAGATATCTCAGATGATACGCACTCTGTGTTGGTAGGCCGGTAGGGTTTGGGGAAATGAAAAATTTGGAATTTGGGTACCCGCCCAGATCAAGAGGGAATTAAAATTTTGGCAGAGAGAGTGAAATTTTTGGCAGAGAGTTTAAAATTTTTGCTAGGAAGAGAAATAAAAAAGTTAGCAAAATAATTTGTATATATAGAATTAGTTTATATAGATTGAATTTTATTTAAGAAAAGTAATTTTTGCAAAAGTTTAAGAGATAAGTGAAAATTTTGACAAATTAGTTTGGACATTCGAAATTAGCTTATTTATGTTGAATTTGTTCATATGTAAATCTAATTTGTACAACAAATAATAAGAAAAAAAGTTTAAAAATATATTTTCAACTATTTACAGCTTTCATGTATGAAGTATGTAAAAAACTTAAAAAATTTAATTTAGATGTTTATGAGTAATATTTGATGTTGGTTTTATTTAATATAAATTTAACTAGTTCAATACTTTTACTATCAGATTGATAAAATGGCAATTATTAAAATGACAACAATTTAGAATGATATTGATAAAATTTATATCAAAATATAATGCTAGAACATTTTTATTGCATTATTAAATAATTTTGTCAAATTACATTATATAGTTGTACATTCATGTTGCATCAATGATTTATGTCAAACATACTCGACCATAGAACATCAACTCTTGTTGGGTGAGTTAATGAAGGAACAAAGACAAACGTCGTCTGTTGGTCGATCGGAACCGTTCAAATGAAAGAGTGTTCCATTAATTTCATTGTTGGTAAGTTTGATCTAATTTGATGTTCATTTACATATCCATCCAAGTGACATAATATAATGATATCGTAGGGCTATAAATACTAGACATTGGATCGAACCTTATAATTGCTGGAACTCCAATTTTTTTTTGTTTTTAAGGTTCCTGGTACTAACTTGATCATTTTAAAAGAAATTAGAGGTTATTTTATTGCAGATCGACCGTTGAATGCTCATGCGGAAATCAACGGCCCACAATTTTTGGCTCAATTTGAAGAGGCTACAAATAATGAAATTCTATAAAATTGTCAATGGTTGTTATGATTTGTAAATAGAAAATGTAAAAAACTAGTTTTTAATTTTTATTTTATTTTTTCATCTTTAATTTTGTACAAGTGTTTAGAATCATATTAGAGTTGTGAATATGAGCCGTATGATCTGTGATGAAGTGTACATATTATCAATGGATTTCAATTTCATTTTCATCTTCTTTTTTGCGCCACCCACAGAGAATGAAGGAGCAAATTATGAATAAATTCTATAAAAGTGGTCCAATTTGGTAGAAAATTGTAGAATTTATTCTTCTTCTAACACATTTTGAAGGAGCAAATTATGAATATATTCTATAAAACTAATAATATAAGTATGATTTGGTCATAAAAACCGTAAAAAATTTGAATTTTTTTTTTCATATTATTTGTTGTACTTTTAATTTTATTTTTAACTTTACAAATTTGATTTTATAAAAGGTCATTAAACTTAATTTATTCTATCAAGTATGAAGGTTTTATGATTTAGAAACATTAAGGATTTAAAAAAATCCTGCTGTGAATAACATAAATTATATATGCTAATCTTATTTCTACATTTCGTCCTATAGTAAATTTTTCTTTTTTTGTCTTCATAAATTTATTTCCAATATGTAAATAAAAAAATAATTTATAAATTTAACCGTGAATAAAAGAATTTACAAATTAATTTACTCATTTCATATAATTATTTGATTTAGAAGTATTAAAATCATTTTTTCTCCTTATATGCATGAAAATTGGGTCAATGAAATAAGTGGTCTACCTGTCATACCAAACCACACAAATGGTCACATGCTTCTTGCCTCACACTTTTATCTCCTTCTCTCTCTTTCTCTCTCTTCCAAGTGGACCCACCCCATCTCTCCCTTCATTTTCTCCCTAGAGGAGAACGATAGCAGCTTCCCTCCACATTTTCCCTCCACATTTTTGGTTGCCGCCACATTTTTTGGCTCCCTCCACAATATCAGAGGAACCCGCTCCAATTCATTTCAGGTTGGTCCTTTAAGAGCCAAGGCGTCTTCCTCTCACACCAATTGAAGCCAAGGCAACAAACGTTTTCTAAGTTTCAAGGTAAACTCCTTTCACTCAACGACTATCTCACAGTAGTTGTTGGAACAAGATTTTTCACTTTGAGTTGAGAATTTGAAATTGGTTAGGCTGTGGTGAGATACAAGTCATATAGCATGGGACTAAAATAAGTTGGGTCAATCTACCGACTTTGTATGTTATTTCAAAATTTCATCAACACAAATAGCCCAACACCTGAATAGGCACGCAATACATTTGAGAAACTGTAATTAAGATGGTGCATTTACTAGAACATTTCTTGTTAGTTGAATTTTCAGTGAGGCATTTACTCGAACAACTTGCAGGCTATGTTATATTTGGGTGCTAGTTATTTAATTATTTGAACTTTTGATCTTGTAGTTAACCATTATTACCTAAATTTAGATTTGTAAATTATAGCCGTCTGATGGGAGATGAATGGTCTTCAGGCGATACAAATTTGTTGGTAGGTGTCTCTAAGCAACGCGGCTGCAATTTGAAGACGACGAGGCTGGAAATACAAAATCAAAAGGGTGCCCTGCTGATTCGTGAATTTGGACTCAGAGACAGTCGAGAGGTGGGGTTCGGAAGGCGCTATTCACAACCTTGGTACCCACTGGCTTCTACGGATTCAAGCGTATTCGGGTAATTGATAAATCCCCTTTTCGGTTATAGATTTTTGTGTGATGCCTTCTATGGCTGATTTTGTTTCGTATCGGGTTCGGTTCTGATTTGTGTGAATGTGGTTAAGCCCTTCGTGACTCTCGAACCCTTTAATTGGATGTGTTAACTATGGTATGTAGTTGAGCCGTGTTTTAGCTCTACTAGTCTTGTACCCTAACTTTGAGGGCTGTTGCAATTTTCACATAGCTCAAATAGTGATAATTTAATTGAAAACTATTAGTTGTTGTTATTAACAAAAAAAGTTGGATGTGTTAACTACGGTATAATTTAGTGATCTCCAAATGAAGTTTTACCAACTTGCAATGCCATACTTCATGACCATGTAACTTAACAAATGAATAGTTCTTTGGGGTATTTTACCAAATAGTTCATGTGCAAAATATGCATAGGACAAACAGTGCACTAGATAATTTTTTTTAACTATTTATTATTTTTCATCTTAGGTTTAGTGACAAGGATGAGTATGTTGAGGTTACACTTGACCTTCATGATGACAATGTGGTCATCCATGGAGTGGAACATGCTCTTCCCTCTCCCCCCACATCTCTTTCTCGAGCCGTACAATGAATTCTCCTGCCGCTGCTGTTGCTTTGTCTCCAGACCTCTTTGTTTAGGCTCCCACTGTTGTCATCATGAATTCTCTTTGCTTTGTCTGCTTACCTCTTTCATCTTTGATCTCCCACTATTGCTTTGTCTCCAGACCTCTTTGTTTAGGCTCTTTTCTGTAATTTTTACTTATTAGAGGTAATTTCTGTGATTGTCTCTAGGTGGTAATTCTAGCTAGTTAAATGTTATAAGAGTTTACGGAGCAGTTTCTTTAGTTTACTGGTAAGTATTAATTAGTTTAGGGAGTAGTTTTCATTAGTTTACTGGTATGTTTTAATTACTTTGGTTTACTGGTACACAATCCTGTACACTTTCTTATATCTTTGATCTCCAAACTGTTAAATTACTGGTATGTGTTAATTACTGGTACGCAATCCTGGACAATTTTAGTTTTTCACATATTTCTTCTACATCCTAATCTCTCTGGCTCTGTACGTGGCAATCTCTTGGTCCTCTCCACTCTCTGAATATGTATTATTCCCTCTATGGTCCTCTCCACTCTTTGAATATGGCAACTTCAAAAGAGGCAGTGGAAGAAGTAGATAATGAAAGAGGAAGTGGAATAAGCTATGTGATGATGGTGTATCTTTCTCTTCTTATTTGATTCATGGTACTCTTTGTCTCCCCTTGTTCTTTGATATTTTGGCTTAATTTCATTAAATTCGGTACCAACTGTTATCATCTATGTGTATGATTTTGTCATCTTTGGGTAATTCCAAGTATGTGTGTTAATCCAACTGTCCACTGGTATCATCGGCACAAGCCCTTGATTGGTCTCTAAGGTAATAACTTGTACATATAATGAGAAAAAGTGTGATATAAAAACATATTTTACTGGTATTAGCGCATTCTAGCTTTCTGATAAGTTTCTGGTACAAAGCAGGGTGTTTTCTGCAAATTTCAGCATTTTGATTAAAATTCTGATACTGTTCAGGGTCTGTTTTAGAAGTTCCTAGTTTTCTGTACAGTACTGGAGCAATTCTGCATCATTTAAGGGTCTTTTCTGTTAATTTCCAGCATTCTATACTACCTTGAATGGATTCTGGTAAATGCCAGGGTCTAAATGCAAAAATACGTTTCTGACAGGATTTGAGGACTAAACTGTGACAGAAAATAAGTTAGTTTAGAAAACAGTCCCTGGCAGGGACCTTTTTGTGACAGGATGTAGAAATTTGTAGGAAGAGCTTTCTTCTCATGAGAATTTCATGAAAATACTAGATTAAAAATGTATAAAATATTTGTAATCGTGTGGAATAGTAATTTCAGTTAAAGCATATATTGTTTTGAAACTTATTTGATACATTTTAGGTATTTACAGTTATTAATAATATAATTTGAAGTAAAGTGGTCAAGAAGCATAATAAATTAGTATTGGATAATTACTATACTTTAAAATGGAGGAATTGTTTCGACTTTGATTTTTAATTCGAGCCTTAATCTTTAAAATATCATGTATGTAATGTTAGGTGATTTGGATTATCAAAATATTATTTCACATAAGTAATTGATTTGGATGTGTATCTCTTAATATGATGTCATAGTCCTCTCTTTGGAAATACAAGAAGAGTTACATGAATCACTTTGAATATTAATTTGGTGAATTGTTTTGTATCTCAATGACTTTCTAAGGTTTATTCTTAAGACCAAAAGGAAAAAATTCTACAATTTAAGTTTCTGAATTATTTGTGCATCTCATTTAATTTTCAATATAATGTTGTAATCATATTGCAGTGATATACAAAATATATTCAATTTGAAAGGAGAGATCAAATATATACAGGAAAGGCTCTGTCCAGGAATTTAAAACATTTAGCATGGGTAGTCGCATGCAATTAATATTTCTCGACAATCTAGATTATTTGCATGGATAGTGTAGGACTTCTTACATGGACCTTTGGAATAAAATAATAAAAAACGAATCATCAAAACTTGTTACATGGATAAGCCCATGGAACAGTTTCGTCTCTATTCTGTAGACTTATTACATGGATAGTGTAGGACTTCTTACATGGACCTTTATAATAAAATAATAAATAAAGAATCATCAAAACTTGTTACATGGATAAGCCCATGCAACTGTTGGGTCTCAGTTCTGCAGACTTGTTACATGGATACTTCTTTTGGTTTTTGCATGGACCTTCATTAAAATATACTATCAAGCGTCGCTGGCGGGTACATGGGTCGTCAAATATTAGTTGCATGGGTCGGTAAGAGACAATTGCATGGATAAACATCAAATCTTTTGCATGCGTTACTTTTTGCATGGGACACCCATGCAACAGATATTGTTGTGTCAGAAATTCCAATTCTTTTGCATGGGACATTCACATCCATGTAACAACTAAGTTTTATCCATGCAAGAAACCAAAATTCTAGTAGTGGATCTGGAGATGTAAGTGCTCGGCGATCAGAGTGACATATGCGGAAATGTAGACAATGCCACCTGGCTTGGGCTGCTTTTGGATGACGAGCCAGTGGTGGACCATAACGAGCATCAGATCGGGCCGCTCGAGAGTGCTGTCAGGGCGCAGCATATGATCCACCAGCTGCAAATCCTCAACATTGGCACGGGCGAATGTCTCGCCACGTGCAAAGAAGGTGCATCCGAGGATACGCAGCAGGCATCGAATGACTGGATGAGGGACATTGAGCTGCTTATAGTCTTTGTTGAAAGCTGACCCGGCTGGGCTGCCAGAGATCAGCTCCCAAAAACTATCGCGCTCCAAACCCACGGAGAAAGTGAGAGAGTCCGTGGTCGGGTTCGGCTCAAAGCCAAACCAGCCCCTCAACTCAGAAAGCATCACGCGGTAGGTCTCCTGATGCATGCGGAATCTGATATACGGGTTATCCTTCCGCGTGTACTTGAGCTCCAGAGAGGAGAGAAACTCAATGGTGAGCTTCCTGTACCCCCTCTGGGCGATCGTCCAGAAGGCAGGAGTGATCCCGATCCGGGTGGTAAGGCGGAGGAACTCAGCCTCAAGTCCCAGCGTCTGGAGAGCAAAGAAATCAACAATCCTCGTGTTGTTGATCTTCTTCTTCAGTAGGGTATCGAAGTACTTGAACTGCCGACGGGTCGGCATGAAGAAGTACTCCTCGGTGTATGCATCGGCACGCTGGGTGGCATCAGAGAGGGCCGAATCGGTGCCAAAGGAGTCAGAGGCGTGGTCGGAGCCGTGGACGGAGTCGTGGACGGAGGCCTGGTCAGAGGCCTCGTCAGAGCCCTGGTCCTGGTCAGCAGATGGATGGTAGGAGGGGCTCTCCTGTGGGCTCCGGAAACCGGACGGAGACCCACTGGATGTGGTCTCACCCTCATAGTAGATGGGCTCGACGGCGTCCTGAAGGGAAACACTCTGGCGGGACCCGGTCCTGGCTGCACTCTCCTGAGAGTGGCGAGATGCTCGGGAGCCACTCCGAGACGCACTCCGGTGGGAGTGATGAGATGACGTGGGGGCAGCAGCAGGATTGACGTCGGCTGGCACCCGAGACGCACTCCGGTGGGAGTGATGAGATGACGTGGGGGCAGCAGCAGGAGGGACGTCGGCCATCGGGCCAGTGGCGGAAGGGACGGAGTTGTCAGAGGGTGTGGAGGAGCGAGAGGATTGCCGACGCATTTCTCTCAGACGCTCGTGGCGTTGGCTGGTTGAGGGTCCGACTGGGTAGGTACGGCCTGGTCTGACTGGGTTGGTACGGCCTGGTCTGACCTAGGTTGATACGGCCTAGCCGTACAGGCTGGTACGGGAGGGCCGTACCAGACTTAGGTCTTTGGTGTGGGCTGGTAAAGGCCGCACCAACTGGTACCAATGACAAATTGGGGTTTCTTGCAACCAATTAACTCCTAAACCAGACAAGGAGAGTACACAACACAAAACTGGGCTGGTTAGGGTTAATTGGTACAAACCGGTACAGGTTTGGTGTCAGGTCAGGGAGGTCAGTACGGGCCGTACCTACCTGGTACGGGTGGGCCGTACCAGGTTAGGGTTTGACAGAGTTGGGGCAGAACAGTGCAAGGAAGAGAAAAAATGCAAGAAAAATCGGTGAAAACAATGAAAATGGAAGAAGAGGTACCAACCGAGAGCAAGAAGGAGATGGTGCGGGTCGGACCGGAGATGTACGGCTTGGCCGTGCGAAGAGGTGGTGCGGGTTGGACCGGTGGTGCGCTGGTTGGGGCTCCTTGTGCTCGGGTTTGGATGGAATGAGAGGTAGAGGGAGTGGAGAGGGAGAGAAAGTGGAGAGGGAGAGAGGAGAGAGTAGAGGGGTGCGGCTGGGTAGGAGAGGGGAAGGGGTGCGGGTACGGGGGAGGTTAAATGGGAAAAAGGCGGCAGTTAATGCAACTGTTCGCGTCACTGACCTAGGTACGGCCTGGCCGTACCAACCCTTCATTTTTCAGGCCGTACCAATGTGGTATGGCCTAGCCGAACCAATCTCGAATTTTTGTGGTTTCTCTTTCTCTTGACTTCTCAAGCCGCTCGTGATGCAATGCAGTAGAATGAATGCATGTCTATCTGTTCCTAAGATGCAAAACAGGTAAAAATGGCTTGGGCTGCCTCCCAAGGAGCGCTCGTTTTAGGTCTCGAGCTCGACCTTCTCTTTTCAGGCTTCGGTTGGAGATGGATCGGGTGGCACTGGAGGGAGCACCCACTTCTGAGGTACACGGACCGTGCGATCACACTCTTGCATCAGAAGAATCCGCAAGATTCCCATCAAGTTCTTGATCGAGCGCCCGATCGCGCTTTTGTGCGCTTCCAATTTCTCCAAGAGTGTAGCAGTCCGATCGGGTTCAAGATCTGCACTTATGATCACAGGACAACATCTATCTGGGTCTAGAAACTCATACCTGAGGTGAGCTGCTGGAGGCTTGAGCTCAGGAGTCAGCCGCTCTGTCTGGGTCTTGACGCGGGTCGCATCAAGTGACGTGCGGGTCGCATCAAGTGAAATGGCATCGCATGCTGACCAATCCGACTCGCTTCCTTTGGTCTCCAGGTCATCAGACCACGGCATGCGGGTCGCATCAGGTGGCGTGCGGGTCGCGTCCACATGCTCTTCAGGTGGAGATGCAGGTCGACTTGGCTGGGCTGGTCCTTCGCATTCTGGCTGAGCTGGCAGAGGTTGGCGTGAGGCGACGATGTGGCTTAACTGCTCCAACAGCTTGCTTTGAGCAGCCATTTGAGTGGACATGCTCTGCATCTGTTCCCACAGCATCTGGTTCATCTTCCCTTGCTCGTGTATGAATTCGATCTCAGCGGGATCAATGTACGGCTCGGGTGGATCGGATTGAAATACGTAATTGCTGGGGTTGTCAAACGGTGCAGTGTTGTAGCAGTAGCCATCCTGCTCCGGTTCCTCATCCCAATCAGCCAGTGGGCAATACTCGTAAGAGTGTCTCCTGTCCCCACACATGACACATGGCTGTGGTTGATGGTTTCTGGCTGCCCTCACGCTCATTCTGATTGAATACCTCTCTATGGCTTCCTCTAACTCGGCAGCTTTGGCATGTAGAGCTGCGATCTGATTAGCTTTGGATCTGCCACCTCCTCCAGTTTGAAAATTGTCGCTGCCATACCAATGTTGGTCAGTCATCATGTTGTACATGAGATCCATGGTGTCTCGAGCTCCTCAGATAGTAATCGCCATAGTGTTCCTGAAAAAGAGAAAATAAATAAATAAAAGAAACAAAATAAAATAAAATAAAGGATACAAGATAAAGTCTAGATTAACTAAGTAAGGTAAAATCTAACTAGGCAATTGGTTACCCATTCCCCGGCAACGGCGCCAAAAACTTGTTCGCGCAGAAGCGCAACGCAAGTTTCGGTACGCTTGAGGGCGTACCTTTTAAAACCGCGTTTACACTTCACGAGTAAGGGTTGCAAGTGCACAACCCCTATCGAGTAATATAATCGGGTATCGATCCACAGGGACAGGCAATTGTTAGGTTAGAATCTACCAAACTCAATTAAAAACTAGAAGTGAGAAAGATTGGTTTGGTATTTAAGTTCCTAAAAGATCAATTCAAACAAATCGAACAATGCAAACAGGTGTAATAAAGTGCTAGAAGAAATGTAAGCTTTGTTTTGATTATGGATAAAAGGCGTTTCCAGGGTTTCAGATTTTATCTGTGATCTGCCTCTAGTGGTACGGCCCGTACCAAGTTGGTACGGCTAGACCATACTCCACTTGGTAAGGCAAGGCCGCACCACTCTGGTAAGACCCGTACTGGCTTGCCAGAACAGAGCTTACCAGTTCGAGTTGATGCATTTCTTGCTGGTACCTTGTGCTAAACTCTTTAGAAAGGTTCAATTGACCATACCTAAGGTTCCTAAGCCTCAACTCTCGTGTATTGGATCAAAATCTAGGTTGGAATGCAATTGAGTGCCTTTTAGGAATTTCTACACCTCAATTTTCATGTGTTGGTACAGATCTACCCTAGCTGGATGACTGGAGATCTAAGGCACCCTTTAATCTGTCGATTAGAGGAGAATTCAACCTCTCGGCTTCAATTCGAACAAGTCTACCCTAAACAATTGATTTGGTTGAGAGATTGAGATGATCACATGACCTTGATAGGTTTGATCTAGACCTAGAGGTTCATCATACACAATCACAGCAATCAAAGCAAGAGATAGCAAAGAAATCACAATCAATCAATCAAAAGAGTTCATACAAATACAAGTCAAAGAAAGTCAAAGCAAATCAAGAATCCATCTCTAAACCCTAGAAACTAAATGAACTACTCACAGCACATGATCTGATCTAATAAATACAATAAGAGTGATAGAGAAAGCCATGGATCGAAGGGATCGAGTGGAGGAAGCTTGATCCGTCGAGTTTCGCCTCTTTCCTCTTCCTTCCTTCTTGCTCCTAGCTCCTCAGCTCTCTTTCTCTCTCTTACTGTGCTCTCAAATAGTATCTGGAATGAAAAGCTCCCGAAATTGGAGAGCTCCCCCGCCTTAAATAGCCTCTGCCAAGATTTGAATCTGTCAGGCCGCCTTTAGGTACGGCCCGTACCAAAGTGGTACGGCCTGGCCGTACCAGGCGTGATGAGCTGAAATCGGCTAAGTCTGGTGAGACCCGTACCAAGCCTGGTAAGGGTCGTACCTCATCATCCAAATCGCCGTTTCTTCGTGTGTTTTGCTCCAAACCTGCAGAAAACAAACAAACACTCAGCAGTACCAAATTCTAAAGATATATCGATGAAATGCACATGATTCTGGTGAATTAGGGCACGAATCTGGTACTAAAACAGGCCTAAAATAGACTAAATATGCGAGGTATCAAATTCCCCCAAGCTGAACCTTTGCTTGTCCTCAAGCAAAAAGTTTCAAACTCGGGTAAAAGTGCTGGACCACTAAATCTAAATGCGGATACAAGTCTAAATGTGAAAACCTACGTGAGTCTGCTACAGTCAAGAATTGCTAGAATCGATTCGGTTGTAATTCAAACATCCCTTTATAAACCTTGATTCACTCCACCAATTGGTCCAATTGAAGCTTCTTATTTTGAGATGCTTCTAACAATATAAAGACTAATCACTTAGGTTTGATCGAAACAATTTCATTCTTTTTCCGAGTCAGTGCTTTTATTCAAGGTGATTTTTCTTTTCATTTTCCCTCCCCCAAGCTTGAATCAAGCTTAAGGGTAAGAAAGCTGCGATCGAAGTGTGTTGGTACGAGCAAAATTCTATCTTTATTTCTAATTTTTCCTAGGTTGGGAGGCGAGCTCAAAGGCGCCTGATTCTCATTTTGAGTCAGACTTATTGCCAGTACTCGCTTATTGCTCCTCTTTTTCATTTCTTTTCTCTTTTCTTTTCTCTTTTTTTTTTATTTATTTATTTATTTTTTTCTAGTTTGCTCATACCATGAATACACACATCCATTGGTATTCACTCATACCAATGGATATTCCAAACTTTCTTAATTTGAAAATCCCAATTCCTAAAGGCAAAGTTCAGTTTTTTTGAATAATCTCGTTCGATTCAATTCTAAGTTTGTTTCATCTTCTCAATTATTAAAAACATCTCAACCTAAGCAGTTCATTAACCAATCATGGATTAGTTCCAGTTCACTCAGGTCTATCCTAATCACAACCAAATTGTTTCAAGTTATTCTCAATTCTAGCAGTTTACGCAAATTTTCACCTAACAATGCACAAAAATACGAAAAAATGCAAGAAAAATAACGGTAAAGTAAACATGACCTACATGCAAATGTCATCCCCCCAAGCTTAGCCTGAGCATTGTCCTCAATGCTTCAAGACTATGAGATAAAAGAGATAAAAGAAGCTCGGGGAAAAGAGAGCGAACCTGATCAGTCATCGGAGTGGTCATACCAGCGCCAGTCGCTCAACATGTCCTCTATCCCAGTCACCCGCTGCTGGAGATCATGGAGTGTGGCGCCCTGCTCATAGAGTGCAACACCCTGCTCCTGACGCATGTCGTACATCAGCTGGTAGACATCCCGGATGGTGGGCTCAGTGACTGGAGGGGGATACACGGGTCTGCCGTAGGAGGTGGAGGGCCCGGCTGCGTAGGTGGAGGTGGATGGGCCAGTCTGGTACGTGTGAGGGCCAGCTCCATATGATGAGGTACCTGCATCAAAGGGTGGGACATGTACCTGCTCGGAGAAGGGGGGAGCCTGGCCGGGGAATGGGTGCACCTGAGGAGAAAGAGGATGCATCTGCTCATACTGAGCCTGGACTGGAGAGGTGGTGGCATCGATCATCTCCTCATCGTCATGCGGTGGTGGTGGAGGAGGTGGAGGTGGGGCCTCAGGGGCAGGCTGCACGCGGGGCGGACGGCGGAAAAACCAAGTGCGCCGGTCATCGAAGGAGAGAGTGACCGGGAAAGGCATGACATAGCTGGTCCGCATGTCAGGCATGCGCCATGCCCAAGCACCTCGCCCATCGCGTCCTGCTGCTGACTCGATGAACTTGTAGGAGCTGAATTGAGAGAGAGAGAGATGTCGGGTGCTCCTGCACTCGTCGTCGCCAATGATCTGGAGATGTAAGTGCTCGGCGATCAGAGTGACATAGGCGGAAATGTAGACAATGCCACCTGGCTTGGGCTGCTTCTGGATGTCGAGCCAGTGGTGGATCATGGCGAGCATCAGATCGGGCCGCTCGAGAGTGCTGTCGGGGCGCAGCATATGATCCACCAGCTGCATATCCTCAACATTGGCACGGGCGAACGTCTCGCCACGCGCAAAGATGGTGCAACCGAGGATACGCAGCAGACATCGGATGACTGGGTGAGGGACATTGAGCTGCTTGTAGTCTTTGTTGAAAGCTGACCCGGCTGGGCTGCCAGAGATCAGCTCCCAGAAACTGTCGCGCTCCAGGCCCTCAGAGAAAGAGAGGGTGTCAGTGGTCGGGTTCGGCTCAAAGCCAAACCACTCCCTCAAGTCAGAGAGCAGCACGCGGTGGGTCTCCTGGAGCATGCGGAATTTGATGTACGGGTTATCCTTCCGCGTGTACTTGAGCTCCAGAGAGGAGAGAAACTCAATGGTGAGCTTCCTGTACCCCCTCTGGGCGATCGTCCAGAAGGCAGGAGTGATCCCGATCCGGGTGGTAAGGCGGAGGAACTCAGCCTCAAGTCCCAGCGTCTGGAGAGCAGAGAAATCAACAATCCTCGTGTTGTTGATCTTCTTCTTCAGCAGGGTATCGAAGTACTTGAACTGCCGACGGGTCGGCATGAAGATGTACTCCTCGGTGTATGCATCGGCACGCCTGGGTGGCATCAGAGAGGGCCGAATCGGTGCCAAAGGAGTCAGAGGCGTGGTCGGAGCCGTGAACGGAGCCGTGGACGGAGTCGTGGACGGAGGCCTGGTCAGAGGCCTCGTCAGAGCCCTGGTCCTGGTCAGCAGATGGATGGTAGGAGGGGCTCTCCTGTGGGCTCCGGAAACCGGACGGAGACCCACTGGATGTGGTCTCACCCTCATAGTAGATGGGCTCGACTGCGTCCTGAAGGGAAACACTCTGGCGGGACCCGGTCCTGGCTGCACTCTCCTGGGAGTGGCGAGATGCTCGGGAGCCACTCCGAGACGCACTCCGGTGGGAGTGATGAGATGACGTGGGGGCAGCAGCAGGAGGGACGTCGGCTGGCACCCGAGACGCACTCCGGTGGGAGTGATGAGATGACGTGGGGGCAGCAGCAGGAGGGACGTCGGCCATCGGGCCAGTGGCGGAAGGGACGGAGTTGTCAGAGGGTGTGGAGGAGCGAGAGGATTGCCGACGCATTTCTCTCAGACGCTCGTGGCGTTGGCTGGTTGAGGGTCCGACTGGGTAGGTACGGCCTGGTCTGACTGGGTTGGTACGGCCTGGTCTGACCTAGGTTGATACGGCCTAGCCGTACAGGCTGGTACGGGAGGGCCGTACCAGACTTAGGTCTTTGGTGTGGGCTGGTAAGGGCCGCACCAACTGGTACCAATGACAAATTGGGGTTTCTTGCAACCAATTAACTCCTAAACCAGACAAGGAGAGTACACAACACAAAACTGGGCTGGTTAGGGTTAATTGGTACAAACTGGTACAGGTTTGGTGTCAGGTCAGGGAGGTCAGTACGGGCCGTACCTACCTGGTACGGGTGGGCCGTACCAGGTTAGGGTTTGACAGAGTTGGGGCAGAACAGTGCAAGGAAGAGAAAAATGGAAAAAAAATGGAGAGAAGGTACCAACCGAGAGATGTGGTGCGTGTCGGACCGGTGAGGTGCGGCTTGGCCGTGCGAAGAAGGAGAAGGTCGGTGGTGCGTTGGTGCTCCGGCCGGTGCTTGGTTGGGGCTCCTTGTGCTCGGGTTTGGATGGAATAAGAGGTAGAGGGAGTGGAGAGGGAGAGAAAGTTGAGAGGGAGAGAGGAGAGAGTAGAGGGGTGCGGCTGGGTAGGAGAGGGGAAGGGGTGCGGGTACGGGGGGGGGGTTAAATGGGAAAAAGGCGGCAGTTAATGCAACTGTTCGCGTCACTGACCTAGGTACGGCCTGGCCGTACCAAGTTGGTACGGGCCGTACCAATCTCAAATTTTTATTGGTTCTCTTTCTCTTGACTTCTCAAGCCGCTCGTGATGCAATGCAGTAGAATGAATGCATGTCTATCTGTTCCTAAGATGCAAAACAGGTAAAAATGGCTTGGGCTGCCTCCCAAGGAGCGCTCGTTTTAGGTCTCGAGCTCGACCTTCTCTTTTCAGGCTTTGGTTGGAGATAGATCGGAGAGATCCAAGTTCACTCGCATTTCTCGGGGATGATCAGCAATGTAGTGCTTGAGACGCTGACCATTGACTTTGAAAGGCTGTCCCTCCTTATTTTCCAACTCCACGGCGCCAAATGGGAACACTGCCCTCACCCGGAATGGACCGGACCACCTGGACTTCAGCTTCCCTGGAAAGAGCCTAAGTCGAGAATTGAACAAGAGGACCAGGTCTCCCTCATGGAACTCACGAGGCATGATACGCTTGTCGTGAACCCGTTTGGTCCTTTCCTTGTAGATTCTCGCGTTCTCGTAGGCATTGAGACGCATCTCCTCTAACTCATGCAAGTCAAGGATGCGTTTCTCTCCAGCTGAGAGCAAGTCCATGTTGATGGCCCGTGTGGCCCAGTATGCCTTGTGACCAATCTCCACGGGCAAGTGGCAGGACTTTTCGTACACCAATTTGAAAGGGCTCATCCCAATCGGAGTTTTGAAGGCTGTACGGTAGGCCCACAGTGCGTCACTCAGCTTGAGCGACCAATCCTTTCTCATTCTAGCCACGGTCTTTTCCAGGATAGACTTGATCTCTCTGTTGGAAATCTCGGCTTGACCGTTGGCTTGAGGATGGTAGGATGTGGTCACCTTATGAGTCACTCCATGGCGACTCAGGAGATTGTCGAACTGGCGGTTGATGAAGTGCTTGCCTCCATCACTGATGACGGCTCTTGGAACTCCAAAGAGAGGGAAGATAATGTCAGTGAACAGTCTTTTCACTGCATTGGAGTCCGCATTCTTGCAAGCTACTGCCTCCACCCACTTAGAGACGTAGTCAACTGCCACCAGAATGTACTCGTTCCCACAAGAGGGTGGAAACGGTCCCATGAAGTCAATGCCCCAGACATCAATGATGTCTACCTCTAGAATAGAGTGGAGAGGCATTTCATTCCTCTTGGAGATGTTTCCGGTGCGTTGACACTTGTCACAAGCTGCGACGAAGGTCCTAGCATCTCTGAAAAGTGAAGGCCAGAAGAAGCCGGATTGCAGGACCTTTGAAGCAGTCTTGGAGGATGAAGCGTGTCCTCCGTAGGCTGAGGAGTGGCAGTGCTCAAGAATGGAGCGCGTCTCGTCGTATGGCACACATCGTCTGTAGATGCCATCAACGCCAGTCTTGAAGAGGTAGGGGTCGTCCCAGAAATAGAACTTGGCGTCCGATCGAAGCTTCTTCTTCTGCTGGTATGACATGGTAGGAGGAAGCACTCCTGAGGCGAGAAAGTTCGCAATGTCTGCATACCAGGGCACTGACTTGGTGTTCACTCGGTCAGTTGCATGGAATGTCCGATCTTGCACAGCATGGGTCGCGTGCATCGATGTACCAACCGAGTTGATCTCCTCCTCGGTAGAAATCGAATGGAATTGGTCATCAGGGAATGAGTCATCGATTGGCAGGCTACCAGAGCCCTCATCTTCCCAGCGAAGCCGGGACAGATGGTCAGCCACGGTGTTTTCGACTCCTTTCTTGTCCCTGATTTCTATGTCAAACTCCTGCAGAAGGAGGATCCACCTAATCAGGCGAGGCTTGGCATCCTGCTTGCTCAACAGATACTTGAGTAAGGGGTGGTCAGTGTAGATCACTATCTTGGAACCAACCAGATAGGATCGAAACTTGTCGAGAGCGAACACAACAGCCAAAAGCTCCTTCTCGGTTGTTGTGTAGTTCATTTGGGCAGGGTCTAGCACCTTGCTAGCGTAGTAGATAGCACATGGCTTGTTCTCCCTCCGCTGCCCTAGAACTGCTCCCACTGCGTAGTCTGGAGGCTGCAGGATGGGTGCTGAGACAAGGGCTTCTTTTAATCGACAAAACGAGTCGACACACTCCTGCGAGAAGATGAAATCAGAATCCTTAATGAGCAGGTTGGTCAACGGTTTTGCGAATTTTAAGAAGTCCTTGATGAAGCGGCGGTAGAAACCAGCGTGTCCCAGAAAGCTTCGCACAGCTTTGACATTTGTTGGGATCTCCAGCTTCTCGATCACCTCCACCTTGGCTTTGTCGACCTCAATTCCTTTGGAGATCACCACATGTCCAAGGACAACTCCCTCTTGGACCATGAAGTGACACTTCTCCCAGTTCAGGATCAGGTTGACCTCTTCACACTTCTCCAGGATTTTGCAGAGGTTGGCTAGGAAGTCGTCCATGATGACCTCAACCTCTTTCTCGATGAAATCCGAGAAGATAGCCATCATGGCTCTTTGGAAGGTGGCAGGTGCATTGCACAGACCGAATGGCATCCTACGGTATGCGAATGTACCGTAGGGGCATGTGAAAGTGGTCTTGTCTTGGTCGTTCGGGTGAATGGGGATCTGAAAGAATCCTGAGTACCCGTCAAGGTAGCAGAAATGAGAATGATTCGCAAGCCTTTCAAGGAGTTGGTCGACAAACGGCAATGGGAAGTGATCCTTGCGCGTGGCAGCGTTGAGCTTTCTGTAGTCAATACACATGCGGTACCCAGATACCACACGAGTAGGGACCAGCTCGTTCTTTTCATTTCTCACCACTGTCGTGCCTCCCTTCTTGGGCACCACGTGAACTGGACTCACCCACTTGCTGTCAGAGATGGGATAGATGATGCTTGCATCCAGGAGTTTGAGAATTTTCTTTTCACCACCTCTTTCAGGTTGGGGTTGAGTCACCGCTGGTGCTCCACAGACGGCTTGTGATCATCCTCGAGAAGAATCCGGTGTGAGCAGATGGCTGGGTTGATCCCTTTCAAGTCCTTGATGGAGTACCCGATCGCGCCCTTGTGAAATCTCAGCTTCTCCAGAAGTTTGGCGGTTTGATCGGGGTTTAGACTCGCATTCACGATCACAGGACATGATTTTTCTGGATCGAGGAACTCGTATCTGAGATTGGTTGGAAGAGGTTTGAGTTCGGGAGTCGGACGCTCAGGCTGATCATTGACACGAGTCGCATCTGAGTGATCTGACTCGTGTGTTGTCAGACATCGGCCTTGGCAAGCTCCGCTCCACTCCTCGTCTCAGAGTGTGATGTACGGTCCTCATGTGATCCATCCGACTCGCATCGGAGATCCTCCAGATCCTCAGGAATCGCATCTGCTGCAAAGATTGACTCGCTCGCCTCGCTTGGCAATTGGGAGAGGAATTCAGCGTCTTGGAGCAGCGAGTTGTTGACTTGTTCAAGAAAGTAGTCCTCGGCCAGATCAGCCAAGCACTCCTCTATCCCGTGAACCCGGAAGCATGTCTCAGAACGTGACGGAAATTTCATGGCGCGATCGATTTGGAACTTCACCTTCTCCCCTCCAAGGTTCAAAGTCAGGATGCTTTGCTTCACGTCAATTATCGCGCCAGCTGTGCTCAGAAAAGGTCGCCCCAGGATGATTGGGACTTCCTTATCTTCTTCCATCTCCATGACGATGAAATCGACGGGCACGAAGAACTTCCCGACTTGAACTGGCAGATCCTCCACCACACCAAGTGGAAGTCGGACTGAAGAATCCGCCAACTGCAGTGTCATCCTTGTGGGCCTGAGCTCCCCCAATCCTATGCGATCATAGATGGTGCGTGGCATGAGACTCACGCTCGCTCCTAGATCACACAGGGCTCTCTTAATTGTGGCCTTCCCAATGGTGCATGGAATGGAAAACTTTCCAGGATCGTCTAATTTGGGGGGTAGCTCGCTTTTCAAGATTGCGCTGCATTGCTCCGTTAGCTTGACTGTTGCGTGCCCCTCTAAGCTTCTCTTGTTGGAAAGGATGTCCTTCAGAAACTTGGCATAGGTGGGCATTTGGGTCAGAGCGTCGGTGAAAGGGATGGTGATCTGCAGCTGCTTGATGACGTTTGCGAAGTTAGCGAATTGCTCGTTCAGTCTCGTCTCAGCTAATCTCTGGGGAAATGGAACAGGTGGCCGGTATGGAGGTGGTTTCTCGGCACCTTTATTTTTCTGACTTCCTGACGCTTCGGATGGAGGTTGTACAGGTCTTACCGAGCTGGTGCAGTCTGCACTCGCTTGAGGTTGGATGACCTCAACTCATTCTGGATTAACCTCCTTCAATGGAATTGACACAGGGGTCAGGATCGCGTCAGGTGTCGCGTCAAGGATCGGATCAACTGTGGCCTCACTTGGCATTGGTGGCTCGTCGTACTGGGTCCCACTCCTCAGAGTGATCGCCTTAGCCTCTTCTCTTGGATTGGGTTCTGGTTGAGCTGGAAGCTTCCCAGGTTGAGAGTGGCTTGAGGTGACCATCTGGCTCAGCTGCTCCAGCAACTTGCTTTGGGCAGCCATTTGAGTGCTCATGCTCTGCATCTGCTCCCACATCATCTGATTCATCTTGCCCTGCTCGTGAGTGAAGTTGTTCACTTCGGTAGGCGCATTTGACTTTGAGGGGTCAGATGGAGCTGCTCGGTTGCCCTGATTGGGAAAGGAAGCGTTCTGATAGAAGTTCCTGTTGCCATTGTTGCTGTTGCTGCTGCTTAAAGTTTGGGTTCTCCAATCGTTGTTGTTTGGAGGGGGGTAGTTCCCAGTGTTGTTCGCCCGATTGTTCCAGTTGTTGTTGTACTGCGGCCTTTGGAAGCTGTTGTTGTGAAAGGGCGGTCTGAACGAAGAGTTGTTGAAAGGCGCAGGGTTGTTCTGGTTCGATCTCCAGTGCTGCTGCTCAATCGAATCCTTGGAGTAGGACCGGCTGAAGGGAGGTCTTGGGAAGAAGGAAGGCTCGTTGTTGAGAGAGTTGACCTGCTCACTCTCCTCGTCTTGTTGCACCAGCGGGCACTGCTCGTATGCGTGCCTCTCGTCTCTGCACATGACGCAGACTTGAGGTTGCTGTTCGACTGCCTTGACACTGAGCTTATCCATCGCCCGCTGCATGGCGTCCATCTTAGCTGTGAGAGCCGTGATGTGATCGAGCTCGTACTTGCCACCTCCTTGGCTACCTCCTTGGCCTCCTCGCTAGCGTGACGTGTCGCGGCCGGACCACTGCTGGTTCTGCGCCATGCTGTCGATCAAGTTCATAGCCTCTAAAGGCTCCCTTGACATCAGCGCGCCTCCCGCAACAGCGTCCACGTAAGCACGTGTGCTCTCGTTCAGGACGTCGTAAAACGTTTGAATTAAAAGCCAGTCTGGTATACCATGGTGTGGACAGGAGTACTGCATTTCTCTAAACCTTTCCCAAGCCTCGTTCAGGGGTTCATCAAAAATCTGCCTAAAACTGGTCAGGTCATGTCTTACCTTGGCTGTCCTCTTGTGAGGGAAAAATCTGGTCAGAAACAATTTGGACAAGTCCTTCCAAGTTCTAACAGAGTCTCTAGGCAAATATCCTAACCATTTCTTGGCCTTATCCCTAAGGGTGAAAGGAAATAGAGCAAGCTTGGTGTAATCAGCATTCTCACCGTTGGTTTTGATGGTCGTGATGCACTCGAGGAAGGTCTGGAGGTGAGCGTGCGGGTCCTCGTGGTCGAGTCCGTGGAAGGTGTTCTGCTGCACCATGTTGACAACCCCCGGATTGAAGTTCGGTTGCTATCCTGGAATGTGTGGCAGCAGGATTGCACCTCGCACGTCTCCAGCTCTTGGCACGTTGAACTCCCGCAGGGTCCGAGGCATGAAAACATCCGCATCATCGTCCGTCAGACGGCCTTCTTCTTCTTGCCTTTCTCTTTCTCTTTCCCTGGCCTCTGCCTCCAGTCTGATTCGGGCTTCGTCCTCTGCCTCAGCCATCTCTTCAGGTTCAGGTGCCTTGGTACGGGTCGGACCAGATTGGTGCGGCCTGGCCGTGCCTGAATCGGTGCGGGTCGGACCAGATTGGTGGCTAAGCAGTCTCGGCTGAGTCTGGAGGAGTTTGATCGAACAGTGGGCCCTTGCTTCTCAGATGATATTTCAACCTGTATTGGCCTGCAGGGGGGGTTCAAAAGCCAATTTTTATTGATTTTGAATAAGAAAAAGCAAGAAAGATACAAGATAAAATCTAGATTAACTAAGTAAGGTAAAATCTAACTAGGCAATTGGTTACCGTCCCCGGCAACGGCGCCAAAAACTTGTTCGCGCGAAAGCGCAACGCAAGTTTCGGTACGCTTGAGGGCATACCTTTTAAAACCGCGCTTACACTTCACGAGTAAGGGTTGCAAGTGCATAACCCCTATCGAGTAATATAATCGGGTATCGATCCACAGGGACGGGCAATTGTTAGGTTAGAATCCACCGAACTCAATTAAAAACTAGAAGTGAGAAAGATTGGGTTTGGTATTTAAGTTCCTAAAAGATCAATTTAAACAAATTGAACAATGCAAACAGATGTAATAAAGTGCTAGAAGAAATGTAAACTGTGTTTTGATTATGGATAAAAGGCGTTTCCAGGGTTTCAGACTTCATCTGTGATCTGCCTCTAGTGATGCATTTCAGGGTTTTCAGAACAGAGCTTACCAGTTCGAGTTGATGCATTTCTTGCTGGTACCTTGTGCTAAACTCTTTAGAAAGGTTCAATTGACCATACCTAAGGTTCCTAAGCCTCAACTCTCGTGTGTTGGATCAAGATCTAGGTTGGAATGCAATTGATTGCCTTTTAGGGATTTCTACACCTCAATTATCATGTGTTGGTACAGATCTACCCTAGCTGGTTGATTGGAGACCTAAGGTACCCTCTAATCTGTCAATTAGAGGGGAATTCAACCTCTCGGCTTCAATTCGAACAAGTCTACCCTAAACAATTGATTTGGTTGAGAGATTGAGATGATCACATGACCTTGATAGGTTTGATCTAGACCTAGAGGTTCACCATACACAATCACAGCAATCAAAGCAAGAGATAGCAAAGAAATCACAATCAATCAATCAAAAGAGTTCATACAAGATACAAGTCAAAGAAAGTCAAAGCAAATCAAGAATCCATCTCTAAACCCTAGAAACTAAAGTAACTACTCACAGCACATGATCTGATCTAATAATACAATAAAAGGGATAAAGAAAGCCATGGATCGAAGGGATCGAGTGGAGGAAGCTTGATCCGTCGAGTTTCGCCTCTTCCTCTTCCTTCCTTCTTGCTCCTAGCTCCTCAGCTCTCTTTCTCTCTCTTACTGTGCTCTCAAATAGATCTGGAATGAAAAAGCTCCCGAAATTGGAGAGCTCCCCGCCTTAAATAGCCTCTGCCAAGATTTGAATCTGTCAGGCCGCCTTTAGGTACGGCCCGTACCAAAGTGGTACGGCCTGGCCGTACCAGGCGTGATGAGCTGAAATCGGCTAAGTCCGGTGAGACCCGTACCAAGCCTGGTAAGGGTCGTACCTCATCATCCAAATCGCCGTTTCTTCGTGTGTTTTGCTCCAAACCTGCAGAAAACAAACAAACACTCAGCAGTACCAAATTCTAAAGATATATCGATGAAATGCACATGATTCTGGTGAATTAGGGCACGAATCTGGTACTAAAACAGGCCTAAAATAGACTAAATATGCGAGGTATCAGTGAGCAACGATGGCTCTTCGCTTTTGGTGCCAGTAGCTAGGGTTACAGAGGGTAATATGAAGATATACATGTTTTAATAAAGAAAGAGTTGAGTAAAAAGTTGGATGAAGGACCTTAAAAAAAA
>JAJGRW010000063.1:3290017-3368123 GCA_025461045.1 Carex parvula
GCTTTTACTTGACCAAGAATAGGGTTTGTAATTTTGAACTTAATTGATTGAGATTGCAAGCTTGTCAAGAGATTTACTGAGGTTATGAAAAATGTACTTTTGCGTATATAATATATTAAGATATCCGTTAATGAAATTTTGACCATGAATAGACTAACTGAAGATATCCATTAATGAAAAATGTACTTTTGCGTATATAATATATTAAGATATCACGATATAAGATTTCTCTTTTTGGGATTATAAACTCTTTATATTTCAAAAAAATTCAACTCATGATATCCATTAATGTGAAATGTACTATTCCTCAGTGCATATTATACAATAGACTAACTCACGATATCCATTAATGAAAAATGTACCTTTGCGTATATAATATATTGGGATATCACTATATAAGATTCGTCTTATTAGGATTATAAACTCTTTATACAAAATAACTATACCAGGACAGCTTCCTGTGGTTTACCACCTTCAATTTCATGATTCGAGGAGCATCTATTATACAAAAACTATTGACACCATTGACAAAAACAACAAATTAACAAATAACTAACAAACACCTACCATTTTTAAAATCCGTGACCCATGCAGTTTCATTATTAAAAGCATGCAATTGCATTTTCCTGGCACCAACATCACAAGAAACAAAATACTTCTTGTGACCAAGAAAAACTCGAAACCTGTAATTTGCTCAAGGAAAGAAGAATTAGTTAGTACAATATCTGTATTGGAGGCATTTGAATCCTCCTCTCTCTCTCTCTCTATATATATATATATATATGAAAAAGAGAGTGTGGTTTGTCACATAATCAGTTATACTAGTGTGGCATGTGGTTTGTCACCGAACCGTGTGTAACTAAGTACTAAGTTCTGGTTTTTATCTTCTAGTTGTATCGCTTGCGGTTTGATCGGAACCGCATGCGCTTCCAAAACTGGTATCTTATGTTGTTAGGTTTTCTCGGATTTGAGAAGAGGAAGAGAGCAAGAGACAAAGAGACAACTCAAATTGATTTGTATTAGACTTAATTCTCTCTCATACAAAGAGTCGTGACATAAGCTACATATTAAAGATACAAAGCCCAACGGGCCCGAATAGCAATTTGGGTCAAAACATAACAATCTCCACCTTGAACCAAATTGCGTCTAAAACAAACTAAAACATAAAACAAATGCATAAAGCAAACATAACCTAAACAAAGGTAAACATAAAGATAAACTAGCAACATGCTAGGAACAAAACTAGCTCAAACTAGCTAGAAACAAACCGACACCAAACTTGAACAAAGTTTGAACTTTGCAATTGGAAGAGGCTTTGTGAGCATATCGGCGACTCGGTACCAATCTTCTTCACGGCAACCTTGCCTTTCGAGATCACATCTTGAACAAAAATGGTACGAATGTCAATGTGGTTCGTCTTCTCATGGTACATACGGTCTTTGGCCAAATGAATCGCACTTTGGTTATCATAAAACACCGTAATAGGACCCTCAAAAGAAGACATCTCACCAACAAATGCCTTAAGCCAAATAGCCTCCTTAATAGCCTTGGTAATTGCCATGTATTCGGCCTCGGTACTTGAGAGTGTAACAGTGGCTTGAAGTGTAGACTTCCAACTAATTTCACAATCTCCAAGGGTAAAAACATAACCCGTCAAAGAACGCCTCTTGTCTAAATCACCCGCAAAATCCGCATCCACAAAACCCATTAGTGCCTTGCCATTACCAAACTCCAATCGAGCATCAATAGTATCTCTCAAATAGCGAAAGATCCACTTCACCGCTTCCCAATGCCTTTTCCCCGGACAAGAGAGATATCTACTTACCACACTAACGGCTTGAGCAATGTCGGGTCGAGTACACACCATCAAGTACATGAGACTCCCGACCGCACTCGAATATGGAACCTTTTCCATATATTTCTTCTCATCATCGGCTTTTGGGCTTAAAGCGGCCGAAAGCTTGAAATGCACCGCAAGAGGTGTTAAAACAACCTTCGCTTTCTCCATGCCAAAACAACGTAGCACTTTCTCGGCAAAACTCTTTTGTGAAAGAAACAACTTCCTTTTGGACCTATCTCTTGTGATCTTCATCCTAAGAATTCTTTTGGCGGCCCCCAAATCTTTCATCTCAAATGCCGAACTTAGTTGCTCTTTCAACCTCCTAACTTCTTTCAAGTTTGAGGATGCAATCAACATGTCATCCACATATAGCAACAAGTAAATAAAATCCCCAACATCCACCTTCTTGAAATAGACACAACTATCATAACTGGAACGATGGAAATCAATGCTCACTATGAATGAGTCAAACTTCTTATACCATTGCCACAGTGATTGCTTAAGGCCATAAAGAAACTTCTTCAAAAGACACACACGGTCCTTCTTTTTCCCGCAACCTCAAAACCCTCCGGTCGACTCATGTAAATTTGCTCCTCCAAATCACCATGCAAGAAGGCGGTTTTCACATCCATTTACTCCAATTCCAAATCCTTCATTGCCACCAAAGAGAGCAAAACTCGAATGGAGGTGTGTTTAACCATGGGAGAGAACACATCATTGAAATCCACACCTTGGACTTGACTATACCCTTTAGCCACAAGCCTTGCGTTGTATCAAAAATTCAAGGGATTTGAGCCATCAATCTTTCTCTTAAACACCCACTTGCAACCCACAATCCTCTTACCACTAGGAGGCTTCACAAGAGACCAAGTCTCATTTTGTTGCAAGGATTGTAACTTTTCATTCATAGCGACAACTTAATTGGCAGATGGCTCATAATACTCCACATCCTCTGCAATTGCCAAACAATAAGCAAAGTCAGAGTATCCATACCTTGTAAGTGGTCAAATTTTTCTTCTAGCTCGGTCCCTTGCCAATGCATATGGTTGTGCCTCTTCTTGGCCTTCCTCCAAATTGACATCATCATGTGAGATCAAATCATCACCTTCTTGGACCGGCACCTCAAACTCTACCTTCTTCTCAACTGTCTCATTCTCCTTAATAGTCGGCTCGGATGCAACATCATTTGCCTTCAACATTGCTGACTCATTGAAAATGACATCTCTTGAGATAATGAACTTTGACGATTCGAGACACCACAACTTATACCCCTTCATATTTGCGGGATACCCAACAAAAACACACTTCTTCGATCTAGGCTCCAACTTTCCTTCATTCACATGAGCATAAGCGGGACAACCAACCACCTTCAAATTCGAATAATCGGCCGACTTACCCGACCACACTTCTTCAGATGTCTTCAAGTCAATTGAAGTGGTAGGAGATCAATTCACCAAATGGCAAGCCGTGTTAATGGCTTCTGCCTAAAACTCCTTACCCAACTCCGCATTTGAAAGCATGCTCCTAGACCTCTCAAGTAGTGTACTATTCATCCTTTCCACAATACCATTTTGTTGAGGAGTGTTGACAACAGTTTTGTGCCGAGCAATCCCTTCGGCCTTACAAAAGTTATCAAACTCACGGATGCAAAACTCCAAACCATTATCAGTTCTCAACCTCTTAACTTTCCTTCCCGTTTGATTCTCCAAAAGTGACTTTCATTCTTTGAAGGTGCGAAACACATTGTTTTTCTCTTTCAAAAAATAAATCCAAAACCTTCCTTGAGAAATCATCAATGAAAGTAAGCATGTAACGAGAACCATTACCTTTGGATGGCTCATGAGAAGGCCTCCAAAGATCCAAATGGATGTAGTCCAATGTTCCCTTGATTGAATGAATGGCCGTGGAGAAGCTCAACCTCTTATGTTTACCAAATACACAATGCTCGCACAACAAGCCTCTCTTCCTCAAAATGGTCATTCCTCGCTCGCTCATATGCCCCAATCTCATATGCCACAACTTTGTAGCATCCGCATCTGAGATAGTACCCGAATGCACAATGGCGGCTGAGCTCGTGACCGTGGAACCTTGTAAGAAATAAGAGTCCCAATTCTCTTCGCCTTCATGATTGTGAGAGCCCTTTTAGAAACTCTAAGAACTCCATCTTCACTTTGGAACTTGCACCCTTTTTCCTCAAGAGACCCTAAAAAAATCAAATTCTTCAACAAATTGGGTATATGCCTCACACCCATCAATCTTTGGACCTTTCCATCATGGAACTTAATTGTCACCGAACCAATTCCGGCAACCTTACGCATGTTATTGTTTCCCATGAGAACCTTACCATCCATATGCTCATAAGTCTCAAACCAATCTGTATTTGGAGTCAGTGTTGCGAAGCACCCGTATCCATCACCCAACAATGCATATCATCAACATTGGTATCAACCACACAAAGAGTATCAACCGTGTCACACTCGGCCACATTGGCCTCCTCCGAAGAATAACCTTTAGTATCCGCCTTTTGTTTATTTTTAAGCTTGAAACAATCGGCCTTAATGTGTCCCTTCTTCTTACAAAATAGTTACATGCCAAATTCTTGTGCTTAGACTTCGAATGGGTCCTTGTATCTTTCGAGTTTCGGTCCCATGACCTACCTCGATCAACAACCAAACAAACACCTTGACTCTCTTTTTCCCTATTGGTCATTTCACTATTAATGTGCAACTTGGCTTGCAAATTGCTCTTAACATCCTCAAGGGAAATCTTGTCTCTACTATAAATCAACATGTCTCTAAAGGCTTATGATGCGGGTAATGAGCACAATAACAAAAGGGCTTGGTCCTCAACCTCCACTTTAACATCAATCTTATCTAAGTCATTCAAAATAGATGCAAACTCCGAAATATGATCGAAAATTGATGTACCTTCAACCATGCGAAGAGTGTAGAGGCGCAACTTCAATCGCAATCAATTGGTGAGAGACTTCTTCATGTAAATGTTCTCCAATTTCTCCCACAATCCCTTAGCGGTTTTCTCCGATAGGACCTCTTGCAATGTTGAATTGCTCAAACACAATTGGATAATGGAGAGTGCCTTATCATCCATATTTCTTCACTTGCTATCCGTCAACGCATCAATCAAATTTTCTCGACCAAAAATGGCATCCTTAACGCCTTGGCTCGACAAAATTGCCGCCATACGCACTTGCCATAATGCAAAACTCATCTTCTCATTATACTTCTCAATATCATACTTCGCCGACATAGCCAATCAATTTCTCGAACACCCAATTCACCAATTCCCCAAATTATCAAAATACTCAACCACCGAAACACCACAAATTCAAATTTGAAATTCCAAATCAACAATCAATAAAAAATTGAAGTTGCTGAAGTTGATTCGGACAATAACCAAAATTGACAAAAGTGCCAAAGTCAAACCTGACAATAACAAGAAAATTTAGTTTCGAACAATAACCAGAAAATTGGATATGGGTGTATAGGCGGCTCACACATAAATCTCCAAAATATATCGTAGTCTACTGCTTGCTTGGCGCGGTGCACAGAAGCTTGGTGCGGTCCATGAGCAAAAGAAGAAATCGAGGCTCAAGAAATCATTCTCGCGGTCTACCAAAAGCAAATCGCGGCTCACACGCTACGCAGAATGGATCTGACTAGAGAAGCAAAACTGAAAATCCTAGCGGCAACGGAACCCTACAATAGCAGCGGACTAACCCTGAAACTACCAATCGAACTGCCGGCAGCAATGGTGGCTCTGATACCAATTTGTTAGGTTTTCTAGGGCTTGAGAAGAGGAAGAGAGCCAGAGACAAAGAGACAACTCAAATTGATTTGTATTAGACTTAATTCTCTCTCATACAAAGAGTGTAAGAATTATGTTTCTGATACAGAGAGAAGAGAAAGAGAGAGAGAGATAGAGATAGAACTATAGAAATGTAATGAATGTTTCATTTCCTTAATTGAGTTATGTACAGCTATGGTCTTTATATAGACCTCCTAATTACAAGAACTATTCTGTTACAAATGAATCTGTTATAACTAACTACACATAGCTAACTCACTCAATCAGTTACGCGCCTATATTATTTGATCTCTATCACCCCCCTCAAACCGAAACAGGGGCAGAGCCAATATGAAGTTTGGAGCACAAAAACGCCAATCGGGTAGAGGGAAGACCCTTGGTGAGAAGATCCGCAAGTTGATCTTTGGAACAAATAAACCGAACCACCAATTCTTTTGAAGCAACACGCTCACGCACAAAATGGTAGTCAATCTCAATGCTTGGTACGAGCATGAAAGATAGGATTGGAGGCAAGGAAGGTGGCGCCAAGATTGTCACACCATAGGGTGCGCGGAATAGGAAGAGAAATATGAAGCTCACGAAGGAGATGTTGAACCCAAATGAGCTCCATGCATGCAATTGCCATACTCCTATACTCGGCTTCAGTACTCGAACGGGCTACTGTACGTTGCTTTCTGGATCCCCAAGAGAGAAGGTTAGCACCTAAGAAGAGACAACAACCCGAGGTCGAACGCCGATCATCAAGGCACCCAGCCCAATCGACATCAGAATAGGCATGTAGCTCAAGATAGGAATGAGCACGAATGTGAAGTCCATGATGAAGAGTGCCTTTGAGGTAACGGAGAATGCGCTTGACAGCACACCAATGATCATGCGTCGGAGCATGCATAAACTGGGAGGCTTTGTTGACCGCATAGGTGATATCGGGTCGAGTGATGGTAGCATACTGAAGAGCCCCGACAATACTCCTATAGAGTTGCGGATCAGCTAGAGGCACCCCACGAAACTTGGAGAGATGTTCACCAGGTGCACATGGAGAGGAACAAGGCTTAGCACCATCCATCTTGGAGCGAACAAGAAGATCCCGAAGATATTTCGACTGTGAAAGATGAAGGCCCTCGGAAGTGGGGTGACTTGGATCCCCAAAAAATAATGAAGAGTCCCAAGATTCTTTAAAAAAAACGAGAACCAAGAGACTCAATAAAAGAAGAGATGAGACCCGAATCCGAGCCGGTCACAATGATGACGTCCACATAGACTGAGATGATGGTAATCGAAGTCTTGGACGCACAAATAAAGAGAGATGGATCGGATTGAGAGGCCTTAAAACCAAGTTCACTTAGAGCCGATGCTAGCTTGTGAAACCATGCACATGGAGCTTGTTTGAGACCATAGAGTGCCTTTTTGAGAAGACACACATGAGAGGGGTGGAGAGAATCTACGAAACCCGGAGGTTGTGCCATGTATACTTGTTCTTGTAGGTCACCATGAAGGAAAGCGTTGTTGACATCGAGTTGTTGAATGGTCCAACGATGCGACACGGCAAGGGAGAGAACTAAGCGTATCGTAGTCAGTTTGACAACCGAACTAAAGGTCTCATGATAATCGATGCCTTCCTCTTGAGTGTAGCCCTTCGCCACGAGACGAGCTTTGTGACGTTGGATAGTCCCGTCGGCATTTCGCTTGACTTTATAGATCCACTTGCATCCAGTTACGTGTTGGTCGGGAGTAGAAGGAACAAGAATCCACATGTTGTTATGGGCAAGTGCATTTAGTTCGCTAGCCATCGCATCGCGCCATTCAGAGAATTTATTAGCCAAGGTGAAAGAAGTAGGCTCAAGATCAGTAGAGGTCGGCAAGGGATGCTTTGTAGCAACAAATGAGACATGATCGGGGAATTTTTTCTTGGTGCGGGTATTGTCCCTAAGTCGTGTAGTCATCGGATGAGTGGACATAGAGACATGTTGCTGATTGGATGGCACATGAGGAATGACCTGAGGAGTGGAATCGGATCCAGGAGCAATTGGCTGCACAAAACATAGTGACTCGGGCCCAGAAGAAGAACTGGGCTGTGGCAAAGATGTAGGCTGCAGGTGCTGTAGCAAGTTATTGGGGCTATGGGGGCTGTGGCAAGTTATTGGGCTGCGGCAAAGAAATAGAGGGGTCATTGGGCTGCGGCAAAGGAATAGAAGGGTTATTGGGCTGTGACAAGATATTGGGTTGTGGCAAAGAAATAGAAGAGAGAGGATTAGTGGACTACGGCAAAGAGGACTGAGAGGAGGGAGAATTAAGTAAGTGTAATCAGGTCTGAGTGAATTTAGGCAGAGACATAGCAGAAAGAGAGGGAGAAGAGGAAGTAGAAAAGGGGAATTGTTGTTCATCAAACCGAACACTTCTACTAATAAAGAATTTATTTGTGGGAATGTGGAAACACTTGTAGCCTTTTTGAATTTGACAATAACCCAAAAAGACACAAGGAAGAGAATGAAGGTCTAGTTTATAAGAGGAGTAAGGTCGAAGACATGGAAAACAAAGGCAACCAAGTGTTCAAGAAAAAGATAATTGGGAGCTTTGTTGAAGAGAATAGTATAAGGAGAGGAGTGTGAGGAGTGTGAAGAAGGAAGTCTATTAATTAGAAATACAATGCTTTGAAAAACATGATCCCAAACAGAAGAAGGAATGGAAGCATGTTGCATAGTAGCTAAACTTAATTCGACTATGTGGCGATGTTTCCTTTCCGCTATGCAGTTTTGTTGGGGAGAATGAGGGCAAGAGGTTTGGTGAATGAGATGAGGAAAGAGCTTGGGAATGGGTTTAAATTTCGTGCCACCATCGGTTTGGAGGGTTTTGATTTTGGTATTAAAAAGATTCTCAACTTGAGCCTTAAACTTTGAAAACACATTTGTCACCTCATCTTTGGTTTTCAAAAAATAAATCCATGAAAACCGAGAAAATTCATCCACAAACACAATATAGTAACGAAACCCACTAGTTGATACAATAGAGGAAGACCCCATAAATCCGAATGCACAACTTCCAAAGGCATAGTAGCATTAGAAAAAGAAGAAGAAAATGGTAATACACTCGATTTTGCCATGCAACAATCATTACACAAGTGTACTTTCTAAGATGTAGTAGGAAGCCTATTGGAAGCAATTATTTTGTAAGTAGTAGATTCGGATGGGTGACCCAAACACCTATGCCAAATATCGGCCGATACTCTTTCACCAATCAAAGCTTGGGGAGAGGCACTAATGGTATAGAGACCATTATGTAGATTGGCCCGAAGAAGAGGAATCCCCGTGTGGCAGTCCTTAATTTCACAATAGAGAGGGTGAAATTCAATCAAAACATCATTATCAAGTGTGAATTTAGAAATGCTAACTAAATTCTTGGTAATGAGAGGGACATGTAACACATCCTTTAGATGCAAAACACCACTAGAAATGGGTAAAGAACAAGCACCACGATGTAAAATAGGCAAGTTGGTTCCTTACCTACTTGAAGGTGCTCTTGACCAACATATGGCATGATGAGGTAAGATTGTTGATATCGAACGTCACGTGATGAGTTGCGCCCAAGTCAAGAAACCATCCTTCTTGAGAAACCGGGGTGGTGGTGTTGTAATAGGCTTCAAATTGTTGTGGTGCATCGGATGTGTAGGAGTGGTCGAATCGGTACCAGCAATCTAAAGCCTCATGGCCAAGCTTACGGCAGACTTGGCAAGTGGGAAGGTCATTGGATGAAGGAGTAGCAGCAGCAGGTGTGGAGAAAGAAGATCCTCGGCCTTGACTTGAATGAGAGAAATAATCAGGGCCTCTAGTGTACTGGGCTCAGACTGGGCCTCCACGGCCTTGCACAAAACCAGGTCCAGATCCACGGCCTGGCGGGTTGGGAAGTAGAGGCGGTTTGGAACCAGAGCCAGACCCGCGACCCGATCCCTTGCCTCTTCCCCTCCCACGCGAAGTAGAGGAAGAGTAATAGACAGCAGGATCATTGGAAGAGAACTTGTGTTGTGAGGAGAGGAGATTCTCATGAGAAAGGAGGAAGCCATGAAGATCCGAAAGGGAGATCGGATCTGCATGAGTAGTGAGAGCAACAACAAACGAGTTGAAATCGGAGCCCAGGCCACTAAGAATGTAACTCACCAAATCGGACTTAGAGATGACCACGCCAGCTGCCGCCAGTTCATCGGAAAGATGAATCATCTTCTCAAAAGTTTCAGTGCAGGACCACGAGTGGCTGATTGAAGAGATCGCCGAAGATCCATGATTCTAGCAGAGGAAATAGCTGAATACACCTTGTGCAAGGATTGCCAGAGATCACGGGCCGTACGGCAAGCCATATACTGAGACAGAATAGAAGGCGAGATCGTGGATCGAAGCCACCCGAGCAAGAGTTGATCTTGCCTGAGCCAAGAAGAATAGGCCGGATTGGAACGAGACACTTGATCCACCACAAGTTGCTGCGCTGGAGCAGTAAGTGAACCATCGATGAAGGGCTGGAGACCGAATCCGATGATAATCGGTTCCACCTGAGATTTCCAGGTCAAGAAGTTCTTGCGATCGAGCTTGTCAGAGATAGGAAGGGTAATATGAATAGCATGATCAGAGGAGAGCTGCGTAGGGGGAGTAATGTCAGATCGAGCTGAATCACCCGTCGACATTAGAGTAGGATCGAAGAGAAATCTGATACCATGTAAGAATTATGTTTCTGATATAGAGAGAAGAGAAATAGAGAGAGAGATAGAGATAGAAATGAATCTGATACCATGTAATGAATGTTTCATTTCCTTAATTGAGTTCTGTACAGCTGATGGTCTTTATATAGACCTCCTCATTACAAGAACTATTCTGTTACAAATGAATCTGTTGTAACTAACTACACATGGCTAACTAACTCAATCAGTTAGGCGCCTATATTATTTGATCTCTATCAAAGAGTCATGACATAAGCTACATATTAAAGATACAAAGCTCAACGGGCCCGAATAGCAATTTGGGTCAAAACATAACATATGTAAATCTGAGGGCTCCTGATCCTGATACAATACTCCTCACTGTCGTGTTACAACACCTTAATTGAAAAGGACTGGCAAGGAAATGGGACCTAGACATTACCCTAATCAATTGCATGAAATTTTATCATAAGTCTCAATTACCAAAACTAGAAGGATTTAAGTTCACAATTACCACCTTCCTTATTTCTTTCCGTAGTTGTAGTAACCGAGATTACCCCACTAGCGATCAATAGAACGCAACATTCGTTTGCAGATCTAGAAATAACTTTCGGACCTTTAGATGTCATCCTTTCGATCTATTACCTTGTTTGTCTAAGTTCTTTTATTCTAGTCCTAATTGGTGAACCCTTAAATGTCTAAGCACTATAGTGTGGCTATCACCATATGATCAAGGTTAGAACGCACCATACTAAGATAGTAATACAAAGATTAAGTTTACAGTAGCAAATCAAATCAAGCGCACAAGATACATATAATAAAAGAAACTAATATATTAAACTCACAAGAATTCATGATTACAAGCCATCACCCTAGAAAGACGTTGTTTAACCTCTCATGGATAAATCAGCAATGAAAGAAAGTACAAGAGACATAGTACAACAACAAAGAAGAGAGAGAGCTGGAAGGAATACACCTAGAGAGACTCTCTCGGCCTGCAATGCGTCGTCTCTACCCTTTGGCAAAAACTTTGAGAAAACATGTATGATATGCCGTGTATGGTTAACGTTTTTGTAGTAGTGTCAATCCCTTTCTCTTAGATTTTATTTTTTATTTTTGAGAAACAAAAATCCCAACCTAAATTTACAATATTCTAATAAATATAAAACACTTTTCTTCAATTGTTAGGCGGATGATCAATTAGATTTTGTCTTATAATTATTTAAAAAACAACCTATCTAAATTGTAAAAATCGTAATTATTATTTATGTTTCTTACTTTGGCAACTTTTTTATCACAGTTGTTAAATATATTCATTACGAATATATTATTTAGCTCCTAATATGTGTTTTTTTTATCGCATTGAATATCAGCCCTCTGATAAAATATTCTGGTTCTATGTATCTTTTTTATGTGTTTTTATGTGTAGAAGTCTAAATTTATTTAGACATGTACTCACCACATGCAAATTGTATCATCTTTCTTATTGGTTATGGTTACTTTCTATTTTTAAATGTCATTGAAGGAATATTTTAATTGATTGATGATTGGTCATATCATTATTTATTTCTATTCTTTATATCATTTAAGGAATAATTTAAGCAATGTTATTTGTCATTTAATATATAACTTTGTATGAGATTTTTGTATAAGAATATGTCAAAAAGATTAAAAAAAAATGTCATTTAATATGTGATTTAAGAAATGATATTTATCATTTAGTCTAAATTTTTTTATGAAAATATGTCATTTTTACCCTCTGAAAGCTGGAATATTGGGTTTTTCCTTAGACAGGTAAGAATATCTAGTACATTACGAACCAGAGTTGATTCAGTTAAAGTAGAGGAGATTAAGATGTGTAATATTTTCAAAATGGGTATTCATATAGTTGATTAACTTCACACAGTCATATCAATAGTTGCAAATTATCGGTAATTTTTAAATCTTGCATTTGTAATCTGATATCTACTATATCATAGAGAGTGAAATATGATGAAACTTGATGGAACTCAGTCATTCATGAGAAATTGGAGCGATTTGTTTACTGATACAAGTTACATATGCCCATGTAAAGCCTAAAAAAATCATTTTATTTGATAAATGTTATGTCTGGGGTATATAAGAACTGTATTTCTATCTTAATCATTCGTCCCCAGATTGAATCTACAAAGAGAATGTATTTGGTAGGAGTTCTCCATGCTTTTCATTTTAATCAAATAAGTTGATTTCGTCCATATTTTCATATGTTCATGGTACAATTCATAAATTAAGGCTTTGTTTCTCAAAAATAGGAATAATTGGTGCAACAAACCACAGCCCGAAAGGTAGTCTTTTACAGACCCTATCTACATTCTACAGGAGGCAAAATTCATGATTGAAATTAGGTTTTGCATGTTGGAGATGATCACACGAGCAAATCGATAATTATTGTAGTCAATAACTTTCTATATTCAATGTATATCGGAATAAGATTCTTCTTATTTTAAATGTTTTAAATGGTTGATAAGTGAGATTTATATGCTTCACTATATAGGTTTTAAATGGTTGATAAGTGAGATTTATATGCTTCACTATATAGGTTTTAAATGGTTGATATGTGACGCGGTGCGTGTTGAAGACATATCCGATTCAGATTCGGATGTAAATGATGGCCACAACAGATCCATACCAATCAAAGAGTTGTATGTACAACTTGAAATCTGATCCACATAAATTGAATTGCATGGGACGGTCTTCTAAAACAATTACACCGGTTTTTATGATGGATAAAGACTAAGAGTTGAATGGTGGTCTTCTAGGGAATAAATGAGCAGCTTAAATACTTTGACGTACTGCTTGGGAGATTGTAGGAGTTTAATTAAACAGTCAAATGTCTCTTTGATTTTCTAAACTTAGGTTTAATATTTTTTCTTGTTTTGCATTTCCGAGAATAGTATCATTTATCTCTTGTTCTTTTTTTTTTACTTTAAATATGTAAGCAAAGTTCTCTGTTGAGGCAGCGTTATTTGAATAGAAAATTGTGTGTTTCTTTGTTTGAGTTATTTGTGAGCAATACCCTTTGTCTCTTACCATAAAACCGAGTACTTGAGCTTAACGGGCAAGACAGTATCGGGACTGCCTTGCGTCAATTGGTATCAGAGCGAGGTTTCGACAACCACCTTTGCGCTTGCGTGAAGTTGTATCTTCAACAACCGCCAAATTCGACAACCACCTCCATCAACAAAACCTCACGCTATTCCCATCCATCACCAAAATCATGGCCGATCCTAACCTTCTCGCTGTTCTCGATCGTATGCAACAAAACCATGCCGAAACCATGCAACTCATCACTAATCTAGTGGAACGCCTTGCTCCCATCAACAACCAAAACAATCCACAAAATCCACATAATAACAATGATGAACAGCCACAAAATCGAGAACCAAAGTGGGATGTCGGCCTAAGAGTCAAAATTCCAGATTTTTCGGGTAGTTTAAATCCCAAAGAGTATCTTGATTGGACGAATAAAGTTGAAGAAGTTTTCGAGCTCAAAGAAATCCCTCCGGACAAACAAGTGTCGTTGGTGACAATCAGGTTCCGAGATAGGGCAGCAGCATGGTGGCAATCATTTAAGTATCGCCGCTATCTCGACAGCCTTCCCCCTCTCAACGATTGGCTCGACTTGAAGCGTGAGATGAATCGTGAGTTTCTCCCTCTTAACTACCGCCAAACACTTTTTCAGCAATTTCAATCTCTCTCTCAAGGCGTGAAGAGTGTGGAGGAATACACTCTTGAGTTTTATAAACTGGAGGCACGAAACCAAATCAATGAGACCGAAGATTTGAGGGTTGCGCGATATTTGCACGGCCTTCGAATGAATATTCAGGATATGCTGGTGGTTCACACTTTCATCAATGTGGGTGAAGCTCAATCTAAGGCGAAAGCCGTTGAAAAATAGCTCGCAAAAAGCCGCAACTTTAACCGTGGTAATACTTCTTCTACCAACTCTAACTCTTCTCATTTTTGCCCCACTCCAAATAACACTACAAATTCCAACCGACCCCAATTACTCCCACCTCCACATAAACCAAACCAGAATGCCCCAGAAAACTCCAAAGCCAATATCTGCTGTCACAATTGCCGTGAAATGGGCCATTATGCAAGAGAGTGCCCAAAGGTTCGACCTCATTTATATGCCAATGACAGTTTTGAGGAAGAGGAAGGGTGGATTGAAAATAGGGATGAAGAGGAAGAAATTCATGACGTGAATCCCGAGGATCTCACGGCTGAAAGCTTAGTTATGAGAAGGCTTTGCTTGGGGCCAAAATCGACAGAAGATTGTAAGCGGCATGCCATTTTCAAAACTATATGCATAATTGAGAACAAGAAGTGTGTGGTAATAATTGATTCGGGAAGTTGGGAAAATGTGATCTCGGAGGAGGCGGTAAGAAAACTTAACCTTAGCACCACCACCCATATGAATCCATACAAACTCGGGTGGGTAAACAAAGGAGCAGAAATTCAAGTCAGCAAAAGGTGCCACTTTCAACTCACACTCGGGCCACTTTACACCACCACTATTTATGCCGATGTGGTTCCAATGGATGCGTCACATCTGATTCTCGGGCGTCCTTGGCAATACGACAATCAAGCCGTCTATGATGGAAGGAAGCACACGTATACCATTCAAGTTGGTCCAAAAAAGGTACGCATAAATCCAGTTCAAGAAGAGGCAAAAGAAACAAATACGGTGTTTTGTGTACCACGGGAAGAATTTGAGAAGGAACTGCGAGATGCCGAAATCTGTTTCGCACTCACCGCATGCGACTACACCAACCCCGAGATAGAGAAAAATATACCCAAGATGGTGCAACCCCTGCTGGACGAATTCAAGCATGTGCTACCAGATGATCTTCCCGATGGACTGCCCCCGCTTCGCGATATTCAACACCAAATCGACTTGGTGCCCGGGGCTAGTCTTCCCAACAAAGCTCACTACCGCATGACCCCACAACAGCACCAAGAGTTAAAGCGGCAAGTGCAAGAGCTGCTAGACAAAGGCTTTGTGCGGGAGAGCATAAGTCCGTGTGCTGTGCCAGCTCTGTTGGTTCCAAAGAAAGACGGCAGTTTTCGCATGTGTGTGGACAGCAGGGCAATAAATCGGATCACGGTACGGTATCGATTTCCAATTCCGCGACTGGAGGACATGCTCGATCAACTCAGTGGAGCCTAGGTATTCTCTAAAATTGATCTTAAAAGTGGGTATCACCAAATTCGTATCAAACCGGGAGATGAATGGAAAACAGCTTTCAAAACTAAAGAAGGTCTGTTTGAATGGGTTGTCATGCCCTTTGGCCTTTCCAATGCTCCTAGCACCTTCATGCGGGTGATGAACCAGGTTTTACGACCTTTTCTTAACAAGTTTGTCGTTGTCTATTTTGATGACATTCTTATCTATAGCCGAAACCGAGATGAGCATCTACAACACTTGCGAGAAACTCTTGAAGTACTGCATGATAATAACCTTTTTGCGAACTCGAAAAAGTGTGTTTGGATGACTCCGACATTAATATTCTTGGGATTTAAGATCTCCGCGAGTGGTATCTTACCTGAAGAGGACAAAATTCTAGCAATTCGAGATTGGCCAAAACCTTCTTCGTTTACCGAGATACGATCATTTCTCGGGTTAGCGGGATTCTATCGGCGTTTTATCAAAGGCTTCAGTAGTATCTCGGCACCTATCACCGAGTTACTAAAACAAAAGAATTTTGAATGGAGTGATGGTGCACAACAAGCTTTTGAGGCACTCAAGCATTGCTTAACTCACGCACCCGTGCTAGCTCTACCGGACTTTAACAAAGCTTTCGAGGTAGAATGCGATGCTTCAAAGGTGGGTATTGGTGCCGTACTTTCACAAGAGAAGAAACCCGTGGCATTTTTTAGCGAGAAATTGGGTGGAGCTAAAACCAACTACCCGGTGTATGACCTCAAGTTGTACGCCATAGTAAAAGCTTTGCAACATTGGCGGCATTACCTTTTATCTTGCGAATTTGTGCTGTACACAGACCATCAAGCGCTGAAATTTGTGCAAGAGCAGAATAAGTTGAGCACCCGATATGCCAAGTGGGTTACTTCACTCCAAGAGTACACTTTCTCTATTGTGCACAAAGTGGGATCGAGCAACAAAGTCACTGACGCTCTAAGCCGCCGACATGGGCTGCTTTCGGCAATGTCAACCTACACCCTCGGGTTTGAACACGTGCTCGAAACCCTTAAGGAGGATCCCGACTTCGGACAAATCCTGGAAGATGTGAAGAAAAAGTTGCGGGATGACTACTCGTTACATGACGGGTACTTGTTTTGGAGACTCGCACTTTGTATCCCGGCAACTTCTCTACGTTACCTCATCATCAAGGAAATGCAAAACCAAGGCCATTTCAGGATGGAAACGACTTTGCATTTGGTGCGAGAACGGTTCTTTTGGCCAAGTCTATGGCGAGATGTTAAACACTTTGTCCGAGCATGCCAAGTATGTCAAACTTCTAAAGGCACCAACACAAATCAGGGACTCTACAATCCGTTGCCTCTTCCATTTGAAATTTGGTGCGACATTTCAATGGATTTCGTGACCGGGTTACCAATGACACGAAGGAAGAATGATAGCATCATGGTAGTAGTTGATCGCTTTAGCAAAATGGCAATTTTCATTGCATGCAAAACCACTGTGGATGCTCCCAAGGTAGCTGAACTTTATTTTCATGAAGTTGTCCGACATCATGGTTTGCCGAGTACCATTGTCTCTTACCGAGATACGAAATTCTTAAGCAAATTCTGGATAGAACTTTGGAAGAAGTTAAAGACCGAACTGAAGTTTAGTTCCACTTTCCACTCTCAAACAGATGGTAAAACCGAAGCCGTAAACAGAAGTCTCGGAAACATGCTTCGTGCACAAGTTACAACTTTCGACATGTGGGATACTTTGTTACCGAAAATTGAATTCGAGTACAATTGTTCGGTAAACCGCTCCACAAGATTCGCACCCTTCAAAATTGTTTATGGAATTATTCCTCGAGGTCCTCTTTGACATTCTTTCTATTGAAGGACCGAAGTCTAAAGTTAAGAAGGTGGACGAAAGGCTTGAAGATTTGCGGGAACTGCATAAAACAGTTTGCAAAAATTTAGAACAAACTTACTCTAAGTACAAGGTTAAAGCAGACAAAAGGCGCCGAGATGTTCAATTTGAAGTCGGAGAATTGGTTTGGGTCTACTTGCCGAAAGAACAGTTTCCCCGAGGTGAATATCACAAATTGAAGAAACGAAAAGTGGGACCGTGTGAGATTTTGGAGAAGTTTGGAGCAAATGCTTACCGCGTGAAATTACCAGATGATTTGCATATCTCCAACACGTTCAATGTTAGTCATCTCCACAAGTACTATGAAGAAGATGCAAGCTTGAGGTCAAGCTTCAACCAACCCGGGGAGCCTGATGCGGTGCGTGTTGAAGACATATCCGATTCAGATTCTGATGTAAATGATGGCCACAACAGATCCATACCAATCAAAGAGTTGTATGTACAACTTGAAATATGATACACATAAATTGAATTGCATGGGACGGTCTTCTAAAACAATTACACCGGTTTTTATGATGGATGAAGACTAAGAGTTGAATGGTGGTCTTCTAGGGAATAAATGAGCAGCTTAAATACTTTGACTGCTTGGGAGATTGTAGGAGTTTAATTAAACAGTCAAATGTCTCTTTGATTTTCTAAACTTAGGTTTAATATTTTTTTCTTGTTTTGCATTTCCGAGAATAGTATCATTTATCTCTTGTTCTTTTTTTTACTTTAAATATGTAAGCAAAGTTCTCTGTTGAGGCAGCGTTATTTGAATAGAAAATTGTGTGTTTCTTTGTTTGAGTTATTTGTGAGCAATACCCTTTGTCTCTTACCATAAAACCGAGTACTTGAGCTTAACAGGCAAGACAATATCGGGACCGCCTTGCGTCAATACGTGAGGTTTTCAGTTAATTTAATTGTAAGAGGTTTAAAGGCTTGATCGTACTTTAAATGTCAAATGTTTTCAATTTTAATGTACTTCATTTAATTAACTGAGATTTAAATGGTTGAGAAGCTGCATTCCAAGAGGCGTACCGACCTTCTCAATGGTCGTCGTGGTCAAAAGTGTCAGTTGTAAAAAAAATAACTTAGATTTGTTGTTTAAATGATTGAACCTAGTAGTTGAAATGGTATACATCATAGGCTTATATGGTTGAGAAGCTACATTCCAAGAGGCGTACCGACCTTCTAGAAGGTCGACGTGATCAAAAGTGCCAGCTATAAAAAAAATATTAACTTAGATTTGAGGTTTAAAGACTTGAACGTAGTAGTTTAAATAGTAGTCATCTGAGGTTTAAATGGTTGAGAAACTGCGTTCCAAAAGGCGTACCAACCTTCTGGAAGGTCGTCGTGGTGAAAAGTGTCAGCTGTAAAAAATATATATTTTTAACTTAGATTTGATGTTTAAACGTTTGAACATAGTAGTATAAATGGTAGAAATCAAAGGTTTGGTTTAAAGTATTCACTCCAAAAGGTGTTATGTATCTTTTAGAAGGTCGTCGTAGTCAAAAGTGTCAGCCGTAAAATCTATAAGTTTGATATGAGGTTTAAATGCTTGGCTGTATGATCAGAGTAAAAATGATAATGAATTACGTAGGGTTTTGGCTTAGGTTTTGCATATTATCTCACATATATGTCTAATTAATTAGAGAAAAAGGCTACTGTCACCCTTCTTTATGTTTTATTACAGAAAACAGGTTTTGGAACTTTTACATCAAATGGAGCAAGAATTGGGTCACTCGGATAAGCGACGCTCATCGACTAAGTCTCTATTACCGCCCGTATTGCCAAATACGGACTAGGAGATAGCGCAATATGCACTAAACCCTTCAGGTACATGGTCTCAATACGGACCGTACCAGCCAGTACGGTCCGTAACCAAGGCGCCTTTTGGAGAATAACTGCTGACAGCTATATCCAGATCATGTTTCTTGGCTTCCACTCAACTCCAGACGTCCCTTCACTCCTATATAAGCACCATAGACAGAATAGTTTAGTATCTTTGTAATTTGGGTTAGATTTGATTAAGTGAGAAAGAGAGGAGTGATTGTAACCATGCCATTCCGCGGCTAAGTTATTTTCTTAGGGGCTAGACAGTAAACCTTGTTACTCATGATGCTTTGATATATATATTTTCTGTTGATTATGATTTCTTGTTGTTGAATCAAAATGCTTTTGTGATTTATTATCCCTTCATCTAAATTCGATGATCTAGTTTAATCCATTATGGTAGTGACAGTGCTTTAATGGTAAGAGAAACTATGTTGCATGAGTTAGCCTCGTTGGGATTCATTAGATTTATGTGAAGAAAATCTTAGCGGGGAAACCATAAATTGGAACAACAAAACGCGAACCAAGTTCTATCATTTGCGTAAGATAAATCGCAGTGATCTGTGTAGTAACTTGTGTATTTAGAGATCAGTCATTTGCGTAAGATAACTCACAGTGTCCTATGTAGAATTTCGATAAAAGATTTGTCATTCTTGCGTAAGATAACTAGCAGTGACCTATGTGGTGTCTTTCATAAAACAACAACATGAAATCAGACCCGACAGAAGTAGAATATCAAAGTAGATTGAATAGCAACGGTGTGCTGAAACCCTAGGAATTCTCATCTCTATCTTTATTTTAATTACTCTAATTATTACCAAATTTACATTGATCACAACTTCAACTCTCAATTTTCAGATTTCGTCTAGCCTTTCAAAAGATTGTGATTTGATCGCTCAAGACTCTGAACCAATATTTCCTGTGGATCGACCTCGAATATACTACTCGATAGGATTGTGCGCTTGCAGTCTGAACCGATAGCATTTCTGAGTTTATAAATTTTCAAAGAAACATCGCTCTCTTTTGAGTGATCAAGCTTTTTGGCACTGTTGCCGGGAAATAACGATATATTGTGCAAGGCCTCGCGAGACGCCCTTGCTTTGACCATTGAATCCAATTAGTTAGATACGCCTAGACTTTTTAGTTTTCTGCATTTTTATTTTCTTTTATTTTCAATTTTGTTTTTCTTTTTATTTTCCTTTTTATTTTTCAGTTTTTAGTTTAATTTTCATATTTCTATTTTTCTTATTTTTTTAGGACATTGCACGCTGGCCGAATCATCTTTACGGAAATCCCTGAGGATTGCAAGTAGGAGAGGACAATTCGCTTCCACATCACCGATAAGGACCAATCATAGTCCTTCCTTGAGTTATTCTGAAAGCGAAGGAGACTCATATTCGATCAACATGAATCACCGAACGAACTGATTCACTGTTAATCCACCATTCAACAAGGGGACAGACGAGAAGGCAATGGTGATAATGAAATTCATAATGCAGCAAGACCCAAACTTCTACGAGACTATTGCGTACCGTGCACGAATGATCCTAACTCAAGCAGAAACCCACCGACTGTTACAAACCGTAATTTTGAGATCAAACCTGCCCTCATAAATATGGTTTCGCAACAGCAATTTGGAGGATTTTTAAGCGAAGATCCACATCTTCACTTGTCAATTTTTCTTGGAATATGCGAGACGATAAAGATCAATGGAGTCATCGATGAACCAATCAGGCTAAGGCTATTTCAATTATTATTAAAAGATAAAGCAAGAGCATGGTTGTTTTCCTTACCAGCCAATTCCATTCAAACTTGGGATTAATTGTTTAATGTGTTTATTGCAAAATATTATCCACCATTTGAAACTTCAAGATTCAGAAATGCAATTACTAATTTTGAACAAAGGGATGGTGAATCATTGTGTGAAGCATGGGATAAATATAAGGATATGTTAAGATGTTGTCCACATCATGGTCTAGAAAGGTGGCTGATTGTTCAAACTTTTTATAATGGTCTAAACCCTACCGATAGGTTGTCTATTGATGCTTCCGCAGGAGGAGCAATCATGAACAAGGAACCTGACGAGGCTTACAACCTAATTGAAGAGATTGCAATCAACCAACACTATTGGATCTCTGAGCGCAAGAAGCCAACTCCAATACCTGGCATACACAAAAGATGAAATATCCATGTTAAGCGCAAAGATTGATGCTTTGCAACTAGCACTCAACAAGCAGACCAAGCAGCGAACGGTAGCAGCAGTCAATGCTGCAACAACATGTGGCTATTGTGGAGGAGCGCATGAGATGATCGAATGTACGAATGTGACGGAAACTGAGGAAGAAACAGAGCAAGTAAACGCCATTGACAACAGCTTTCGACCTCAGCTCGCCTACAATTCGTCCCATCCGAACAACCGAAACTATCCAAATCTCTCATACGCAAATAATCAAAGACCTGCTGCACCTCAACAGAACTACCAGCCACAACCCAATTATCAACCAAGATACAACAATCCTCAACCGAATTACCAACCGAGGCAGTACAACCAACCACAGCAACCTAACATCACATCACTAATGGAGAGATTCCTAGAGAAGCAAGACAAAGCTAACGCTGAAATTACGCAAAAGCTTGAATCCTTAACAAACCGCCACAAAGACTTAGAAGACCATGTCTCTAAGATGGCAAAAGAACTCTCCAGCATCGCACGTGGAAAAGGCAAATTTCCGGGCCAACCGGAAGAAAATCCGAGAGAGACTTGCAAAAGCATAACATTAAGGAGCGGCACAGCTTACGAGGGACCTCCTATGCCCAATCCAACTTCTGATGAGATGCGTACAGGACCATCACATTATGAGGAATACGAGCCGCAACAACCGGAGCAGCCCGTATTCGAACTGCAAGCAGACCCTATTGAGGAGAAGAATGACACTGTAGGTGGAGATGAACGACAAACCGAACCTGAATACATTTCACCACCACCCTACAAGCCACCTCTGCCATTCCCTCCAAGGCCAGCCAAGCATAAGATGGAGCAACAATTCGCGAGATTCATAGAGACACTCAAGCAACTACAAGTCACTATCCCCTTCACTGAGGCAATTGCAAGCATACCCTCATATGCTAAATTTCTGAAGGAGATTCTTTCAAATCGCAGTAGACTCTAAGAATTCTCGACAGTTCTGCTCAATCTGGAATGTAGTGCGCTCATGCAAAGCAAATTACCGACAAAGTTGAAAGATCCGGGAAGCTTCTCGATACCATGCACCATTGGCACAATAGATTTCAAGAGAGCTTTATGTGATCTGGGAGCAAGTGTGAGTTTAATACCGAAGGTGGTATTTGACAAATTGGAATGTGGAGACTTATCGTCAACGCAAATCTCATTACAACTCGCTGACCGATCAATTCGATATCCTGAAGGAGTGTTGCTAGATGTCCAATCAAAGTTGGTAAATTCTGGATACCAGCAGATTTCGTAGTAGTTGATATGGAAGAAGACGAGCAAATTCCAATCATCCTTGGAAGGCCATTCCTCGTCACATGTGGAGCAATGATTGATGTTAGGAATGGGAAGATCTCATTAAATGTTGGTGAAAACAAGTTGATCTTCAACATGAATGAAACCTTCGAGATTCTCCCTAACATCAATCTTGTCTACAATTTGGAAACAGTGGTCAAGTCTGGCGACGATGAACTGCGGTTAAACGTACTAGAAGACATCAGAGAAATGATGTGCGTAGCAGAGATGGAGAGATTGTTCAACATACAAGATGACAGTCAGACCCATCCAACCTCCGTGACAACATAAATTGATGGTCTGAACAAAAGTCCTAACATCATCGACAACAAGAATTATTCTCTCTTAGCCCTCGCATTGATTAAAAACCTCCACGAAGAACTCGATGCAATTTTCAATAACTAGATGGGATTGCATCAGTACACGACACGAGTCTGGTATTCGACCCCGGACCTCAAACACCAACTGATTTCTTCGAAAAAGGTGGTGACAACATGACCACATGCCACATTGAAGGCGATCCCCCAGACAAGCGACCCACTCCTATTGTTGAAAGGACATCTGGAAGAGACTAACACGAAACAGAGTCAAGCTAACGACTTTAAACAAGCGCTTCTTGGGAGGCAACCCAAGGCCAATTTTATATTTTTCATAATTATTTATTTCTAGTTTATTTAGGATCTTAATAGGGGAACGAATCACATCTACTCATTTTTCGTGATCAGGTGAACATGCTGGAGGAAGGGCTCGGTGAAAAACATTGGAAAAGACAAGAAAATATACTCTGTTACGGTCCGTATCACTCAATGTGGACTATGGCAGTGAATACGGAGCAGAAAAATTAGAAGGAAAAGAAAGAAAATGGTGACTACGGTCCGTATCGGCTAATGCAGACCATATTCAGAAGATAGGTTCAGGAAGGTTATTAGAATCAACATTTCTGATCGGATACGGACCGTATCAGCCAATATGGTCCGTAATAAAGGCCAATCTGAGAAATGTAAACCCGCTAACGAAGAGGCGCGAAGTTGAGTAACCGTTCAAAATAGAGGTTTTACTATTTTTGAGCCGTTTCTCTCCTGTTTTCTCTTCTCCTCTTTCCTTCTTCCTCCTATTTCTCTTTCTCCTTCCTCTTCTCCCTGTCCTCTTTCTTGCACAACCCGAGCACACCCTCGCACTACACCGCCGGCCACGAAGGAGAACCGCCCCTACTACCGCCGATCATCAATACGGACCGTATCCGCTCCATACCCGCCGGGAGCACCTCGATTCGTCACCATTTTCGGTTCTTCACCCTTTCTCTCACCATTTTCAATTTTTGATTTCAAATTCACAATTGGTTTCTTTACCCCTATTTTGTAATTTAGTTTTTAAATTTTGTTTCCTTTTGTCATTCCTAGATTTAGTCAAAATAAAAAAAAGAAAGAAAAAAATTAGAGAAAACACAAAAAATAAAAAAAATTAGGTTTACCAGTTTTTACCAGAACCAATACCAGTCCAATACGGTCTCCGTAACAGTTGATACGGTCCGTATTCAGTCCCATACTTGGCCAATTCTCACCAGCACAAGGGTCCGTAACAAGTCCGTATTGACCCAATACGGTCCGTAACAGAGGCTGGTAAATCCCACTAATGGCACCAAAAACACGAGGCCTCCTTAAAGCTTTGACAGGTAGAGGCAAGAAGAAGAGGGGAGAATCTTCCTCCCAAAATCTAGCAATAACCAATGGAAGGGCAAGAATATGATCCTATGGTCATAAGATTTTCTAGGGTATCACACTCCAAAATCTTTGAAAAATTAGAAGAAAACAGGATCATCAATCACAAGGCATCCATACCGAAACTCTCAAGAAGCTCGGACTCCTCGCCCAATTCAAAACTCTCGCAAAAAGGGTGCACATCTGGGACTTCTAAACAAGTTGGTTGATGTCCCAGTCTACGAAGACCTCACCTGCGAGTTCGTTGCCACCTTCTCTTCCGAAAATGTTGTAATCAAATTCCAACTAATGAACCAAGAAAGGGAAATGCCAATGTGTGACTTCTGCGACATCTTTTGCCTCAATGATGAAGGCACACAAGCATACGAGGAGGAGCGGGATTTTTGGACGCTGATCACCAATGACCGTACCTGTGACACCAAATCATCCAGCCACATTGTCCATCCGGTGCTTAGGTACATGCAGGCAGCTCTCAGCAACTCTCTCTTTGCCCGAGACGAGACCTGCGCGAAAGTTATCTTCCCCGAGCTATACATCCTCAAATGTATGCTCATTACTCCAGAGGAGCCTCCGCACATTGGCCACTTCCTTTGCAATCACATCTATTCAATTGGCCAAAACAAGAGGTCTAAGGGAAATCTCTATCGGTGCCATTGCAACAATCCTTGCCCGCCAACTCAATATCGAAGTGGACTTCATGCGAGAGGGTTCTGGCATAAAATTCTTGGATATCGAATGCCTCACTGTGATGAGGATGATCAGTGGCAGGCCTCATGAGCCATACTCTTACAACATCGAGAGAAGAAGGGTCCAAATGCCTTGCAAACCACTAACCCTCAACAACCAACATAGGTGGAAGCAAGTGGCCCCTATTAGCAGACAGGCTGCTCAGGAGGAAGACGACGAGGTTGACTTCGAGGCCTTAGAGGCCGAAGATGAAGAAGAAGAGAAAGCCCAAGCCGCAGTAGCCGCGGCATACATGCAAGAAATGGCGGCGAACAATGAACGGGCTCGACAAGAAGCGTTCGTGACAGAATCATCGCGACAAGAGGTGGGAACATCTGATGCCTCTCAGGGTGGATACAGTAGATTTCTCCAAGCCGTACAAATGGTAAACGCCAACATGGAGAGGTTCTCCATTGACACCAGGTCTTCCTACGACCAGTTAGACCAGCAGTGTGACACGGTGCGTCACTCTGTGGTTCAGGTCCGTCGAGGCATGGACGAGCTACGCAGGCTTGCTGATAACAACAGGTGGGAAGCACAACAAACCCACTACATGGCACAGCAGTACTATCAGCACGCTCTTACCACCGGTTTACCATACCAGCCACCACGCTTTGGACTCTTCGACCTATCATTCTACGAGGAGATCCATCGTCTGCCACCACCGCCACCACCTCAGAATTGAGGTGCAATGAGTTGTATCTTTCCCTCGGTCTTTTTACTTTATTACTTCCTTTATTTTTATCTCTCGAGCATTGGGGACAATACTCAATTTTATTCGGGGAGTAGGAGGTGAATTGACCATGTATCTTTAAAATTTTTTTATTTTTTTTTATTTTGAGGTGCTAGTAGTTTTACTCAATTTTTGACTAAAGTTGGAGCCTTTACCAAAAATCCTAGGATGATCAATTAAGCTTTTTAGCTAGCTTGCATTTTTATTTCTTAGGAGTAGGTTAATCAAATAAGGAATTATTTTGGATTCAGTTAGGCTAGGGTTTAGACAATTGGCCACGATACAAAAAATTCAGAATTTTTAATGTAATTAGTAACCTCAAAGTGAACAATTAATTGCTAACCATGAATGTTGACCACAAACCGCAGACCTTAATTTTTATTGTTGAGTAATTTATTTTTGCAAAGTCTTTTAAGTTTGAAAGTGTTCTAGAATACCCATTTATTATAGATAGACCCTTGACGAAACTATGCAATAATTCCTTGTATGAATGAATACTTGGAATTGTGTGTAATCATGGTACTTGTGACACAAAAATATTTAATTTGCAGAAAAATAGAAAAAAATAAAAAAAAATTCAGAAATGAGAAAATAAAAATAAAAAATAAAATATGGAGGATAAAAAGAGTACGGGTGCCTACACAAGACTAGTTACTAATAGGCTCGATAAAACCTCCCAAGTTTTAATTTTTGTGCATATTTAATTTAAAAAAAAAGTCACAAGTACCAACACACTTAGTTGCCATATTTTGCTCCAATCAATTGGGAAGAAAAATCAAAATTTATAACATTAGAATTTCCATTGATTGGAAGGGATCCATTTATAATCGAAGGAGAAATTAATACTCTCAAATTTAAGGATATTTGTGAAGTGAATTGTTCGATAATAATTTTTCTAAGGAATGCACAATGAGGTCAATCATGGGGTGAATAAATTGTTCAAGGGAGAGGTCACAAATATTTTTGAAGTTATAAATTTTTAATGTCATGTCAATTGTACCAAGCCCAAGTTCTAATTTAATTTTAAGCAAGTCCTTGAGATTGTATGGTTTAACCTAGACCGGACCTTTGACTAGCTAGGATGTCATTGATTGAGAATAAGCAACAATTCAAGTTGAGAGGCGTGATCAGAGTCAAAATGATGATGAATTACGTAGGATTTTGACTTAGGTTTTGCATATTATCCCACACTTATGTCTAATTAATTAGAGAAAAAGGCTACTATCACCCTTCTTTATGTTTTATTACAGAAAACAGGTTTTGGGACTATTTTACAATAAATAGAGCAAGAATCGGGTCAGTCAGATAAGCGACGCTCATCGACTAAGTTTCTGTTACGGCCCGTATTGCCTAATACGGACCTAGCCGAATACAGACCAGGAGATAACGCAATACGCACTAAACCCTTCAGCGACATGGTCTCAATACAGACCGTACCAGCCAATACGGTCAGTAACCAAGGCGCCTTTTGGGAAATAACTGCTGACAGCTGTATCCAGATCATGTTTCTTGGCTTCCACTCAACTCTAGACATCCCTTCACTCCTATATAAGCACCCTAGATAGAATAGTTTAGTATCTTTGTAATTTGGGTTAGATTTGATTAAGTGAGAAAGAGAGGAGTGATTGTAACCATGCCGTTCCGCGGCTAAGTTCTTTTCTTAGGGGCTAGGCAGTAACCTTATTACTCATGATGCTTTGATATATACATTTTCTGTTGATTATGATTTCTTGTTGTTTAATCAAAATGCTTTTGTGATTTATTATCCCTTCATCTAAATTCGATAATCTAGTTTAATCCGTTAGAGTAGTGACAGTGCTTTAATGGTAAGAGAAACTATGTTGCACGAGTTAGCCTTGTTGGGATTCATTAGATTTATGTGAAGAAAACCTTAGCAGGGAAATCATAAATCGAAACAACAAAACGCGAACCAAGTTCTATCATTTGCGTAAGATAAATCACAGTGATCTGTGTAGTAACTTGTGTATTTAGAGATCAGTCATTTGCATAAGATAACTCGCAGTGTCCTATGTAGAATCTCGATAAAAGATCTGTCATTCTTGAGTAAAATAACTCATAGTGACCTATGTTGTGTCTTTCATAAAACAACAACAGGAAATCAGACCCGACAGAAGTAGAATATCAAAGTGGATTGAGTAGCAATGGTGTGCCGAAACCCTAGAAATTCTCATCTTTATCTTTATTTTAATTACTTTTAATTATTACTAAATTTACATTGATCACAACTTCAACTCTCAATTTTTAGATTTCGTCTAGCCTTTCGAAAGATTGTGATTTGATCGCTCAAGACTCTGAACTAATATTTTATGGATCAACCTCGAATATACTACTTGATAGAAATGTGCGCTTGCAGTCCGAACCGATAGCATTTCAGAGTTTATAAATTTTAAAAGAAACATCGCTCTCTTTTGAGTGATCACTGTAGCATTAATTACTTTAAATAGTTTTCATGTCAGGTTGAAAAGATTGTAAACTAAGGTTTAAAAACTTGAGAATTTAAGGTGCTCATTGGCTTTACATTAAAAAAATCGACTTGAAAATAACTCAAAAATATTTCTTCATGGATCTCATTTGAAAGAGAAAATCGAGTAGAAAACGTTCATATTTTTAGATTCACAAAATTAATCACAGATCATCGGAAAAATGGACGAGAATGATCAGAGAAAAAAAAAAGAGTGGGTGAAAGGAATCTTTTCTTTTTTGACTTGAAGATAAAAGTAGTTAGTAGTTAAAACTATCTGGATTTAGGATTTAAATAATTATAGATAGAGGTATAAAAACTTGTGAGTAGCATTATAAAAAGTTGTAAAGAGAACTTTAAAAGCATGAATATGAGTGATGGAAATGAAAATTAGACATTAAATAGTTGAGAAGCGTGCTCGGAAATTTGTTTGAGGGGCAATTATCAGGCTCCAAAAAAGTTAGCTATATTACATCAAATTTCCAATTACTAGAAGATGCTATCCATTAATGGGAAAATTATATTTTGTGATAGTTAGTGATAGTTTCAATAGTCATATTTATATAAAGAGTTGAATCTCAATGCATTGAAGTACAATAGATTATAATTCGGTTAAGGCAAATTAATGGGAATCGCAGTATTACTCTTATTGGGATTATACACTATATATTTATATTTCAAAAAATTCAACTCATGATATCCATGAATGGAATCTGTAACTGACAGCCTCAGTGAGCATTTTCAAAAAATAAAAAAAGATACCCATTAATGGAAACGTACTATTTCTGGGTGCATTCAACAATATTAGACTAACTCACAAGTGTGTTTGCAGTTGATGTAATACTAATTTATATAATGGACTTACTTTTGCGTATATAATATATTAAGATATCACGATATAATTAAGATTCCTCTTACTGGGATTATAAACTCTTTATATTTAAAAAAATTTCAACTCATGATATCCATTAATTAATGGGAAAAATCATGTACTATTCCTCAGTGCATATTGCACAATATAGACTAACTCAAGATATCCATTAATGAAAAATGTACTTTTGCGTATATAATATATTAAGATATCACGATGTAAGATTCCTCTTTTTGGGATTATAAACTCTTTATATTTCAAAAAAATTCAACTCATAATCATATCCATTAATGTGAAATGTACTATTCCTCTAGTGCATATTATTCAATAGACTAACTCACGATATCCATTAATGAAAAATGTACTTTTCAATAGTTATTCTTCTAATCTCTAATTAACACTAATTACTATCCTTTATTATTCTTAAGGGCTTTTATAAATTACACTAAAAAGGGAGGACCGCATAATAAAGAGCTTTAATTGAAAATTAATTGGGGATGGTTCAGGGTAAACACACTAACTTAAATCTAATTTAGTTGTCGTATTTAGTTCGTTTTAATTAGAATTGGTTTGTTTCCTTTGTACCAACTACCAAAAAATTGACACTAATATATGGATATTGCTAGACAATTAGAAACACTATTAAAAGAATAAAAACAATTAGCATCACCCACGGTTAATACTAAAACCAAACAGTGAGTGATAGGGTGTGGGTAAAACGGTAGCGCCAAAGGGTGTGGGTGAGAGGGTAGCGCCAATCAGATCGGAGCCGTGGGTAATATTTACATCTAGTCACAGTTTTCGAACAGTGGATGTAAACGTCGGACTTTCACAAACGGCAGCATGAGTCACGGTAGCACATCCATGGTTAATTTGTATTTTTGACCATGACTAATGTATTTTTCTGTACTAGTGAATTACTCTGAATTAGTGGTGGTTACATGTGACACAGAAAAAATAATATGTATTTATCATTGGCTGGCTTAGCCACTCGTCCATTTACAGTAGCATCTAATAGAGACATAGATGAATTTGATACAATAATAGGAGATGGATGCGTTATAACTCACCATTATACAATAAGATAATATTTCTGATGATTATATGTGTAAAGTATTATTTTAGCTATTACTGCAAATAAAGGAAGAACGGAATGCCTCAGGCAACGAGCGAGTATTATTTTTGAGTAAGAATAGGAGTCATGTTCCTATTTATATTAGCAAAAATTGGATGCAGCAGGTCAAACTTAAATACATGCAATGCAATAATGGATATCGTCTGTTTAGAGACTTGAGAGCAGTGGAAACTAATTGCACTGAGATTCTCTCTTATAGATTTATTCACCTACTGGATCATGCAAAAATGACACCAGGTTATGGCAAAGCAAAGTGGACTATGAGCTTATCTCGGGCAGCGCACGAGATTCTTTTTTGCATTGAAAAAAAAAACCTACAAAAAGAGAAGGAGAATTTGAGATAATCTGCATTGGAGGCATTTGAATCCTCCTATATATATATATATATATATATGAAAAACAGAGCTTCTTACCCTACAGTTCCAATATCTTGAGTCACATAATCAGTTATACTAGTGTAGCTTGTGGTTTGTCACTGAACCGTGTGTAACTAAGTACTAAGTTCTGGTTTCTATCTTCCAGTCGTATCGCGTGCGGTTTGATCGGAACCGCATGCACTTCCAAAACTGGTATCTTATGTAAATCCAAGGGCTGCTAATCCTGATACAATACTCCTCACTATCGTGTTACAACACCTTAATTGAAAAGGACTGGTAATTAAGGAAATTGGACCTAGACATTACCCTAATCAATTGCATGGAATTTTATCATAAGTCTCAATTACCAAAACTAGAAGGATTTAAGTTCACAATTACCTCCTTTCTTATTTCTTTCCATAGTTGTAATAACCGAGATTACCCCACTAGCGATCAATAGAACGCAACATTTGTTTGCAGATCTAGAGATAACATTCGAACCTTTAGATGTTATCCTTTTGATCTATTACCTTGTTTGTCTAAGTTCTTCTATTCTAGTCCTAATTGGTGAACCCTTAAATGTCTAAGCACTATAGTGTGGCTATCACCATACGGTCAAGGTTAGAACGCACCATACTAAGATAGTAATACAAAGATTAAGTTTACAGTAGGAAATCAAATTGAGCGCACAAGATAAATATAATAAAAGAAACTACTAGATTAAACTCATAAGAATTCATGATTACAAGCCATCACCCTAGAAAGACGTTGTTTAACCTCTTATGGACAAATCAACAACGAAAGAAAGTACAAGAGACATAGTACAACAACAAAGAAGAGAGAGAGCTGGAAGGAATACACCTAACGAGTCTCTCTCGGCCTACAATGCGCCGTCTCTACCCTTTGGCAAAAACTTTGAGAAAACATGTATGATATGCCGTGTATGGTTAATGTTTTGTAGTAGTGTCAATCCCTTTCTCTTAGATTTGATTTTTTAATTTTTGAGAAAAAAAAATCCCAACCTAAATTTACAATATTCTAATAAATATAAAACACTTTTCTTCAATTGTTAGGTGGATGATCAATTAGATTTTATCTTATAATTTTTTTAAAAACATCCTATCTAAATTATAAAAATCGTAATTATTATTTATGTTTCTTACTTTGGCAACTTTTTTTTATCACAGTTGTTAAATATATTCATTACGAATATATTATTTTGCTCCTAATATGTGTTTGCTTTTTTTGTTCTCTCTTGAGAAAGGTAATATATATCAGTCGGTTCTACAGTGGGCTTTTGAAGGGTTTTATGGAACTGTACTAGGCCATTAGAGAGAGGTACATATATATAATAGCATGCAGAAGGAAAAGCAGTTTCTACATAGACAGCAAACAAGCATTCCAGATACCTAATACCAAAAATGATGGCCTTGATCACCACCTCTTACCTTCCCATAAACCCCACAAGAGGTTGGATAAATCAAAAGAAATTACAAAGAGCATCAACCCCACTTTCTAAGTACATCCAATCTACACCGAAGGATGAGAGTCATGAGACAGCCCATAAGCAAGGAACTAACACTTATTCAAGTGAGCCTTCTGACAATAAATGTAAACCTGTTGTACCTTGGACGACATTTTCTTCACTGTCGATGGCATTTTGTAATGCCCTTGAGGAGATGATCGATACATTATTGAGTCCCTCCGCCGACTCATGCGACATGTTCTTTGGAAACTTTGCTCCGGTTGATGAGCTACCTCCGACACATTGCCCTGTCATCTACGGGAACATCCCAACTTGCCTAATTGGCGGCGCCTACATACGCAATGGTCCTAATCCACAATATCTTCCCAATAGACGCCACCACATTTTTGATGGTGATGGCATGCTTCACTCCCTGCTCCTCTCGGCTGACTGCTATGCTACCCTATGCTCCAGGTATGTCAAAATGCACAAGTATATGCTTGAGCGCAACGCTGGTTGTCCTATAATACCAGAGTTTTTCTCGGATTTCCATGGCCATGGAGGACTTGCACGAGTTTTTGTTTCTATATTAAGAGCACTGACCGGTCAGATTAATTATTCTCGTGGCATTGGATTGGCCAACACTAGCCTCATGTTGTTGTCAAGGCGTCTTTATGCCCTTGGCGAGTCAGATCTACCGTATGCCATTCATGTTAACCCAGACACCGGAGAGATATCAACCATTGGAAGATTCGACTTTGAAGGACGATTGAAAATTTCAATGACTGCTCACCCAAAGAAAGATCCCAAAACAGGAGAGACCTTTGCCTTTCGTTGCGGGCTCTTTCCTCCCTTCCTCTCCTATTTTCGGTTTGATGCGGCAGGCAACAAGTCAGATGATGTGCCTATCTTCTCCATCAAACAGCCATCGTTGTTGCATGATTTTGCTATCACAGAGAATTATGTATTGTTTCTCGACAACCAAATAGTGGTGAAGCCAATGGAGCTAATAATGGGCAGAGGCCATTGTGTGGGTTCTGACAACAGCAAGGTGCCATGTCTGAGAGTGCTCCCACGCTACGCAACAGATGATTCTCTAATTAGGCAGTTTGAATTACCAGGATTCAACATGATTCATGCAATCAATGCATGGGAGGAGGAAAATGTGAATGGGGAACAGTGTGTGGTTCTGGTTGCATTGAACTTACTAGGTGTCGAGCTTGCATTGGAACAGATGGAGCTTGGGCACAACTGCGTGGAGATGGTTAGGATCAATCTGAGTACTGGGGTAGTATCTAGAACACCCCTTTCAGTTCTCAACCTTGAATTTGGGGTGATCAATTCAGGGTATGTGGGGCGACGAAACCGATATGCATACCTCGGAGTGGGTGAATCCAATCCCAAATATGCTGGGGTCGTGAAGCTCGACTTTTTACGTGCCGGTAGAGAGGATTGTGTTGTTGCAAGGCGCCTCTTCGGACCTGGATGCTTCTGTGGAGAATCCGTCTTTGTACCAAAAGATGATATAGAGGACGAAGATGATGGTTATCTGTTGTGCTACGTGCACAATGAGGGAACGGGTGAATCGAAGTTCGTGGTTATGGATGCATGTTCCTCAAAACTTGACATAGTGGCAGAGGTACTTCTTCCGCACCGCATCCCTTATGGATTTCATGGCCTCTTTGTTTCCAGACCTGAGCTTCACTCTCTAGTCCATTTCTTATAGTTGTAACCAATTTCTATGCATGATTTATTATTATGGCTACTTCACTTTTTAGAAATAAAATTGCGTGTAGTTCACTAGATAACAATTCTTAATTGTTGTTGAAGTAACTTTTTAACAGATAAAGTTTCTTTGGATGTATATTCGTACTTTCCTTAGTAACTTGATCCTAACACTGAAGAAATTGCTGACAAACATACGTTGATGAGCAAAGTTCAAGAGACTGTTCTGAACTTTGGGAAGCCCATTCATAGAGATAGCGCGATAGAATATATTACCGCACATATATTAAAGCTGGCTTAGAAGCTTCAAGCAACCAACATTTGCATAGAGAAAAATAAAATATTTTCACAAATCAATAAAAAATTTGTACGTCGAGTCGTGTATATATAATTTAAGATTAACATAATGTTCTCATTTGAAGGGGTAATTATGTATCCAGTCTCAAGATTAATTCTATATAAGTATTTCGTCTCCTCACTCATAATATATATTCTCACATTAAAAATCGTTTATTTCAAAAAAAAAAAAAATAGGTAGCTAACATCAAATTTCCAATTGCATGCACAGCTTTTATTTCAAAAATATTTCTAGCTTCGTCTCGGATACTTATACACCAAAATTTCCAATTGCATGCACAACTGAGTAGTAGCAGATGTTGTCCATTTGGAAAAAAAAAATATTTTGTGATAGTTGGCGACACTACTACAAATATGGAGTCCACTAACCGTAAAAAAGGATTAGATCTAATAATGGGTTTCCTACCGTTAGTAGTCAGAATTGCAAAAATATATCGTTTAGGGCCTCAAAACTGCAGTTGAAACTTATGATTAATAACGGCAAGTTATAAAAATAATTTTAAGAGAAAAAATACTTTCATTATGCTAACGAGCAGCAATACCACACTATTTCAAAAGACAAAACTAATTAATCCTTGTAAGTTATAAAACTAGCGCTCAAATCAACAAACAAATTATAGAACATATATAGACCTTTACCAAATTGTTGATAGACCTAGGGTTTGAGATAATCGGATCTGGAAGAAGCGGCTAGATTTTGGGAGAATCGGATCTGGAAGAAGCGACTAGGGTTTGAGATAATCAGATCTGGGAGAAGCGGTTAGGGTTTGAGAGAATCAGATATGGGAGAAGAGAGGATGCGAGATGGGGTTGGTTGTTGAGGTTCGAAAGGACACCGCTTTAGGAGTCGAGGGAAAAAACGATCCAGGCGAGAAAAAGGGAGAGTGTTTGTGAGGAGTGGGCGAACTAAGTGAAAATTGCAGATATTTTTGTTTCCAATTGTAGAATCGATAGAAGGAGTTGACTCACTTATTGTATAGGTTCTACAGTAAAATACAGATAGAATAAATGTGACACTTCTTCTATTGTTCTAAAGAACAAGCCAATAGAAGAAGTTGATCTTCTTCTAACGGTTCACAGTTTTGAAATGATAAAAGAAACTGAGCAATATTTACTATCGGGTTTTTTACTGTAGATCCGATAGAATAAAGACTGAATTAAATACCAAATTTACGTCAACACCTCGGTACTCATATTTTTAGTAGTGCGATAGTTTCCATAATGGGGAAGGTACATTTTGTAAATGCACTTCTTTATAATAGTTATATTAAGAGTAGAACTAGGGTGCTCTCGAGTTCACCAAGCCCTTGGTGAACTCAAGTCCAAAACTCATCGGATCGGCTTCAAATCACGAATCTGACCGTTGAAATCCGTCTACCTTACGAGTGATGCGTCTACATGCAAAAATTTTAAATTTTGAAATTAATTTTGCATAGAGTCAAGTGGTCAAAAAACGTCAAAAAATGAATGCATTAAAATTAATTTATTAACTTTCTAATTTTGACCACTTGACTCTATGCAAAATTAATTTCAAAATTTAAAATTTTTGCATGTAGACGCATCACTCGTAAGGTAGACGGGTTTCAACGGTCGGATTCGTCGTTTGAAGCCGATCCGATAAGTTTTGGACTTGAGTTCACCAAGAGCTTGGTGAACTCGAGAGCACCCTAGTTCTACTCGTTATATTAATATAAAGAGTTGAATACCAATGCATTGAACAGTAGACTAGAATTCGGTGTGTTCGAAGTTGATGTAATATTTATATAATGGACATATTGCGTATATATATATTGGGATATAACGATATAAGATTCCTCTTATGGGGATTATAAACTCTTTATATTTCAAAAAATTCAACTCATGATATTTCACAATAGACTAATTATTCACTAATGTGTTTGCAGTTATATAATGGACATATATATCTTTGCGTTATATCAAGTTTACAATATAATATCTTATAATTTCTCCTAATTATTTCTAAAAATTGAGCTTGTCCAACTTTTGTATGTTGTTTCCACAGACTAGTACTGCATAAATGAGTTCCCTAATTAAGAAGCTAATGAACACTACTACAAAACAGTGATCAAACACAACCCGTAATACACAGGTTTCGAAAATTTCTCAAATAAACATTGTGTAAAAGGAGGCCGCACGCGCGCCAAGATGTGCTCCAACATACTCACACAGTCATTAAAAAAGAAAATGTGTAAAAAAAGTACTAACATTTGTACATGGTTTTATTAAAAACAACCTTGTATGATCACATCCGATCATACACGGTTTATACAGAACATACACGCCCGAACAGTGTTTTTTATTTAGCAACCATGTACGCTTCATTCACGCTTTGTCAACTAACCATGCTCAAAAATATTAATATTTTGAAGGACGCCCCCTTCCATGCACACCCACTAGTGGAAAAACACAAATCATGATCGGGTATATTCGCACATCAGGATCGGACCTACAGCCGATCCTGTTCCAGCCGATACAAGTAGTCAATCTCAACTGTATCGGTTAAACAACCGATCCAGATAGAAACAATCTGGATCGGATAATTAATAGAAGACCGATCCCGATTTATAGGTATCGGGATCAGTTTTCTTAATTACCCGATTCCAACCAGATAGAATCTGCATCGGTTATTTATTCCAACCGATCCCGACTTGTTAGTATTTGGATCGGTTAAAACTACAACCGATCATGAAATGTAAGTATCAGGATCGGTTTATTATCAACCGATCCTATATTTATTATCTGGGCAAATTAATTAAACAATTGGATCGGTTGTTAACTAACGGATGCTATAATTGGATCGGTGTAATTATTAAAAACCGATTCAGATAACTAGCAGGTTCGGTTTATTTATACGAACCGATCCAGAAGGTTGTTATCACGATCGGTTTTTTATTAATAACCGATTCGGATAGTTAGCTGAATCGGTTAATAAATTAATAACCGATACTGATTTGTTACCGTGTTTTAAAAAAATTTATTTTATATTTGGCCAGCTTCCAGTATATTTTGCTGGCCTATATAGGATATCACATGCATCAGGAATTATCACAAGAGACCTATCATATATGCATCAGGAATCACCACAAATCGATACACATCCTAAATTATTAAGCTCCTAAATCGATACACCATCTCTTAGAATTATTAAGCTCCTAAATTATTACAAATTATTACAAATTATCACATCCTAAATTGTTTTACTTTTTTGAATGATTACCTCCTTTAAGAAAAAGTTACACCACGAGTTGCGAATCTCGTCCATTCCGTAAACCAGGTACTTAGTGGGAAAGTCCTGCATTTTTTAAATGATATAAGAGCACAATTAAATATGTACTTAATTATATTTGAAACAACTGCTTACTTTTGGAAAATATATAAATGTATATATACCTTCATTTTTGGAAAATCACGGATGAAGCGATGTATTATGTCGTGCATGAACATCATGACATAATATCCACATTCCCAACGTCCATTTTGTTGTGGGCACTACATTACACATCAAGAGAGTTAAAAAAATTAAACATTTTTTGCACATATAGATTTTGACCAATTTTAATTTGCAGCTAGGTCCCTATAATCATATCATAACCAAATTTCACCATTTTTTACATCTAAGTCCCTCGTTTAACATCACCAACTTAGCAATTTACAAACAATAAGAGAAGTTTAAAAATAAGTACTTACCCTGCAATAATTAATCTTCAAATTAGAGCCTTTTCCAATTCCTCCAATCATCTGGTCCAATTGGTAGGGCCTGTTGAAAAAAATATTACCAATTCTAAGAAAAATATTAATGAAAATCTATAGATTTGACAAATGAAAGTTTGAAAAGCATACATTTTGAGCGCATCGATGATCTTCGGGTGATGTGGAACCGATTTCTTACCAACGGTCTTACCGGAACAATAAACACTGAGAGAATTGAACACGTATACCTCAATCTCGCTTGGCATAAGCACGACCAAGAGCCAATGTGTTCTGCAAATTAGGTTTTGTATCATCTCACATTCTATAATTTATACGAAATGAGAGAAACTTAATAAAATTAGAATGTATATATAGCACTAACAACGGATGATACGGTATGAATATCAATTTCTTCCTCCGGTTTTCTCTTAGTGAATCCTTTATGTATTTCTCGACGTATTCTTTTGATTGGGCATCACTGTCCAACAAGTATTCATTTGTTTTCATGGGGTCCATGAAACCAACACGCTCATCTTCTCGATGTTCCTCCTTGTTGTATTTTTACAGATACATGCAAAAAAAGGCATACATGTGATCTCGATTTTTTCATTTTGGATTAAAAGTACTACATTCTACCATTATTACGAATGTTAACTCACATCATGAAGATCTGAATAATCGGTCCGGTGAGCCACTCCTCTGGTTTAACCAACGTTAAAAAATCATCTACATTGACTACCAGGGGTTCTTCATGATGGAAAAGGTCAGGTGGCTGGTTGACATGAAATGCTTTGTTAGGTTGGCTCAAGAACTGATCACGCAGAAGGGTATAAGACTGTGGAAAACGGCAAAAATCGATACCACCAAACATGTTTGCGCCAGTTTGTACCACATCCCCACTAGTATGAACATTGGGTGGTTCCTGCAATTAAGATAATACCATCAACTAAAACTCTACCATATAGATACAAATTTATAAGTATAAGAAGTTGTAATAATAATATGCATTTTTTACCTGATCAATGGATATCAGGTCCATCGGCCATGCAGTGGAGCTGCCAACGGCTGAGATGATGGTTGGCATGTCTTCATGTGGTACAGGTAGAGAGGTGTTTTCTTCACCCGGGACCACTTCATCCACCATTACCCTTGCATGGTCAGGTGGTAGAGGCCTCGTGTGAATGGTCTCTCCAGGATTTACTGGAACATTAATTGTCCCCGAAGCCACTTCAACCTTCTTCCCATCTCGATGCATGAGAAGTTTGCAACTCGTTGCGACGGCTGTACATGCTACAAAAATTCATTCGAAGGAATAATATGTATAAAACTAAGGCATGTACGTAATAGAATTATTTTTTTTATTTGAATGGAAAAATATGTATTTATTTGCATTACCTCCATCAGAAAAAAGAGGGAAGTCCGTGGTCCAACTGACTGGCAGCTGCTCTGAACGGCTGTTGGGCTGTAAGCGGCTGTTGGGCTTTCCGCGAGTATTCCTCGGCCCATCAATGTTTCCATTTGCTCCGCTAACATTCCTCTCATTTTCTCCTCCATTTCTTCCTTCATTCTCTCCTCTGCAACTTGTACTCTCGCCGCCACTTCTCTCTGTATCCTATCTTCAATGTCCGCGCCAGACCCAGAAAGCACGTGTCTCCTCCTTTTTCTGCTTCCCTGATATGCCTTTTTAATACCCACCAGAGCTCCAAGGCCTCTCACCCTCCCAGCATGTTCCAGATTCGGCAGAGATTTTCCTAGAACATCGTCGTAACGATCGACGGGCAACAAGCCTTTGTTGAAAGCCTCATGTTGTTCTTCCTGAAATGACAATGGCAACCTGTTATCACATAATAAATTAGAGTTGAATTTCAAGGAAAGAAAATATCTAAATCCTCACAATAGTCTTGACGATTGCTTCTGTGTCCTCGTTAGGATAAAAAAGTCCCTGGCCATCGGCTGACTACTTCGTGTGTCCTAGTGTCCATGAGACATGCCTATACTGAACAGACATATCAAGAAACTGCTCCTGTGACAGTATAGTAGTTGACCCCTGGGTAGACGGATCACTACTTACTGCTTTATCGTTTGCAATTTGCTGGAAAACTTCTTTGAGCCTATTCTGGAATTTCTCACCGCTGTACCCTCTGGATCCCAGGTAATGTTTATACTTGTTCTTGGACTGATTCTCCTTCCCCTTATTGCTTTTATTCTGCAATTTACACAAAGAAACAATTACGAGTTATGAAAATCGTTGAACAATTAAACAATTAGGTTCATTGAACGTCATAGTTAAAAAAAAAGATACCTTGAATTCATCCGATCGGCGGGATTCGACAAAGGCATCCCAAGCTTGTTGTGTGATCGAGAGCTTCTCAAGGTCGGGCGCCGTACCTGCGTTGACTTGCTTAGTCAGAGCTACTCTGAACTTTCGGTGCATTTCTGCCATTTTTTGTATTATCTTCTTCTTCAAATATTGATCATCACCATCAATATTCCAGTCCATCTGCCAAAGAAACAGAAATTAATCAAGATTTACGTGAGTTAAATTCAACTTTGCTAGCTTGTGAGCTTAGGACCATGTTATTTACCTGGATTTGGTTCCATATCTTTTCCTTCACGTCGTCTTCTACCTGAGACCACTCTAGGCACGTTATAGGAACGTTCCTTCTTACCAATATCCCAAGGTGCGAGGGGTATTTAGTGGTTTGCCTATTAATAATAGGCCTCCCAATTGCATCAAATTCAACATGCTTGCCGGTCTGATTAACGACGGTAGCAAGTTGGGAAGGCCCTCTTACTCGCTTCTCACCCGAGGCACGCTCGCTACCACCGCCACTAGCCTCACCAGCACCACTAGACATGATAGGAGCAGCTCGATGACCCTCCTGGAACAATTATATAAATTCAAACGAGCGTTACACAAATCAGTTAGTGGAGACTGATCAATACTCCCAACCAAAAAGCCATCTGAACGGTTAGATAGAGAATAAAAAAACAACCAATTTAGAGTGAAAATTTGATTTATTTGGATTTTTCTGCTATTTTTAGTGAATTTTCAAAACTGGAGCAGCATGTGTATTCGTGCTGTTTTTTCAAAACTGGAGCAACATGTGAATTTTCTAAACTGGAGCAGCATATTACTTTGAACAATGTAAACCATGATCCCAATATAACTTTGAACAATACAACTTTGAACAATATAAACTATGAAAAATTTGACATGCTAAAAATATAAACTATGAAAAGTATAACTTTGAACAACCAAGTCCGGTACCAGCAACAGCAACACAGTGACTCAGTAACACCAAGGCCGGTGCCAATTAAACGGTGAACTCAAGGCCGGTACCAGTTAAAAGGTGTTTGAGCATTTACCCGAAATTAGTGCGAAATTAGTCCGAGAGAGAGATGGAAGCACCACCGAGAGCACCGGCACTAGAGGAGAGAGGCGCGAATGTGCGGCGAGAGAGGCGGCAGAGAGGTGGCGGCGTGAGCACCGTAAGACTACGAGAGTAGCGAGAGGCGGATTTTGGCAGAGAGGCGGCGGCGTAAGCCCGAGAGAGTCGGTGTTAGCACCGAGAGAGGCAGAGTGCGCCCGAGAGAGGCGGAGTGCGCGAGAGAGAGAGGGATCAATGAGCTCAGATCGAGTTTTGAAAATGAATTGAGGAGACCAATTTTCGCTAAGTAGCGAGAGAGGCGCCAAATAAAATCCCCGCTAAAATATATCATCATCATGATCGGTTTTTTGTTAAAAAATCGATCCTGTTTTTATTTTTTGTCATCAGGATCGTGTATCTTATAACCGATCTTGGGTACCAATGATCAAGTTCGGTTAACTTAATAACCGATCCTGATGGTCCGGCATTAATTAATCCAGTACTTTGAAAAACTAAATCACTGTTTACATAATTTCAATGAATTTATGTAATGCATCAAATTTACTTTCACATAATTTACATTTACATGTTTAGCATCACATTTGTATAATTCAAAATTTACTAAATAACACAATAATTAGCATTATTAAAATGAAAGAAAAAAGTCTTAAATATTTATGACACCTTGCATGCAACCCATAGTCAAGGAATTATAATGCCTCCTGGAAAAAAATTAATAAACCCATTAAGTCAGGAATATTGAAGTTTTTTTTCAAGTCGGAAAAGATTAAAAAAGTCTAGATATGACATACCAATAAAACATTGAATATCAATTTTATTCAATCAATTCTCCTTCATTATGATATACAATCATTTGGACACGCGTGTATTCTCTGAACTTCCAAATCTACTGGACACAATATTTTCTTCGCTTCGTAAACATTATATGGTATATCGTTTCCTTCCGGAAGCATTTCTTTCAATGTTTGTAATAACGCAGTAAAACTTTTATCACTCCAACCGTTTGATGCTTTAAGGTTATACAATTTTAATACACCTTTCAATTTTGAAAATTTAGAACAACCGGGATACAATTCCTTATTAGAATCTTCGTACAAATTCTCAAATACAGAGTACTGCTTATCATTATCAAAATCCTCTTCTAAATCACGTAACATTTGATCAACATTCTCAGTTTCATCTACCACCGTATCATCGGTCCCATCGTGTGGTCCATCACCACTTCCGTCACTCCCACCAGTATGGTATTCCTGATGCTCACTACCTATATCGGTTTCCAAACTCTCGCCATGCCATATCCAACGCTTATATTGTTGCTTGAATCCACGTCGGATTAAATGGTTCCTCACTTGGTTGGGATTGGAAAATTTATTCATATTGTTACAATCACGACAAGGACACGACATCAGCCCAGTCCCATTCTTCGCCGTATCTTCCGTAGCAACTTTCATAAATTCATCAACACCGGCCATATATTCATTGGATATACGTGATGTTCTGTACATCCAACTGCGGTCCATCTGTAATTATAAGAAAAAACAATTAAGCACAAGAGAATATATGGTACTTTAAATGTTCACACTAGGGCTTACATGGGGCCAGTTACCATCCTATCCCACTCTTTGAATACTTTGTCTCAGTAGTGACCACTTGTTAGTCATGTTTTAGTATTTAAGGAAATTTCGGCAGCATTTCCCCTTAGTTCCCCAAATATTCGGGGAACTAATAAAAGGAAATGCTGCTGAAATTCCCTTAAATACTAAAACACGCCTAACAAGTGGTCACATCCTAATTGAGACAAAGTATTCAAAGAGCAGTCCCAAAACGGGGACTATTCAAAATTAATCCCTAATAGATTAATTTTGAACGGGTTTTATGACCTAAAGGCATTATTCATTGGGTTGTGGCTCATAAGACAATACTCTAGCTAGATACCTAATGGTGGAAATACCTTTAATTAACTATATATATTATTATCAAAATACATGATCAAGTTTCATTCACAAAACTAAACATGAGGTTCATTTTTTACTTACAATTTTTTTGGATGCCGAATCGAGTGAGATGAAGATCGCTGCACCAGATTCCTCAATAATAGCCAATCTACAAAAATAATGAGAATTGAGTTGAGCTTTTGAAGCAAAATACACCACATGAGCCCTAATATAAAAACAAATTTTAAATTCTTGAGTCTCATCAATCCAAGTTAAAAATGCTTCATTAATTTGATTTATATGAGCATGTGTAGAATGAGAAATATAGATCAAATAAAAACCCCTTGAATTTCCTAATTTTTTGATTCTCTATGGGATTGTGCCTAAAATTAGTTAGCATTTTAAATTAAAAATGAAGGAATCGGGTTTATATTATCTCAATCAACCATCAACCAAGATAAATCAACAAATGATCAAAATGAGGAAGAGAAACACTTGTTTCGGGTAGAGAGAGTTCAGAGGTCGATAACACCTCAAAGAGGGCAGAGACAGATCGCACATTGGAAATGGAGCAAAAGACCTCGTATTTTGGAAAGGGAGAAGGTAATTAACAAGGTATCAGGATCGGTTGAGTTAGAAAACCGATCCTGATAATCACCAGCACCGGTTAATTTGTTAGCCGATCTTGCTGGTTTCCTATCAAGATCGGTTTTTAAAAAACCGATTCTGATACTAAATAATCACAATCGGTTTTTTCTTAACCGATCTTGATGAATATCAAGAATGTTTTTTAAATCATTCTGAAAATTAAAAAAAAGACTTTATATTATTAAATATTTGTGACTTACATATTATATTAATTTTTGGTAGGATTCATTTACTGACCGAACAATGGAAAGCATGCGAGTTGTTCTTCAATATTTATGACTTATTTTATTTCGAGTTTTAAGTATTTATCTTTTTTTTTATTTCATGATAAAATTTAGGAGATTATTTTATTTCATGTTTTAATTGCATATTTTTTAAGATATGAATTCAAATCACTTGAGGTTACCTGATGGCCGGAGTACAATTGAAATAGTTGGTCTAGATTTGTTATTTGAACTTGACACGAATCTCAAAGCACAATTAATACTAGCCCCGGCTGAGAGTAAATCTGGACCATCCCTTTCAATTGTCTTGAGACAAGAGCCTCAAGTGATACAGATCCCAAAAATATTGGATAGATGGATATTAAATGCAAAACTAAAGTCAGGATCGGTTAATTATAAGTTAACCGATTCAAATACTATCATGATCGGGGTTTTATGTTAAACCGACGCCGATGGTACACACACAGGATCGGTGTATTATAAATAACCGATCCTGATACTCACTGGCACTTAAAATGAGGAGCTTTCCCCTCTTCCCCTCTTCCCCTCTTCACTCTCAAACTGATCAACTTCAATTCAAAAATCTGCCATTTTCTCTCCTTCAACACTCGCCATTTCTTGCAGTAGGTTTTCATTGATCACTTTGTCAAGGTTTTAATGTCCTTCCTTTCTTTGATCTCTTTGTTTTCATTATTTTTTATGTTGTGTATTTTCTCGTATTAGAAATGCCTCCTCGCCGTCGGTTCATAACCAGCAAGGGTGATGACTTTGCAAAGCACTTCACCAAGCGAGAGTTGAAGGAGTTCTTCTACAGTGATGACCCGGCCTTGGCACTCGTAGCTGAATGCATTCTTGATTCCAATCCTTACCTCGATCCAGATAGTGACGGTGATGAGGATAGTGACGGCGAAGAAGTTGAGCTCGCGGTGAATGAACGACAAATCTGGGCCGAGATGGTGGAGTGTTTCGAGTGCCTCCTTTTGGCCAAGGAGGATGTCATGCTCCGTTGTGAGACATGTCGCAACACATTCCATCCGGAATGTGTTGGCAAGGAGGTCAAGGAGAACAAGGACCTCCGACTTGTCAAATGGAGATGCCCAACATGCATCGACGGGCCATCAAAGACTAAGTTAATTTTTTTTGCCAACTAATTAATTAAGTTTATTTTGAGATCTATATGATCTAACTTCTTATGTATGGATGAATTTGTTAATTTACTTCTTTTGGATGAACTTGTTATTTTGAGATCTATATGATCTAATTTAATTCTATTGAACTCTTTGTTGAATGGTAAGTTACCTTATTTATATTATGGTTGTGTGATGCTTGATTAAATTGTGATTTGTTTGGCATATTTGTTTTAATTGCATATTTGTATGTCATGTGTGAATAATGGGTGTCAATCACAAATGAGTTGCTTGAATAATTGGTGTGGATCACAAATTATATGTTTTTCAATATACATATATATCAATATCTGCCTGAAAAGGAAAAAAATGGCAGAAATACACTTATCAGGATCGGTTTTTAACTTATTCACCGATCCTGGAAACCATCAAGATCGGTTATTCTTAAGAACCGAGCGTGATAGTCATCGGAATCGGTGATCTGTAATAACCGATCCTGACTGACTTATCTGCAACTTTTTGATTTTTTTAAAGCAAAAAACGATTATTTGTTCAAATTTTTATTTTTTCTGCTTACTATATGGCTTTATATTGAAAATGTCAAATCTGGACAAATTGACGCTCATTTAGGTTGCCAAAAGCAGGTCTGGAAGAGGGGACAAGTGGGTGATTCTACACAAGTCGGTGGTTCTTCTCTGCTGTTGCCATCAGAGTTTACAGACCCTAACATGAAAATAAACTTTTTAATAAATTATATTTCATGTTCAAGAGTTGAATGAAGGAGGACCTTCAAAAAAAAGCAAGAGTCCGATGAAAAGTTCGAAAAATCATATGTTTCTTCTATCGAATCGAAAAAATTTGAATCTTATTCTATGGAATCAAAAAATTCATATGTTCCTTCTATGTAGTGGAAAAAAAATTCCAGGATCGATTATTTATTTAGCCGATCTTGAATGTTAACTGTCAGGATCGGATAATAAAAAGACCGTTCATGATACTTGACAATCAAGATCGGTGTATGTTTTACCGATCTTGTTTATTATCTGGATCGGTGTATATATATCCCGATCCTGATTACTTGTTATCTAGATCGGTTAAACATGTAACCGATCGTGATACTTAACAATCAAGAGCGGTTATCGTTTTTACCCGATGCCAAAGGTATTAGTGTCAGTGTTTTAATTTAACCGATCCTGATGAGGCGATACTGTTTGCACATTTTCCACTAGTGACCTCTTCCCCTTCCCCTTCAACCCAATTTAATTAAGTATTGTCTCTTCTATTTTGTCTCATTTTGACTTTGGCCGTAATCATGATTTAGGTATCTCGATTGCACCCAAAATCAAAATGAGATTAATCTCAATAATATATATAAATTTCTTGGTTGTTTTACATCCAGAAAGAGAATGATACATGTAACGCCTTGCAAATTGAGTAATTATTATTTATACTTACAAGATATTTCATAATATAATAAAATTTATATGTTTTTTTTTGTTATTTTGGTAACATATCTTATTTATACACTACTAGTATGTCATTGGAAAAATAAATAAATTCTGAATAATATAATTTATTTTAGAAGTAGAATGAAATAATAAAATTACCATTTCTATTTTATTCCTAAAGCTTGGATTTGTCCAATCAATTTTCTACAGTTACTCTAATTGTAAATTATGAAGAAAAATTAATGAGACGCGTCCCTATGCTCCCCAAATCACGTCTCCTGCACGCACACCCCGCTTTCCCTTTTATTTTCTTTTAAAACCCGAACCCTAAATTACCCTCCTCTTATTTTTACTGCCGCCTCCTCTGTTTTGTCTCAAAACCATTCCACCTCTCTATAGTTTAATTTAAAATAAATTAAACAATGGACCAATGCTAAAATCAAAGAGATCTTTTCAATCATTGCTAGACCACACTTCTCTTCTCATTTCTTTGAAGCCACCAACGAAGTCCCCGAAACCCCCCTCTTTTGTTTTGAAAATTCTTCATTAAGGTACTTCAAAATTTCTGTTATTTTGTTTACATAAGTTGAATTGATTAGGAGGTTACAATTAGATCTTAATGGTTAGAATCATTTTCGTTCTTTAAAGAAAACCTTACCAAAAATCTAAGTTTTCATATTTTAATTATAGTTGTATTATAATCTGAAAATTTAAAAGTTATTAGTAAATATTCTTTAATTATATTTAAGTATATAAAATCTAGAAGTTTTTCTCATTAATAAAGTATTTTCTTTAGTTAATATTAAAAATCCGATTACTATGTATACTATTATAGTTAATTTTGTATTTTATAACTCTAATCATGTATTTGTCTAAACTCAAGTCATGACAATTTTAGTAAGCATAATTTGTAAAGAAAAATATATTCTGCAATTTGTTTCTATACACATCTTAGATGTTGGATCTCAAGTTTGTGAAAACTAATTATAAAATGATTTCGTATATGATAAATTTATATTATCATATTGGGATTTCAAATTTACTTTATAAATAACCTAATTAAATTTTAGGAGTTAGGATTGGTAACATGTTAGTATAAACGAAGTTTAGGAAATGAGAACAAGAGAATATAAACATTTCTAATTAATTAGAGGCATGTTCATTTATTAGGTGCGACAGTTAAAGATTTAAGTGACGTAAGGAACAATCAAGAATTCACTCAGCTATCAGGTGCGGGTTTCCTAGACTTTATAAAACTATCTTACTTGCCTATTGTCATTCAACTATTTATTATTATGGCATTAGTTGGAATTATGCATGTTGTTTTTCGAACCATTCGTATGACTTGAGTAGAACATAAATAAATTGCATGAAAGGATATGATTCATACATTGACCAATGGACTTGCATGAATAGGTTGTGTTGAGCATGGCATGAATTGTGTGATTGAATAAATGTACGTGACAGGAACGAACAAGGAAACTGAATAGGAGCCGATATGCTTGCATATTGGGATGTATACATTGGGTCTAGTGTTCGACTGGACCCCTCGTTAACGTGACTGTAGGCGAAAGCGGTCCTGTCACGGGTCTAACCCTAGCGTCTGGCGGGAGTTCTGCGGTTAGGACGACAGCCTCCCAGCGTCTGGCGGGAGTTCCGCGGTTGGGTTGGTGGTTTCTTTCGGCGTCGAGTAGGAGTTCCGCAGTCGACGAAACAAGGAAATTAAGTGGTTTCTTCCGGCGTTGGGCGGGAGTTCCGCGGTCGGAGAAACAAGAAAAATAAGGAAATAAAATAAAAGAATGATTAAGTAGATATAATAGTAGTAGATGCATTGCATTAGTAAATACAAATGCATTTTATTTCTTATCATATTTGTGAGAATTATGTAAAGGTTTTATAAACTCTGGGCTGGAACTAAATCCCGCACTGAGAGAAGGTTCGATCTCTCACCCGTTCCACTTTTATGTGGGTTCCAGGTAACGAGGAGGAAGGATTCGAGCAAGGATAAAAGTGAGACTAAGCGGGAAGATATAAGATTGATAAACTACCACATGTTGTTTAGTTTTGCTTCCATGATTCAATAATTGATATGTTGAGCTGACATGACAGTGTTTGTGTTACTAGCCATGTCAGCCGTGATCGTTTGTTTAAACTCTTTTTCTTATGAAATAAATGTGGCTTTATTTATATTGTTATTGATAATGTATGTGATGTGCATACGCCTTACGTAGCAATACGTGGCGGGTTGTCTCGGGGTGTGACAACTAAGTTGGTATCAGAGCCAGCACATACAATATCGATCAATAATTATCCGCTAAGTGAGTGTTAAGGCCTTTCTTTAGATTTTAGATAATACATTTTAATAAGACTTTAAGTAGACCATTTCGTTTAAGGATTCAGATAATGCAGTTTAATCAGAGATACGCGGTAAGGTCTTGTCTTTAGAATGTCAAGCATAAGAATATCTGTCCGAAATTATATTTTAATTTAATACCCAAAAAATCGTAATTCCGGATTTGATTATTAATTAAAGTTTTGAGATTCCGAATTTGATGGGTCGAAATTTCTTAGTATTCCACTAAATATCGTTTTAATGATATGGCAACACAAAAATTAGTTTACTAATATTGAAATAAAGAAAACTTGACTATTTCGGTCAAATTTTCAGATTTAAATTTGTTACAATTGATTGGACAACGTTATAATTGAGGTATACAACTTAGAGTATAATTTATCAATCATATAAGGAATTTAATTATTTTTTTTTTATCCTGGCCAAGATACTTTCCTCTTTGGTCCCCGAATATAATAAGAGAAATAAATAATTTCCGTCATAGCTATTAATTAATTTGTATACCATATATATATATATATATTTATCCTCATCTTTCTTCATGAGGCACAATAAATGCATAATTCCTGACCAATTACTTGATCATCAAAGGGAGGGAATAAAACATATCAAGTTCATTAATTACCGAACAAATAGAATTTCAGACTTTGGTAGTTCAAATTTTCTAGAAAATAAAAATTATGTCTTTAGAATCAAAGTAGTGTAACTACAATAAATTTACAGTATGTCTCAGTAAGAACTACTGCGGTACCACAATGTCAAGGAAATGTTCTGCTTAGGAAAATCATAATTTAAAGAGTGTCACTCGTGACCCTGATTTTCGTGAGAACTTATCTGACAGTTCAGACAACTTGCCCAACAGACAACCGTCTCAACTCTAATTGCAGTATTTCTTCGAAAATTGTCAGCTAACCACTATGTACCACAATGTACACAAGTTATTAGTATAATAAATATATATATTTTTTTTTACAATGAATTAAATCATTTTCCTAATCAATATATCTACATATAAAAGGGTAGTTTTATTTTATGACCAATAGTAATGGCAAAAGGACGACGCACCAACGGAATCGGACCTACCAATGATGGCAACCTAGTTCCGCCTACTATCGAATCACAAAACGAGCCAAACCAAGTAGAGGCACTTCTACAAGGCCTAGAAAGAGTAGCTCGAGTTGTCGTGGAGATCGAGCAAAGGAGGCCTCGCGAAGTGGATCCTTTTTTTGAGGTGTACCGCTCGTTCACTTCACTACGCCCACCAACATTTGACGGCACAAGTGATTTCTTAGCTGCAGAAAACTGGCTGGCCAACGTCAAGGACAAGCTTCAAATCCTAAGGGCACCAGATGAATACAAGGTAGAATTGGTCGCACAACTGCTCGACGGCCATGCACGGTTTTGGTGGAAAGAGGTGAGGCGGAGGTTGGACGAGACCACAGAACCCACAAGTTGGGTCGAATTTGAAAACCAATTCGAAAGGAGGTACATGGACGTGATGTCACGAGAAGTACTTAGACAACGATTCACTAACCTTAGGCAAGGAAGTAGTCTGGTTACTGAGTACAATTCCAAGTTTCTCAACTTAATGAGGTATGCGCCAGACATTATTAAGGATGAATTTCGACTAAGACAACAATACCTCGAGGGGTTAAACCCTCGCCTCGCTCAACTGATTGACATACCAGGAATAGACAAGTTGCCTGACCTTATGCTACGAGCTACTACAGCAGATTCCTATGAGACACACTTCAATCAACTAAGCGGTGTTAGAAATATTAGACCAAGGATGGAGGATACTCCAAGGTCAACTCCAATTCGGGATAGTAACATGGACTCGAGGACCAACTTCCGCCCCAACGAGAAACCTTGGTGCAACCATTGCCATAAACCGCACTTGAAAAAGCAATGCAGCTACGCCAATGGCTTGTGCCACATATGTCTCAAATCGGGACATTTTGCTAGAGAATGCCCATACAAGCCTCTTCAAAGCAACATAATTCCGAGTGAAGGCCGGATCGAAGGAACATGAGGCCAAGGACAATTAAAATGAGTAACAACACCAGAATTCCACCAGCAGGAGTTTAATTAGAGTGGCGCAGCGGAAGCGTAGTGAAAATATTTATTATTTTATATTTGAATTTTGAGGACAAAATTCCTTTTTGAAGAGGGGAGGAATGTAGCATTTAGTCATAGTTAATAAAAATAAATACGATTTAATACTTGAATTTTGAGGACAAAATTCTTTTTAAGGGGGTGAGAATGTAACGCCTTGCAAATTGAGTAATTATTATTTATACTTACAAGATATTTCATAATATAATAAAATTTATATGTTTTTTTTTGTTATTTTGGTAACATATCTTATTTATACACTACTAGTATGTCATTGGAAAAATAAATAAATTCTGAATAATATAATTTATTTTAGAAGTAGAATGAAATAATAAAATTACCATTTCTATTTTATTCCTAAAGCTTGGATTTGTCCAATCAATTTTCTACAGTTACTTTAATTGTAAATTATGAAGAAAAATTAATGAGACGCGTCCCTATGCTCCCCAAATCACGTCTCCTGCACGCACACCCCGCTTTCCCTTTTATTTCTTTTAAAACCCGAACCCTAAATTACCCTCCTCTTATTTTTACTGCCGCCTCCTCTGTTTTGTCTCAAAACCATTCCACCTCTCTATAGTTTAATTTAAAATAAATTAAACAATGGACCAATGCTAAAATCAAAGAGATCTTTTCAATCATTGCTAGACCACACTTCTCTTCTCATTTCTTTGAAGCCACCAACGAAGTCCCCGAAACCCCCCTCTTTTGTTTTGAAAATTCTTCATTAAGGTACTTCAAAATTTCTGTTATTTTGTTTACATAAGTTGAATTGATTAGGAGGTTACAATTAGATCTTAATGGTTAGAATCAATTTCGTTCTTTAAAGAAAACCTTACCAAAAATCTAAGTTTTCATATTTTAATTATAGTTGTATTATAATCTGAAAATTTAAAAGTTATTAGTAAATATTCTTTAATTATATTTAAGTATATAAAATCTAGAAGTTTTTCTCATTAATAAAGTATTGTCTTTAGTTAATATTAAAAATCCGATTACTATGTATACTATTATAGTTAATTTTGTATTTTATAACTCTAATCATGTATTTGTCTAAACTCAAGTCATGACAATTTTAGTAAGCATAATTTGTAAAGAAAAATATATTCTGCAATTTGTTTCTATACACATCTTAGATGTTGGGTCTCAAGTTTGTGAAAACTAATTATAAAATGATTTCGTATATGATAAATTTATATTATCATATTGGGATTTCAAATTTACTTTATAAATAACCTAATTAAATTTTAGGAGTTAGGATTGGTAACATGTTAGTATAAACGAAGTTTAGGAAATGAGAACAAGAGAATATAAACATTTCTAATTAATTAGAGGCATGTTCATTTATTAGGTGCGACAGTTAAAGATTTAAGTGACGTAAGGAACAATCAAGAATTCACTCAGCTATCAGGTGCGGGTTTCCTAGACTTTATAAAACTATCTTACTTGCCTATTGTCATTCAACTATTTATTATTATGGCATTAGTTGGAATTATGCATGTTGTTTTTCGAACCATTCGTATGACTTGAGTAGAACATAAATAAATTGCATGAAAGGATATGATTCATACATTGACCAATGGACTTGCATGAATAGGATGTGTTGAGCATGGCATGAATTGTGTGATTGAATAAATGTACGTGACATGAACGAACAAGGAAACTGAATAGGAGCCGATATGCTTGCATATTGGGATGTATACATTGGGTCTAGTGTTCGACTGGACCCCTTGTTAACGTGACTGTAGGCGAAAGCGGTCCTGTCACGGGTCTAACCCTAGCGTCTGGCGGGAGTTCCGCGGTTAGGACGACAGCCTCCCAGCGTCTGGCGGGAGTTCCGCGGTTGGGTTGGCAGTTTCTTTCGGCGTCGAGCGGGAGTTCCGCGGTCGACGAAACAAGGAAATTAAGTGGTTTCTTCCGGCGTTGGGCGGGAGTTCCGCGGTCGGAGAAACAAGAAAAATAAGGAAATAAAATAAAAGAATGATTAAGTAGATATAATAGTAGTAGAAGCATTGCATTAGTAAATACATATGCATTTTATTTCTTATCATATTTGTGAGAATTATGTAAAGGTTTTATAAACTCTGGGCTGGAACTAAATCCCGCACTGAGAGAAGGTTCGATCTCTCACCCGTTCCACTTTTATGTGGGTTCCAGGTAACGAAGAGGAAGGATTCGAGCAAGGATAGAAGTGAGACTAAGCGGGAAGATATAAGATTGATAAACTGCCACATGTTGTTTAGTTTTGCTTCCATGATTCAATAATTGATATGTTGAGCTGACATGGCAGTGTTTGTGTTACTAGCCATGTCAGCCGTGATCGTTTGTTTAAACTCTTTTTCTTATGAAATAAATGTGGCTTTATTTATATTGTTATTGATAATGTATGTGATGTGCATACGCCTTACGTAGCAATACGTGGCGGGTTGTCTCGGGGTGTGGCAATACATCATATGTCATCAATTGATATGCGTGGAGGAAGCGGATGACATGTCATTCTGCAATAGCACTTAAATAGTTGAACTCTGCTCTTCTTCGTATTTAGCCTTTGAGGTCTTTATCCCCTTTACAAATTAAAGGGCTAGAGAGCCACGGAGGTTAACAATGAATGTCGTGCTCTTCATTTTTTTCCCATCAATTTTAATAACTAGCTAGCAACCAAGTTTCTTTTATGACAAATGCATGTTTGTTGTTTGTTATATCTGTATGTATATATGTTGTTTGATTAATTATATATGTTACATGTAAATCTCTATCTATCAATCTGTATATGTATGCCCTCTTTAAATTTGTTTGTATGTCTGGGCAAATTTGTTTAATAACCCTTTAAATCTGAATGTATAAATAGTGTCAAATATATATAAAGTTTGTTGATTGATTATTTAATGAGTAACAAATTACATGGATAGTCGCACATGCATTATAAACATTTTAATAACTGTGTATAAGTCTTGTAAATTAGGGTTTTCATTTTTTCGCTCCTCTTCGACTACTCCAGTAAACTATACATGATTTTTGGTAGGAACCGTATTTAGTTAGTTTGTATTGTACACGATTTGTGTTATGAACCTTTTATTAATATTACTTAGAATTTTTCAATTTTTTGCTCCTCTTTGAATACTGCCATGTCTTTAATTCTCAGTCTCCACGTCTAATAAAAAAACTCTCATTATTTTTGTTAATTTTTAGAGAATAAAGGAGAAAGAGCATAAATGATTGAATGAATTTTGTTGTATTATTTTTTGATGATTTAGTACAAGCTCTGTACAAGAGTATATAGACAAGGATGGCTACTAGCCGTTATGTTATTTCCTAAACTATAGACACAATATTTTGTTGCCTAATTATCTCTAATTACAGATCTAATTCCCCATATCCAGCTAGGTACCATGTATGGTTAATTGCTGTGCATAGGGTGCTAGCTGGATTAATGTCTAAGTATAGCCAATGATGATTAAATGCTGAGGCTAGCTATTCTATTCCTCAACACTCCCCCTCAAGTTGGGTGCGAATAGATTAACAAAACCGAACTTGTCCAGTATATTTAGATGGCTTGCTTTGTCGAGTGTCTTGGTGAAAATATCTGCCAATTGTTCCTGACTTCTGACAAATGGCATCTCGATTTCTCCTGATTGCACTTTATCTCAAACAAAGTGGCAATCGACTTCTATGTGCTTTGTTCTTTCATGGAAGACGGGATTGGATGCACTGTGCCGTGTCACTTGGTTGTCACAATACATTTGCATGACCTGTTTGCACTCCACCTTCATGTCGTGAAGTAAATACTTGATCCAAGTAAGCTCGCTTGCTGTGGATGCCATGGCTCGATATTCTGCCTCAGCACTTAATCGTGCCACAACATTCTGTTTCTTGCTTTTCCACGTCACTAAGTTGCCACCTACAAAGGTACAAAATCCTGTGGTTGATTTTCTATCACAGCTTCCGACCCAATCTGCATTAGAATAACCAACCACATTGTTTGTAATGTTTTTCTTCATCCATATTCATTGACCTGGAGTGCCTTTAAGATACCTAAGTATTCTATAAATAGCGCTCATGTGACTGGTACGTGGAGCATGCATAAACTGGCTTACAACACTAACTGCATATGCAAGGTCTAGTCTGGTAACTGTTAAGTAAATTAATTTACCAACCAATCTTTGGTATTGCCCTTTGTCAGGTAGTGGTTCACCTTCTTCTGATCTCAATTTAATGTTGGTTTCCATTGGTGTACCGGCTGGTTTAGCTCCTAATTTTCCAGTCTCTTTTAACAGGTCAAAGACATATTTTCTTTGAGATAGAAACAAGCCTTTGTTTGAGTGTGCTATTTATATCCCAAGAAAATATTTGAGTTTTCCAAGGTCTTTGATGTCAAATTCATTTTTCAAGTAAATTTTAACTTTTTGGATTTCTTCATCATTATTTCCTGTAATGATAATGTCATCAACATACACAAGTACAATAATGGTGCATGTTTGTGAGTATTTAACAAACATGGAAGAATCTGCTGTGCTTTTAGAAAAATTAATTTGTAACAGAGATAAGCTCAACTTTGCATACCAAGCTCTTGGAGATAGTTTTAGGCCATATATTGCCTTTTTTAACTTACATACACGTGATGGATTTGATGCTTCCTTATGTCTTGAGGGACGGGTCACGTAGACTGATCACTCAAAAGAGAGCGATGTTTCTTTTAATATTTATAAACTCGGAAATGCTTTCGGTTCAGACTGCAAGCGCACAATCCTATCGAGTAGTATATTCAAGGTCGATCCACAGGGAATATTGGTTCAGAGTTTTGAGCGATCGAATCACAATATTTTGAAAGGCTAGACGAAATCTGAAAATTGAGAGATGTTGTTGTGATCAATGTAAATTAAGAAGCAATTAAAAGTAATTAAAATAAAGATAGAGATGAGAATTCCTAGGGTTTCGGCACACCATTACTACTCAATCCGCCTTGATAATATATTCCTGTTGCGTCTGATTTCCTGTTGTTGTTTTATGAAAGACACCACATAGGTCATTGCGATCTATGTTACGCAAGAATGACAGATTTTTCATCGAGATTCTACATAGGACACTGCGAGTTTCCTTACGCAAATGACTGATCTCTTAAATACCCCAAATTACTACACAGATCACTGCGATTTTCCTTACACAAGTGATGGAATTTGGTTCGCGTTTTGTTGGTCTGGTTTATGGTTTCCCCGCTAAGGTTTTCTTCACATAAACCTACTAGATCTCAACGAGGCTAATTCATACAAATAGTTTCTCTTACGGTTAAAGCACTGTCACTACCCTAATGGACTAAACTAGATCATTGAAGTTAGATGAAGAGATAGTAAATCACAAAAGCATTTCGATTCAACAACAAGAAATCATAATCAACAGAAAATATATATATCAAAACATCAAGAGTAACAAGATTTACTGCCTAGCCCTAAGAAAATGAACTTAGCCGCGAAACGGTATTGTTACAAGCACTCCTCTCTTATCTCTTTAATCAAATCTAACCCTAATTACAAAGATAAGTTATTCTTCTGTCCAGGGTCCTTATATAGGAGTGGAGGGACGTCTGGAGATTGAGTAGGGACTAAGAAACTGAACTGGATACAGCTGTCGGCAGTTATTTCCCAAGAGGCGCCTTCGGTTACGGACCATATCAGGTGATACAGTCTGTATTAGGACCTTGTCGCTGAGGGTTTTAATGCTTCTCATACTATCTCCTGGTCTGTGCTAGGCTTGGTCCGTATTAGGCAATACGGACCGTAACAGAGACTTCGTCGATAAGCATCGCTGATCTGATTGACCCGATTCTAGCTCCATTTAGTGTAAAATAGTTCCAAAACCTGTTTTTTGCAATAAAACATAAAGAAGGGTGACAGTAGCTTTTTTTCTCTAATAAATCAAACATAAGTGTGAGAAAATATGCAAAACCTAAGCCAAAATTCTACGTAAATCATCATTATTTTGACTCTGATCACGCCTCCCAACTTGAATTGTTGCTTATTCTCAAGCAACGACATCCCAGCTGGTCAAAAATCCGGTCTAGATTAAACCATACAATCTCAAGGACTTGCTTAAAATTAAATTAGGACTTGGGTTTGGTCATGACAATAAAAATTTAGAACTCTAAAATATTCATGACCTCTCCCTTGAACAATTTATTCACCCCATAATTGACCTCATTGTGCTTACCCTAGAAGAATTATTATCGAATAATTATCTTCACAAATATCCTTAAATTCGAAAGTATCAATTTCCCCTTAGATTATAAATGGATCCCTTCCAATCAAAAGGAATTATAATGATATAAATTTTGATTTTCCTTCCCAATTGATTGGAGCAAAATATGACAACTAAGCTTGTTGGTACTTGTGACTATTTTTGAAAAATTAAATATGTACAAAATTTAAAATTTGGGAGGTTTTATGGAGCCTATGGTAACCAGTCTTGTGTAGGCACCCGTACTCTTTTTTTATCCTCCATTTTTTATTCTTTTTTTTTCTTTTTCTGAATTTTTCTATTTTTTTTGGATTTTTCTCATTTCTGATTTTTTTTTATTTTTGTATTTTTCTGAAAAACAAAATATTTTTGTGTCACAAGCACCATTACACACAATTCCAAGTATTCATTCATAAAAGGAATTATCGCATAGTTTCGCTAGGGGTCTATCTATAATAAATGGGTATTCTAAAACACTATCAAGCTTAAAAGACTTTGCAAAAATAAATTACTCAAATATAAAAATTATAGGGTTTGCGATTTTGGTCAACACTCATGGTTAGAATTCATTATTCACTTTGAGATCACTAATTATTTTAACAATTCCGAATTTTTGGTATCATGGCCAATTGTCTAAACCCTAGCCTAATTCAATTCAAAACAATTCATATTTAATTAACCTACATGCAAATTACCCCTAAATTATATGCTCCTATCAATGCAAATGCATATATGCGCGCTAGATAAAAACCTTAATCGGTCCTCCCAACTTCTCTTGGTTAAGCCTTGAGAAGTAGTCCCGATTAAGTAAAACTGCTAGCGAAAAAAATGAAAAATAAGGGTCCTATATGCCATGATCCTAGATACAATGCAATTCCTAAACTAATTTCTTACCCCTACCCCCATGCTTAAATTTTGTATTGTCCTCAATGTAAGAAAATAAACAATTAAGAAAGGGATAAGAAAGATCTCACAGATTACTCGTTGTGAAGGGGTGGTGGTGGGGTGAATGGAATCGGTGGTGTGAATGGTATTCCCTTAGAAATGCAATATTCATAGAAATTCTCGTGGGCTTTGTTTACCTTGTCCAAATATTCCTCCAAGTAGTGGGTGCGTTTCTTCAAATTTTCGAGGGTATTGTTGGCGTAACGTGCGGTTGGACTGGGCTCACGAGGTTGAGATATGGTTGTCTCTTAGTTCCATCCGGTAGGTGTGGGCATGGAGTTTGCTTCGTTGGTGTTGTCGCGCGGAGGAATAAGGTGGCAAACGAAAGCCATGTCATGATGGTGGATGGATGAGTGGTGTGATGCGCTATGTGTTTCCTCCATGGGCTCTTCGGTTGGTTCCTCCTCGGTTGGTTCTTCCTCGATTGGTTCCTCCTCTATTGGTTCTTTCTCATCGTTTCGTGCATCATCTCCATGTTCAGATTCATAGCCAAACTGGAATGATCCCTTGTCCGTTCCTATATGAAGGGTCATTCTCTCGCCTATTTTTTTGTACTTGATGTCTCCTATGTGCGCATTGAATTACCGCTTGCATGTGATCGTTGTTTACTAGATAGTTCATGTTGAGGCAGTTGGCTCCGAATACTTCATTTTTGCCGATGAGTTTTATGTTGTGGTGGTGCGGAAGAAGGGTTGCATAACAATCAACAGAAATCACGTGATTATTCTTTTTGTCGGCGGCCACCGATTTGAGGTGGTGTAAGATGTGGTATCCAAGGTGTAGTTGATGTTTATGACTCTTCATGCATCGCATGATGTAAATGTCCATCTCTCTAACCTCCATTGTGTCTTCTCCTGTGGGAAAAATAGAATTAGTCAAAATAATATGAATGTACCTTAATTCGATAGATGAGATGAGACGTGAGTCTTTGCGGTAGATTTTGCGCTCATCCATGGCGATCGTTTCCCAGTACTTCATGCATTTCTCCCTTGTGCCTAATTCAGTTTTGCCGTTGGTGGGAATGGACAGCGCCTTGCAAAATTCCTCCATTGTTATAGCAAAGGGGCGGTTGAATAATCGGTATTTGATCATGTCGCCATCCCATTGTAGGGTTGATAAAAATTTGATGGAGGGCCTCTCATAGACTCTTGTGGCTCGCAGGCGGTCCGCTAAATCCCATAAATTGATATTATTAAGGGACACGCGTACATAATCATAGCAGCCAAGGACTTTCATTGTGTTAATACACATCGCCTTATTGTTCGTGATGGTGCGATCAAGCATGGTTTGAGTACGGTCGAATTCTGGTTGGTCGCGGGATTTGATTTCTATGGCTGTCACGAAGGTGTTTTTATCGTCGGATTGTGAGTTGGAGGGTCGAGGGCTGTTGTGAGCCATTTTTCTCGGGTTTTCGGGCTCTGTTACGGGCCGTATTAGACTTGGAGGATTTCTGTGAACAGGGTGCAAATTTTATCTGAAAATTCTATGAAATGGTGCAGGAAAAAGGAAAGTGGATGAAAGGTTTATATGGCAGTGAAAAGATGTGATGAAGGTGCAGGAAGTGATGATAATAGGAGGTTAAATTCGGTTATAATTCAAATTTCTTTCTTGGAGGGCCAGAAAATAGAAAGTCAGTTATTCTGCTTAGTGAATATGGTCTGTATCAAGTGATACGGTCTGTAACCACTGTGCAGTTTTGAGTCGAACTTTGTGTTTTCTGCGCCAAGTCCAAGAAAGGTCCGTATTGGAGTGTTACCTCGTATTGGGCTGATACAGGCCGTAACAGAGAGTAAACTTCATGATGGGCTTCGAATTTTTCGACCAAATTCTTCCAGCATCTCTTCCTGTAGGTAAGATTAGTAACCATGTGATCAGTATAATAGTTTAGGATCAAATGAAATATTTTTTTTATTTTTGAATTTTTATATGAAAAAGAAAGCAAAAGTGGCCTTGGGTTGCCTCCCAAGAAGCGCTTATTTAAAGTCATTAGCTTGACTTTTTGTTCTCATCTTTCATTTGGCTGATTCCCGAAGGAATATGTTTCCTTATGCTCATCATTTGATCATGCGATGTAGTGCTTCAACCTCTGGCCGTTCACCTTGAAATACCCAGTTTCTTGACTCCAGATTTGGACTGCCCCATAAGGGTACACGTGAGTGACCTTGTATGGTCCTGTCCATCTGGATCTTAATTTTTTGGGGAAGAGTTTGAGTCGTGAATTAAAGAGAAGCACCATGTCGCCTTCCTTGAACTCCCTTTTTCTGATCTTTTTGTCATGGTAGAATTTCGCCCGTTCTTTATACATCTTTGCATTGTCATATGCATGGAGTCTTAGTTCGACTAGTGCATTCAGATCTAATAGCCTCTTTTTGCCTGCGTCCCTAAGGTCATAATTGAACGTTTTGATTGCCCAATATGCCTTGTGTTCTAATTCCACCGGTAGATGACATGCCTTTCCGTAGATCAGCTTGTAGGGTGTCATTCCGATCGGAGTTTTGAACGAGGTTCTATAGGCCCAAAGTGCTTCGTCTAGTTTGAGTGCCTAATTTTTCCTAGACCAAGACACCATCTTTTGCAAGATGTTCTTGATTTCTCTGTTTGAAATTCTACTTGCCCACTGGTTTGTGGATGGTAAGGAGTTGCCACCTTGTGTGTGACGCCATATTTCTTCAGAAGATTGTTGAATTGATTGTTGATGAAATGCGATCCTCTATCACTTATCACTACTCGAGGAATGCCAAATCTTGGAAATATGATCTTCTGGAACAGCCGCTTGACTATATTTTTGCATCTGCTGAGGGCGCTGGAATTGCTTCCACCCATTTTGAGAAATAGTCAACTGCTACGAGGATATACTTGTTGTTACCTGAGCTTGGGAATGGCCCCATAAAATCGATTCCCCAAACATCAAAAATCTCTACTTCTATGATTGAATTTTGTGGCATCTCATCGCGTTTAGATATGTTTTCCATCCGTTGACATACATCACAGCGGGAGACATAATCCTTAACGTCTCTAAAGATGTCAGGCCAATAAAAACCTGCTTGAAGGATTTTCAATGCTGTCTTTTGGAATGATGCATGGCCACCATATGGCGAGGAGTGGCAATCATAGATGATGCCTTTCGATTCTTCGTGTGTGACACATCTTCTATGTATTCCGTCTACACAAAGACGGAAGAGGTAAGGATCATCCCAGCAGAAATGTTTAGCATTTACCAAGAATCTCTTCCTTTGCTGAAATGTCATGTCGGATGGGATGGCCCTGCAAGCAATGTTGTTGGCCAGATCTGCGTACCATGGCCGTTTGCTTATTTCCACAGAGTAGAGGTGTTCGTCAACAAAGGAATCATCGATCGGCTGATCATTCTCGCTTGGTTGTCTCAATCTTGACAGGTGGTCGGCTACCGAATTCTCTAGCCCTTCTTATCCCTAATTTCGATGTCAAACTCTTGTAGGAGAAGTACACATCGGATGAGTCTAGGTTTTGCGTCCTTTTTGTTGATGAGGTACTTGATTGCTGCATGATCTGTATAGATGATGACTTTTGAACCTACAATGTAAGATCGAATTTTGTTAATTGCAAAGATTACTGCGAGTAATTCCTTCTCAGTTGTTGTATAATTGCATTGAGCTTCATTTAGGACTTTGCTCGCGTAATAGATTGCATAGGGCTTTTTATCCTTCCGCTGTCCCAGGACTGCTCCTACCGCGTAATCACTTGCATCGCACATGATCTCAAAAGGATGGTCCCAGTCGGGCGGTTGGAGAATTGGAGCTGAAATCAAGCATTCCTGAGTGTGTTGAATGCTACGATACATTTCCCATCGAAGATGAACTCGGCATCCTTCATTGTCAAGTTTGAGAGTGGTTTCGCGATTTTTGAGAAGTCCTTGATGAATCTTCGATAAAAACCTGCATGTCCAAGAAAACTGCGAATGTCACGAACACATGTTGGTTGAGTTAGTTTTTCAATTGCCTCGACTTTTGCTTTGTCCTCCAATCCCTTAGAGGAAATGGTGTGACTAAGTACAACTCCTTATTGTACCATAAAATGACATTTTTTCCAATTTAATACGAGATTTACTTCTTCACATCTTTTTAGAACTTTAGACAAGTTCTTTAAACATGAGTCGAAGGTATCCCCATAAACTGAAAAATCATCCATGAATACTTTCATTATTTCCTCAACAAAATCTGAAAAGATAGACACGATGGCTCTTTGGAATGTCGCCGGGGCGTTGCACAACCCAAAGGGCATGCGTCGGTATGTGAAAGTTCCGTAGGGGCATGTGAATGTGGTATTTTCTTGATCTTAAGGATGAATTGGAATTTGGAAGAAGCCGGAGTATCCATCAAGGTAGCAGAAGTATGAATGCTTTGCTAGTCGCTCTAACAGTTGATCGATGAACGGAAGAGGGTAGTTGTCCTTTCTTGTCGCTACATTTAGCCACTGATAATCAATGCACATTCGCCACCCTGTAACGACTCTTGTTTGGAGCATTTCGTCGTTATCTCCTTTCACAACTGTGGTGCCCCCCTTCTTCGGAGATGGGGTAAATGATGCCTGCATCTAGCAACTTCAGGACTTCTTTCTTGGCCACTTCCTTCAAGTTCGGATTAAGTCTTCTTTGCGGTTCTCGTGAAGGTTTGTGATCTTCCTCTAGCAGAATTTGGTGCATGCAAATGTTAGGGCTAAGGCCTTTGATGTTATCGATCGTGTAGCCAATGGCTTTCTTGTGTTTCCTGAGTGTATTGATGAGTTTGCTGATTTGGGTCTTGTCAAGCTGAGAGCCGACAATTACCGGATAGGTTAGGTTTGGGCCTAGAAATTCATATTGTAAGTTGGGTGGAAGAGGTTTGAGTTCGAGCTGTGGATGAGAGGTTGCCTTTTCCTTTTTCTTCTCTTCACTACTAACCGTATTGGGAGATACGGGTTGTAGGATTTTGGACGCAGGAATTTCTTCTCCTTTTTCTGTGACAGTAGTGCAACTTGCGCATGTTTCATTATGAACTTTATCGGGTTCAGTGGTGGTATTCTGCTCAGGCTGCACTTCGTCATCTTCCCTTCCAAGAAGGCTATCCAGATCCTCTACACTCATGAATTCTCCAAATTCATCAAATGGATATTCTTCCTCTTCAAATTCATCAGTGATGCCCAGATTGAAGACACGATCGATGTAGAAGGGTATTTTAAAGCTCTGTTTATGTCGTAAGTAACCTTGTCCTTTCCGACATTAAGTGAAATTTTCCCATTCTTGACATCAATCATTGCTCCACATGTGGCAAGGAATGGCCTTCCAAGGATGATTGGAATGTGTTCATCTTCTTCCATGTCAACTACAACAAAATCTTCAGGTATCCAAAAGTCTCCAACTTTGATCGGTACATCTAGCAATACTCCCTCAGGATATCGAATTGACCGATCAGCCAGTTGTAATGCCATTCGAGTTGGTGATAGGTCTCCACAATTCAATTTATCAAATACCGTCTTTGGCATTAAACTTACACTTGCCCCTAGATCACATAAAGCTTTCTTAAAATCTGTTGTGCTAATTGTGCATGGTATCGAAAAACTTCCCGGATCTTTCAACTTTGTCGGTAATTTGCTTTGCACGAGCGCACTACATTCCAGATTGAGCAGAATTGTTGAGAGTTCTTGGAGTCTACTGCAATTTGAAAGAATCTTCTTCAGAAATTTAGCATACGAGGGTATGCTTGCAATTGCTTCAGTGAAGGGGATCGTGACTTGTAGTTGCTTGAGTATCTCCATGAATCTCACGAATTGCGGCTCCATTTTGTGCTTGGTCGGCCTTTGAGGGAATGGTAGAGGTGGCTTGTAGGGTGGTGGTGCAATATATTCAGGTTCAGTTTGTCGTTCGTCTCCACCTACGGTGTCATTCTGCTCCTCAATAGGGTTTGCCTGCATTTCAAGTACGGGAGGCTCCGGTTGTTGCGGCTCATATTCTTTGGAATGTGATGACTCTGCATGCATCTCATCGGAAGTTTAATCGGGCATGGGAGGTCCCTGATAAGTTGTACTGCTCCTTAATGTTATGCATTTGCAAGTCTCTCTAGGATTTTCTCCCGGTTGGCCCTGAAATTTGTCTTTTCCTTAATGTTATACTCGAGAGTTCTTTTGCCATCTTAGAGACATTGTCTTCTAAGTCTTTGTTGCGGTTTGTTAAGGATTCGATCTTTTGTGCGATTTCGGCGTTAGCCTTGTCTTGCTTCTCTAGGAATCTCTCCATTAGTGATGTGATGTCAGGTTGTTGTGGTTGGTTGTACTGCCATGGTTGGTAGTTCGGTTGAGGGTTGTTGTATCTTGGTTGATAATTGGGCTGTGGTTGATAGTTCTGTTGGGGTGCGGTAGGCCTTTGATTGTTTGCGTATGAGAGATTTGGATGGTTTCGGTTGTTCGGATGGTATGTATTGTAGGCGGGCTGAGGTCGAAAGCTGTTGTCGATTGTGTTTGCTTGCTCTATTTTTTCCTCAGTTACCATCACATTCATACACTCGGTCATCTCATGCGCTCCTCCACAATAGCCACATGCTGTTGCGGCATTGACTGCTGCTACCGTTCGCTGCTTGGTTTGCTTGTTGAGTGCCATTTGCAACGCATCGATCTTTGCGCTCAGCATGGATATATCATCTACTCGGTGCATGCCAGGTGTTGGAGTTTGCTTCTTTCGCTATGGGATCCAATAGTGTTGGTTGATTGCAATCTCTTCAATTAGGTTGTAAGCATCGTCAGGTTCCTTGTTCATGATTGCTTCTCCTGCGGAAGCATTAATAGACAACCTATCGATAGAGTTTAGACCATTATAAAAAGTTTGGACAATCAGCCATCTTTCTAGACCATGATGTGGACAACACCTTAACATATCATTATATCTATCCCATGCGTCACACAATGTTTCACCATCCCTTTGTTCAAAATTAGTAATTGCATTTCTAAACCTTGAAGTTTTGGATGGTGGAAAATATTTTGCAATAAACACATTAAACAATTGGTCCCAAGTTGAATGGAATTGGCCGGTAAGGAAGACAATCATGCTCTTGCTTTATCTTTTAATGAGAATTGAAATAGTCTTAGCCTGATTGGTTCGTCGGTAACACCGTTGATCTTTATCGTCTCGCATATTCCAAGGAAAATTGACAAATGAAGATGTGGATCTTCATTTGGAAATCCTCCAAATTACTGTTGCGAAACCATATTTATGAGAGCAGGTTTGATATCAAAATTACGGTTCGTAACAGTTGGCGGGTTTATGCTAGAATTAGGATCATTCGCGCGCGGTACGCAATAGTCTCGTAGAAGTTTGGGTCTTGCTGCATTGTGAATTTCATTATCACCATTGTTCTCTTGTCTTCCATTGATCGGTTCGTTCGGTGGGATATTCATGTTGATCGAATCTGAGTCTTCTTCGCTTTCAGAATTACTCAAGGAAGAACTATGATTGGTTCTTATCGGTGATGTGGAAGCGAATTGTCCTCTCCTACTTGCAATTCTTAGGGATCTCCGTACGGATGATTCGGCCAGCGTGCAGTGTCCTAAAAAGAAAAAAAAATCTAAAAATTAAACTAAAAACTGAAAATAAAAAGAAAAATAAAAATAAAAACGAAATTGAAAAATAAAAGAAAATAAAAATGCAGAAAATAAAAAGAAATCTAGGCGTTTCTAATTAATTGGATTCAATGGTCAAAGCAAGGGCGTCTCGCGAGGCCTTGCACAATGAACCGTTATTCCCTGGCAACGGCGCCAAAAAGCTTGATCACTCAAAAGAGAGCAATGTTTCTTTTAATATTTATAAACTCGAAAATGCTATCGGTTCGGACTGCAAGCGCACAATCCTATCGAGTAGTATATTCAAGGTCGATCCACAGGGAATATTGGTTCAGAGTTTTGAGCGATCGAATCACAATCTTTCGAAAGGCTAGACGAAATCTGAAAAATGAGAGATGTTGTTGTGATCAATGTAAATTAGGAAGCAATTAAAAGTAATTAAAATAAAGATAGAGATGAGAATTCCTAGGGTTTCGGCACACCATTGCTACTCAATCCGTCTTGATAATATATTCCTGTTGCGTCTGATTTCCTGTTGTTGTTTTATGAAAGACACCACATAGGTCATTGCGGTCTATGTTACGCAAGAAAAGGGGAGAGAACTTGATGAAGCCCTATGTAGAATCTCGTAGGGGTCGACGCATACGGAACCTCCTACCACCATCATCCTCCACGGCCGGTTGCTGTCCCATCTATCGGTCGGAGAGTTCCGGACCATGCGAATTTTCCAGAACTGTTTCCTGAGGAGCTGTCTTGGGAGCAGCAGATTGCGGAGCAGGCTGCGACTCTGAGGAGCTGTCCTACTCCCAGTCTGACCATGCACTAACCTGATCTGATACCGAAGATGGCGCAGCCCCGGCCTCTTCAAGGTTCGACCGCTGAGGGGAGGGTTGGGATACGAATCCCTCTGGCCTCTGCGGTGATTCCGAGGGGCCTTCATCTGCCATTTTGCTAGTCTGGCCTTCCTCCGACCTTTTCTTAGGTTTAAATCTTGGATTGGTGGGGTTGGGTCCAAAGAATAATTTCGCCGACGAGACCGACTCTGCCCTGGTCTGGGAGGAGAGGGTAGCAGAAAATGGAGTTGTAGGTTGTGGCTCAGGTGGGGGCTAAGGAGTTGAAGCCACCTTTTCGGGGGCAGTACATGTCAGGGAAGGGCCATCCTCATCACCCGGATTGAGCCTCTTCGATCTTCTTCGCACTGCCGGGTCGCATTCTTTGGGTTGGCCTCTTTTTGCCTTCCTCGGCTGAACTGGCACCGCCGTTTGGAGAACAACTGGTTGAGGGGTCTGAGTGTATCTTTTTTCCGGTTCCGGCGGAGGTTGCGGAGGAGGCGTCGCTGCCTGGGTCGGCTGGGGTTGTGGAGACAGAGTCTGTGCCTGGATTGGCGGCGGTTGCGGAGCAGGCGTCGCTGCCTGGGTAGGCGACAGTTGCGGAGCAGGCATCGTTGCCTGGGTAGGCGGTTGCGGAGCAGGCGTCGCTGCCTGGGTCGGCGGCGGCGAAGGATCAACAATAACTCCCTTCCTCGGCGGCAGCGGGGGCCTTGACCGTAACTTGGGTGTCCACTCAGGGTGGGAAGGGCAAGGCTCAGTACTGGGATTGAGACGAGCGAATTTTCGGTGCTGGACAGTGTCAGTCTCGTCCATGCTAATCTGTGACAGATAATTTTGTTCAGGTACAGAACTTTTGAGACCTCTTTATACAAATGTAATACGAATACTTATAAAGAAGGGGAGTGCTATATTGAGGGCATCAATTGTGATTTTGAGAGCTGAGATAAACTTTTCTCTCTAAATACCTATTTTACCCTTCTATTCTCTCTTCCTTATTTGTTTCAATTAATTTTGTCATAATTAATTCACAAGCTAATAAAGGAAAAAATTTATACACAAGCTATAATTGGAATGATGAAACAAATAAGTTGAAAATCCAAGTCACAAATAGGCCCTTCTAAATGCAATACATTATTGATAAATATTTTAAATATACCCCTCTAAATCCAATACGTCTCACTTTTTCTTGCATAACAATGAGAATTTCCATTTGTTTATTTCTGCCTAGACATAGCCAAAATAAATGAGTATTGGGCAGAAAATATGGTATTAAGACAGCCGGATATATTCTTTACCAAATAATTTTTGAGTAGAAGATATTGCAACCAGTTGACTCTATTAACAATGAGAATTCCCATTTGTTTATTTGCATCTTATTTGTTTCATCATTTCAATTGCAACTTGTATATAATTTTTTATCCTTTATTAACTTGTGAATTAACTATGACATAATTAATAGGAACAAATAAGGAAGAGAGAATATAAGAGTAAAATTGGTATTTAGAGAGAAAAGTTTCTCTCAGCTCTCAACATATTTAGTCACTTGGATTAAAAGGACTACTTAGTAAATTTGTTGCCAGATTTCATATCAACATATTTAGTCACTTGGATTAAGTACTCTTAAGTATGAAATATGTTATGCTGGACTGAAAATAACACTTTATCAGTTTCTTCTTCTACCAAGATATAATTGCAATCTATCCCAATAATGTACACAGTTCAATTTAGCCCAATAAACAACACCCAATAATTTACACAAATTTTATTTCACAGTTCAATTTCAATCAACCGTACTTGACAGTTCAATATCAATCACCCATATTTCACGGTTCAATTTGAAAGTTCAATTTCAATCAACCGTATTTCAAAGATAAACATATGAAATTTAACGGGTGAAACCCTAGATCAATGAAAACTTACAATGTTGTCTGTCAAATCAGGTGGTAGCACATCAGACAATGGCGTAAAGCCTGTTGCTGGATTGGTAACACGAGCCCCTAGTTTTGGGAGAGATTGCACAGCTGTGGCAATAGGCCCTGATAGGTCGCTATCCCTCGTCAGATTTCGTGTGGATCTCCAAAACAAGATGTTTGGTTTCCCACTTGATTTTCGTGAACTGGGATCAGAAGGGGAAGTCGCTGCATGGGTCGGCGGCGGTTGCGGAGCAGGCGTCGCTGCCTGGGTCGTAGGCGGTTGCGGGGCATGCGTCACTGCCTGGGTCGGTGGTGGTTGCGGAGCAGGTGTCACTGCCTGGGTTGGCAGCGGCGCAGGATCAATACTGGGATTGAGCCGCTTGTATTTCCGGCGCTGGACATTGTCAGTCCCGGCCATGCTAATCTGTGACAGTAAATTTGTTTAGGTAGAGTGATAGAATTAAGATTGAAGACTTACCATGATTAAATTAATGTTGCAGTATGCAAAGACTTAAATACTCTTTATCAAATATTTTTCTCATCATCTAATGTTGTCATCCTCTCCAACAAAGTACAAATAATTTGATTTACTGGTAAATTACAAGAACAAGTTAGAAGCAGAGGCAGTGGTACAAATAATTGAGTACTCGCGTACTAGCAATTTAACTCTCACAATATAATTTAAGAAGTGTTTCCTGGATATAACTAGATTAGGTTCATCCTAAAGAAAAAAAAAAGAATGTCCTAGTCCGATGTAATTGTCCACCGGAAATTAAAAACAATTGGGGTTAACATATTGACTAGAACCATATTAATCTTGGCGTGAAAAGAAGTTAAGCAAATTTTAAGGTGGACAAGAGAAAGTGTGCTTCCACCGGACAAAATTTAGAAATTGACAAAAGACCATCAAAGTTTGGATGAGAAGGTGTTCTTACAAAGAAAAATTATTCGAACGAAAAATTTGTTTAGGTACAGAACTTTTGAGAAATTCTATACAAATATAATACAAATACTTATAAATTAATAAATGTAATAAAAATTTATGATTCATACCCCATAGAGTATAGACATAGTATATATGAACAATTTGAATTGGTCTAGTCTGTTACTTTTTAGTACTATTACTACGAAGCAATTACCACAATTCACATACATTTGTATTTCTTAGTCCTGTGTTCAGTTAAGCTATAAGAGAGAAATTAGGATTATCTAAAGCAAGGTAGTGTAAATTTGTAAATTTGCCAGCTTTCACAACTGTGGAAATTGATGCACATTATACAAAATGTTCCAGAACAAATGTCATCATCAGTAGATGCTGTTCAGCCTAAATGTTAATTGTTACAACTTCTTACAGTAAATGCTAATATCAGTAAATGTTATAGATTCTGTAAATGTTACAAAATTATCCATGCTATAGATTCTATTCAGCCTAAAAGTTAATATCAATAGCCTAAATTAACAGTTAATATCAGTAGCCTAACTTAAAATTAACAAACTAAGGTAACCAAAATTTCCTTGCTCGCCAGATAAGGTAACTTTTCAAGGCGAGTGAGGGTCGAGACTAATCCAGTGTTCAAAAGAGCCGCTAACCCAACATTTCAACCCCTTGATTGGATTATGTTGTAACATCAAGGCCCTACTATTGAAATACAAAAACGACCCTACTATTGAAATACAAAAACCCTAGATCGATGAAAACTTACAATTTTGTCTGTTTGAGGCAGTCTCCTCTCGATTGAGCGCGGTTTTGGTCCAAATCAACAGATCTCCGATCGGCGGAGTAGCCACTGGCCTAGGTTGAGGTATGAGAGATCGGGGAAGGCAAGGTGGTAGAGAGAACGGTCGGGTTTCCTAGTTACAGCCTTCGAGAGAGGGGAGAGGAGAGGAGAGGGGGCTGGCGGTGCGTCTTCGAGAGTAGTGAGAGGGAGTAGAGACTAGAGAGAGGAAAATGGTGCGAGTAGAGAGGGAGGGAAATTGTCACAGGTGCGAGTAAAGAAAGGGAGTATGAGGGTTTTGAAAAACGCTTAAGTCCGGGGTATTGAAAGTGAAACCCCTCTACCTCGCATTTACTTGGACACACCTACTCGGATCGGGTCAAAAATTGCGGTAAGGTAACGTTTATGTTAAAATCCAAACCGTTTAATGTTGATCCGCACGAATCTTGAAGAGTAAAGAAGCATCACAAGACAGCGGATCTGAATATATGTATTATGTTACCTTAGAGACAAAGAGGCGCTATCCCAGGACTACTAAATGGAGACATCCATTGCAAATCAAGTGATATTGATTGACTATCGGACGGCTCAGGGTTACAGCCAACCTATTTTGATGATGCATGTGAAGAAATTAATTTCAATAAATCGAAAAAAAAAACATATTTACTTTTTTTAAATATTATGTAGACAAATAATGCATATAATTGTAATTTTTATTAAATTCCCTTATTATTTGCATTTGAAAACATCTTGATTACTTGTGGACCGTTCGTTTTCGCATTAAATCTCAACGGTCGATTTGCGATAAAATCATCCTAATTTGGTTTTGAAATGATCAAAGTAAATAATTTAACTTAATGAAAAAGAGAAAATTTAAGTTTCGACTCAAACAGACTTCGATCTAACGATAAGTATTTATAGCCCTACGATGTTAAGGTATTTCGTCGGTTGGATGGATAGGTAAATTAGCATAAAATGTAATCAAACTTTCCGAGAATCAATTAAATTCAATAAATTTTTATTTGAACGGTTCCGATCGATCAACGGAGCACATATATATACACGAGCCTTCATTAACTCATACAACCATAGTTCATGTTACATGTTCATGTATAAAAGATGTAATTGTTTTAATGAAGACCATGTATTCCTATATATATCAACATTATAGGTCAAAATCATTTACTAATGCAATATACATACTTAATCATCAATTATTTTGTATATATTCTGTTAATTTAATTTTCAATGTATGTAATTCCTAAAATATGAGAAAAATTTGATAAATTATGTACGTATTATTTAAGTATCAACTAAATTCACGGTTACTCATAATCAATACATCCTACTGTTTATTCGATATTTTTTACCATAAACTCCCAATTAACGACACGATTCATTAGTAATTGCTTTTATACATTTCATTTTTCTTACCGTTATCAAACCAAAAATCCAAACACGTGAACGTGTCGCCATACATGTATAAATTCAACATCCCAACCTTGAAATGAATATAAACTAAAATTGGAATCAAAACAATACAACTTTATTTTTATTAAATAAAACAAATAAACATTAATATCAAATATATTTCGAAATTACCTAAGTGAATACATTAATTTCTTATTGTATAAAATAAACTGTGACAAAAGAAATTTAAAAATTAACTCACCATACATTAATAAATTTGTACTATTTTGCTTAGTGCAGTGGCAATGGGTGATATTTGGTACAAATGAAGGCGTTTTGTTAACAGAGCATTAATGGCTTTGCGCAGTGCACATATTATTCTCTTAGAGCAAGCTCCCACACTACAAGTGCCGAACATTAAGTAAAAACAGCTCTCCATTCAGCACAAAGGAATTAGGATTTCCCCCCAAATGGCCCCTGGAAAATTTCATTTTCCCCCCAAATATCTCGAATTTGCCTATAAGGTACCTCATACTATACGTTGCTGACGTGTCCGTTGTTATACTCGGGAGGGCGCACGTGTCCCGATCATGTTTGCTTTAAGATTTGTAGAAAACGCAACATATCGGTTGAGATTTGTCAAACAACTTGGCAAAATTGCGAGGTAACTCCGAGCCTGTGAAGTCCAGACAGATGAAACCCCCCTTTATGCATGCCATTTCTATCGCACCCACATTTCATTTCCAATGAAACTAAGTTCACCTGTCGCGCCTCCCTTGGAGATGGTTTGGAGCGTTTTAGCGCTTACGACCTTGACGGCCATTGAGGCCGTATCAGATCTGAACCCAGGATCATCACACTTTTAGCTCTATTTGTAAGTACATTGTTACTCTTTAACTTTTTAGCAAAATTACTTTAGTCGAACTAGTTTCCTTAAATTCTGGCTTTGGGTTCAGAACTAGAGGTAAGGCCTTGAGATAAGAAAAGTATTTCCGGTGATTCTTTCCAAAAATTACCTCAAATTGGAACCCTTAACTAGAATTTCTTGGAATTCTTGTTATTCTTGTCTTGATTTCCTTTTGGATTTATCTATCTTTCTTAAAGTAACAAAACGTAACAAATCCATGCTCAAGTAGTTGTCACTTATTGGACTGTAATTAAATACTAATTTAGCAATTACAGGATATTAGTAGTAATAGACTATTACGACTAATAAAGGAGTCCTATTACAAAACAAAAAGATGTTCTTAATTTTTTTTGAACATAAAGTGTATTAAATCAAACTATCCAGTTTGCTTGACTGTACTAGCTTTGAGTTCATGTACTATTCGAATTTTTTTGTCTATATATATATGGCTGACCAATGTATGGCATTATGTTATAACCTGGAATTTGTGCATTTGGTTAATTGTTTTCCCGATTAATACATCTCTGTTGTTGACCAAAACTAATAATTTTTAAATTATCAAAGTTTTTTTCAATGATTGCCTGTGCTAGAGTTTATACACTGTCTCCATAGGTTTTATATGTAAAAGACATGTAGTTGTAAACTTGCATGAATGTTGGTGTAGATGCCATCTGTTCGTGGTAAGAAATGTTTCGAAACAGACGAACTGTACCTTTTAAAACCTTTGTATACTCTAGCTTAAGACTGCAAGTGCACAGTCCTACTCGTACAGTATAGTCGGGTATCGATCCACAGGGACGACTCAATTCTGAATTCCTACTTGACTTAGCTAAGTACTAGAAGTTTGAAATGGTTGTTTGTGTTTGTTTATGTTTCCTAAATTCAGTAACAAATTCAATGACAGGAAATGAAAGCAATTAAATGTTTTGTTTTATTGTATAAAAGGTGTTTCAAGGGTTTCAGATTTCATCTTCAACTTTGCTGCTATGGAACCTTGTGACGCGACCTGCGTGCTCTCGCAAGCGACCCGCGTGGCCCTCAAGCGACTCTGGACCTGCCACGCGACTTGCATACTCTCGTATGCGACCCTTGTGACGCGACCCGCGTGCTCTCACACGCGACCCGCGTGGCCCTTGAGCTGAACCTGCACATGTCTGTTTCTGGATGTTTTAAGTCGTGTAAGGCTCGATTGACCGTACCTAATGTTCCTAAACCTCAACTCTCATGTATTGGCTTAATGGACCTAGTACGGAATTGCAATTTCACCTTCCTAGGTTTAATCCTAAGTTCTCAGTTCTGTTTACTAAAGATATCCACAGATGGAAATTTCACCTCTCGGCTACTATTGATCTCACCTTTCGGATCTCAGATCTACCTCAAATACTTAACCTAATTTGCAAGAAACATCAAGGCCAAATTACAAGAGGAAATACCATAGGCATTCAACAGTAGACAATCAAGAATCAATCAAGCAACTTAGATCAAGCAATCACAATAATACAAGAATCAAAGAAACACGAATAAAATTCAGATTCAAACAATGTGCATTATCAAACAAAGTCTAAGACTACATCCAAACCCCTGAAACTATAGAACTACTCAATCATGATCAAAAACGAAATAAAAGAGAGAAAGAGAATGCAAATCATGATGGAGAGATGAAGGATTGAAGAGGATCGAAGCTTCTGGCCGAAGCTTCTTCTCCTGTCCGAATCGCCTCTTCCCTGTCGCGCCAAAGCGCCAAGCTGCCCCTTGACCCCTTGAAATCCCGATCAGATCCAAATGTTTTTTCTCCCCCTCTAATTTGCGCCAGGCCTCTGTATATATAGGCATCTTAATGGGCTTCAATTGGGCCCTGGCGCAATTAATTCGACGCGACCCGCATCAGGTGGGACGCGACCCGCGTCAAGTGGAACCTGGTGTGAGCAGTGAGGGTCGCGTCTGAGGTCGCGCTGGACTATGATGCGACCTGCGTCAGCTGGGAGGCGACTCGCATGGAGGATGTCAGAATTCTGGTCTTTTGCTTGTTTTCGCCTATTTCCTGCAAAGTCATAACCAAAATGCAGCAGTACCATATTCTATTGATATTCAATGTGAACAATGCAATTTAGTGGTTTGAAACACAGATTTTGGTACAGAAATTGGTCGGTTTTATAGGTCTAATAATGAGACATCACCATCCATGTCAGTCCTTATGTCCATTCTCTCAATCAAATGCTGCATTTGATGTTGGCTTAAGAAACTATAAGATTACTATTTCATGCAGCTATAAACTTGCATGAATGTTGGTGTAAATGCATTTGATGCCAAATTTATGCAGCTGCCCAAAACTAACATGAATTTTTGTTGTTTTTTTTTGCAAGAGGTGGACAAAATTAAACATATGGCTCCCAGAAAATCTGCTCTGAAAAGAGCAAAAGCAGCAACATACAAAAAGAAAAAGCGCACGATAGATGAACGTAATGAAATCGGGGAGAGTTCTATGGCTCCAATTGAAGGTGAAGTACAACCACCAACGAAAAAGGGCAGAGGCCCTGGAATTGTGCGAGACGCGACCGAGGATGTCGAACAACGTCCAGAAATTTGGGTGGTTGGGAAAAAGGAGTTCACCTGTGCAATCAAACTAAAAATCAAACCAAAGGATATCACCGCATCGATCACTAGGCTAACTCTCAACTTCATGCCTGGACCAATAAGAAGTTATCACAACTGGGATAAATCGTGGAAGGACATTTTTGAGAATGCGTTCTTGGTAACCAAACACTTTTTATTACTTTTGAAAATAGCGGGTGTAATTCCTTTCTATTATGTGCTCTATTATGTGCTTTTTAGAACAAAACATACTGCATCTAGGTAGCTATGAGGTATTGACCAATATATAAAATGATAGAACTGTGGCTACAACTCGAGTTGACCATAGAGTATAGATGCATCACACTTTTAGCCTCTTCTGGTAATGCATTTTTACCAACTGTTGTGTGGACTATATATTATGAAAGGAATGCTTACAGCATAACAAGTGACTATGCTGGGGTTATTTTGGTGCCGATTTGGGTGCCTTGTTGATTCTGGTACATTAGTACCCCCGTACCAGCACCTTGATAGATGCTGTTGTCTTCTTTGTTCTTTGCCTCTGGTACCGATTTAGACGAATTAGTCACTAAATTTTGTTGATTTAGTCACTACCCTAATTAGTCACAGCCACCATTGGCCAATCTAATTAGTCACAACCACCATTGCACAGCCATCATAGCCTCCATGTGTTGGCGTATTGCACAGCCTTCTCCTACACCGCATGATTTAAATTATTCAATAAAAGTTCAACTTACCGACTAATATGTATGTTGGGTGTCGCTCCATAATTTCCAAATTTTACAGGAAAGATTCAGGTACCGGGCAGATCAAGATGTCAGCCTTTGTCGGGCCGTTCTAGATGCCATTGCAGCCAAACAATACACTGAGGAGCTGAACAAAGCTAGAACTAAATGCATAAAGAAATTTGGAGATGATATAGATTCATGGAAGAGCATGGTTCCTCACTGGTGTCTTCAACCCTCCCATTGGGCTGGTCTCTGTGATATCTTTAACACCGAGGATTGGAAAGGCCTGAGCAAACAAAACAAAGAAAACCGCCTTGCATCTGGCTTTGCGGTCCCCCACTACGGTGGTTGTTCAAGCGCACACCAGCATCTTAACAAACTGGTAATTAGATGAACTGCACTTGTGTTAAAAATATAAAACACTGTAAAATGTAGTCACTACTCTAGTCGTGTTGACTAATTTATTATTGTTTTTTCTTGTGGAGAAAACTCTGAAAAAGGGAGGAGCAGCAACTATGAGGGAGCTCTACGTCCATCTTCACAGTAGAATTGCAGACGGGAAATCACCGGTGCTGGCCAAATACAACGAATCCGTGGAGAGTGCATCTGAACTCAATGATAACGATGAGGGTACTATCTCGCTGTAACCCATAGACTTTGACATCACCTCCTTGAAATTCACCACGGAGAAAGCAGAAAAAGTATTTGTAAGTTTTTTTCCGACATCACCTCCATGACAAGCATAATATTTCTAATTTCCCCTACTATCTATTTAAGTTGTCCTTTAATTATTTTAACTAGTATTTTGACAAATATATCCTTGTTCCTCTGACTTGACCTGGTCCATTGTTATACCTCTGAAACTATGGTCAAATTGAAGACTGGATGATCACCTTAGAAAATTTCATACAAATATTAAAAATCTAATGTGATTATCAGAAGTACAAGCTTGCATGGCAGAGGTCTCAATCGACCAGGTCAATTGGGCAAACACCATCCAATTGAAGCCTTTCTAACAACCCGCAATGAAAAATAATCATATTGCTGGAAGCCTTTTATTTTTCCATATACCTAAACGGTACTGAATAAATTTGTCCATAATATATGCTTCAACTGAAATTACTATTCCATACTATTACACATGCCATTGGTTATGAGTTTAGTTTGTACGTGCTAGGTTTGTGCTTGGAACTGTTGCCGGTCCTTTTTCCCGACTATACTTCAAATTCTATTTAAAATGACTTTTTTAACATTTTCAAAAATCTGATACAAAAATGTACCTGCCCAAGCACCATATCTCTAGATGAACTTATTATCTATCACAGCTAAGTCCCCTAATCCTGTCAGAACAGAAATTTTGCATTGTAGGCCCTACATTTAACATAATTCATTCAAAGTAGTATAGGAAGTTGGGAATTTATAGAAATGACCCTCAAAATGATGCCGTTGACTGTTTTCAGCACTATCAAGTGAGTACCAATAACTGTACAATACCAGTTTGGCAAAAACAAACATTACAATTTGGAAACAAATATTTAGCAATAATATATATTTCTCGACTATTGCATATAATAGACAGATGTTACGGGTATGACTGCTCACGAGGACCATGCTGACGTGGATGAGGCTGACTTGTTTATGTCAGCGGTTGGCGGTAGCTACCATGGCCAGGTCAGAGGCTTTGGATGCGTCCTCGACCCAAAGTTGCCCAAAACAGCTGGACGAGGACGGGCCACCCCTACACAGTCCGACCTTTCTGATGTCACAAATATTGGAAGCAAAAGGATCTTCACGGATGATGTCCTAGTTAGAATGTTAAACGAACGTGATATGCGACTGGCCGAGGAAAGGCAAGAGAGGAAAAGAGAGCAAGAAAGATACAACATGCTCTTCACCAAATTATTCAGTCTGGTTGGACAGCAAAACCCAGCTGTACAGGTTAGTCCGACTATGCAAGAGT
>JAJGRW010000063.1:3375587-3396284 GCA_025461045.1 Carex parvula
ATTCGGATTTTTTTAATAAATAAAATATTCAGTAAGCGGTCCGCATAGACAATTTTTATGCGGTTGTGGGCTGCATATGCAGCCGCATATGCGCCGCATGAAACCGCGTTTTACTACACTGCTCTGATCAGAGCTTTGATTGACCACAAATTGTACAAAAATACTTTAAAAAAGTTATGAACTTTAAAAAAAAGTTATAAACCTACCTTTGGAGAAAAAAATCGTAATGGACTATCAGGCCCGTTAATCCTCTAAAGGACTTCGCCTCTTTTGAGTCTTTTCTCAACAAATTAAAAAAAAAAAAAGCTCGTGCTAATTCGCCCTGCCCTCATTTCCGATGACGATGACCAATGGGGGAATTAGGTTAGGGTTAGTAACTTAGTTAGAGAATAGGGAAGGCGGCAGAGAGAGTATGAAGGGCTTGGGGAGAGAAGTGAAATTTGTCGAAAATTTGTGAGCGGGGGAAACCCAAATTGGGTCGGGGAAAGGGGGAAAACCAGATTTCACTGTGGGGGAAAGGGGGGAAACCAAATTTCTTCTCTGTAGACTGTAGTGCGAGGGGGAAATCCAATTTTACTTTCTGTGGTGTAAAATATTAGAGATAAGTGAAATAGGTAACATAGTATTTGTGTTTAGATCGGACCGTGTGATTATCTTTACACACTAATATCAAAGGATTCTATGCATCAGCTACCGTCGGATCTAAACAGAAATATTATTTTACCTCAGAGTATAGGGACTCCCTATCCACATCACAGATCTAAACAAAAATATGCACACTTCATCACAAATCATACGGCTCATATTCACAACTCTAATCTGATTCTAAACACTTGTACATAATTAAATATGAAAAAATAAAAAATAAATAAAAAAATTAGTTTTTTACATTTCTATTTACAAATCATAACAACCATTGACAATTTTATAGAATTTCATTATTTGTAGCCTCTTCAAATTGAGTCAAAAATTACGGACCGTTGATTTCCGCATGAGCATTAAACGGTTGATCTGCAATGAAATAACGCCTAATTTTTTTTAAAATGATCAAGTTATTACTAGGAACCTTACAAACGAAAAAAATTTGGAGTTCCAACAATTATAAGCTTCGATCCAATGTGTAGTATTTATAGCCCTACGATGTCGTTATATTCCGTCGCTTGGATGGATGTGTAAATGAACATCAAATTAGATCAAACTTACCAACAATGAAATTAATAGAACACTCTTTGATTTGAACGGTTCCGATTAACCAACGGACAACGTTTGTCTTTGTTCCTTCATTAACTCACCCAACAAGAGTTGATGTTCTATGGTCATGCATGTTTGACACAAGTCATTGATGCAACATGCATGTACAACTATACAATTTAATTTGTCAAAATTATTTAATAATGCAATAAAAATGTTCTAGCATTATATTTTTATAAATTTTATCAATATCATTTTATCAATATCATTTTAATAATTACATGTGTAGGTAAATCGAATATTGAAGAGTGAATATTATTCAAGTATTTTTTGGAAAAATCGAATTTTTATGAATTACATGTGTATAGGTAAATCGAATTACATGTGAACTATTTACAATTATAACTTGTATTTTGGAAAAAAAAAACAATTTAGTAAAATATTCACTATTAAATTTGTAACTTATATTTTTTTTAAGTTTGAAAATAATTAAATGAATCACAACAAAATGAAAATTTATTGTAAAATAAATTAAGTTCAGTGGCCTTTTTATAAGGTCAAATTGTTAAAGTCAGAATAAAATTAAAAGTTAACAAAATAAATTTTGTGATTTACATATGCACATATTTGATAAGTGAAGAATGGTCTTGATTATTCATTTTGGATAGCTGTGAGTAAAGAGTCTCAATACTCTGAGGTAACATAATTTTTCTGTTTAGATCCGACGGTAGATAATGCACAGGATCCTTTGATATTGATGTGTAAAGATGATCACATGGTCCGATCTAAACACAAATATTATGTTACCTGAGAGTATATGAATTCTTTATTTACCTCTAACTTTTCATTTCCCTCTTCTCTCTGTACGCAGCCACCTAACTTAGGTTTTTTATTTCCCCTCCCAAGAGAGTTTCATCTTCCCCCAATTTTTTCAACTTCCCTCCTATCCAATTTTTTCAACTTCCCTCCTATTTTTCACCTTATTTTGTCTGCTTAATTGGATTCCCTCCTATTTGTTTTCATTTCTCGCGCTCTCTTTAGCGCCTCTCTTAACAAAAACCCTAGATCTAAAATGGCAGGAAGAGGAAAGGCGATCGGTGCGACCAAGGTCACATAGGCCACCTCTAGGAGCAGCAAGGCGGGGCTAAAACTCCCCGTAGATCCGATTACACCATTTCTAAAGTAAGGTGGTGAGAAGCGCAGAGAAGCTGGTGGAGACGGCCATGGCAGGGCGCGACACCTTTCTTGTTGCCTTTCTTTTTTTTAGTTGCTTAAAACTGAAATTATATATTCAATTTTATTAATTGTAGATGGTGAATTTTGACCTCATCACACTTTACTTTGATTCTACAGGTACATATGTTATAACCTTATCTTACTAAGTTGATTTACTATGTGAGGTTTACATCTCTTTTTGTTCGGAGCTAGTTGCCAACATCCACTGCCGTAAGTGATATTACTAACTTCGAATTTGAAAAATATGTGAAATGATTGAATTTTGAGTAAATTTTATTGCATTGATGCATGTATTTTAAGTGTTTGATGAATTGCCCAAATAAAACTAGAATTTTAGATGAGAGCAGTGCGGTTGTAAATGGTTGCCAATGATTGCCAATAACCGGCAACTTATAGGAATTTTAAGATCTTGATATGTTATGAATTTCGGGTGTGATTAAGATATTGTACATTTTCTGTGGTTAGCTTGCAAATTTTCTATTTACCAGTGTCATTTTTATCACATCTGGGTAGAATATGTCATCTTAACTTGGACAGAATCGTGTAGAGTTGGTAGTACTTGAGTTCAGTGGTTGTTCATCCATTGTGATATAAAAAATTTATTATCTTAAACTTTGTAATCGTAGTTTCAGTTAAACTCATCTAAAATTAGTCAAATTTTTAATCAATATGTTGATTTGGACTTCTTACTGGAAAACAGGAAGAAAAGAGTTTAGCTACCCCAAGCCAATGAGACTTAGTTTCTGACAAACAAATGATGCAAGAGGAGCAACCTCTTCAGGTACACTTTTAAATTTTCTTGCACCTTCATAAAAGAGTCATATGTTGTATATTTTTAGACAATTGTTTTATCATTGGTGCAGGTTGCAAGATGTACCAAAATAATTAATTCAAATACAGAAGATGCAAAGTATGTTATTAATGTTAAGCAAATTGCAAAGGTACTTGCTATGTAACTTTTATTTATGGATTTTTTGGTGCGAAAATTATTATGGTATTTTACTCTTGTATTTTACCCTATTGTGTTGCAGTTTGTTGTTGGCTTAGGCGACAAAGTCTCTCCTACTGATATTGAAGAAGGCATGCGTGTTGGGTAAATATAGTCCATAAGTTTCATTATCTGTTAATTATTTCTACCATCTATTACATATGATTGCTTGTGTACCAATACCAGTGCAACTGAAGCAGCACTAAGGATTTCATACCCATGCTAGTGTTCGTTAGCATTTATATTTGAGAGCACTATTCAAATTAAATTTACTAGAGACCAACCAATACAGACTTTTTGCTGGTTGTATACCAGGAGTCAGTACATTATTGAGAATAATAAAGGCTGTATTAACAGCTTTTCTATTTCTTTATTGAATTCACATTTTGTAGCTTAGCCATAAACTTTTTTAGGCGACTTCAAAATGGTAACATAGATTTTCTTTATTTAATTCAGTGTTGACAGAAACAAGCACCAAATCCAGATACCATTGCCACCAAAGATTGATCCAAGTGTAACAATGATGACTATGGAGGAGAAACTTGATGTTACTTATAATGATGTTGGTGGGTGTAAGGAGCAAATTGAAAAGATGCGTGAGGTAATCATTTTATAGATAAAGTCCTACTTTTAGTCAGTTAGCAAGACGATTGTCCTTAATATTAGACAAGTCTCTTGTTCTTATTTTATTTTGTGGTAATTTAATTTTTTTTTCAGCTTTTGTAGTAATTTAATTCTTTCTTTTTCTTATTTTAACAGCAAGAAAGTCCACAGAAAGATGTTTAACAACCTCGTCTTTTCTTTGGTAACTTTAATAAACCACCAATTTTTCCTATCAATTTACCGAAGTCCACAGAACGCTCTTTCATATTTTCTAACTTCATATTTTTTTTCTTACTTCAGGTTAAAAAGATGTTGGGCACGAGAGTTAAAACTGATTAGTGTTGATGCTGGGCAGGAAAGTTAAACTTCATATAATTTTTTTTCCTACATATGTGCTATTAATGCTTGACAGTGGGTACATTTTGAGTATATTTAGAAGTTAAGTTTTTTATTAGCGATGTTGTTTTACTACTTTTTATAATTTGGTAAAATGTTGGATGATTATACTTTGTTGGTCAATGTTCATTAGTTGTTTTCTACTTATTTTTCAATGTGTTTATGTAAATCTTGATGAATGGGAAATTGAGAATTGTAAAACAGCACTGGGCTGGTACCAGATTGGTACTAGCAGGGAGGATTGTATAATTGGAGCATGCTGATTTGTAGTCATTTCCTGTTATTATATCTATTGGTACTTCCACGCAAATAGTATGAACTGTAGTGCATGCAAAAATTGTAAATCATATCCTTGCAAATTGTCAGGTGGGACCCGCGTTTCCTTGCCTTGCTAATAGTCAGGTGGGACCCATTTGTGTTAGCCTTGCAAATAGGCAGGTGGGGTCCACGTGTGTTAGCCTTGCTAGGTAGGACCCACGTTCTCTGGCTTTGCAAATAGTCCAGGTGGGACCCACGTTCCCTCCCTTGCAAATAATCAGATGGGTCCCACGCTGTCTCCCCTTGCAAATACTATAAATAGGGACAACTCTGAAAGTATTTGCATGCGCGGTTGTTGCAAGCGTAAGCGCATGCAACAAGTTAGAAAAAAGTATTAGCATGGGCGTCCTTGCCAATACTTAGTATTAGTGTCGAAGGCTATAGCAAGGATACATTTGCAAGCGTAAGCGCATGCTAATGTCCTTTTTGGGCTTGCTGCAAGGGTAAGCCCATGCAGTAAGCCATTTTCCTCCCCTTGCAGAAAACTCATATTCTAGTAGTGGTTGATTTATAAATTCTGTTTTATTTTATATTTACATGCACCGGTTCGAGTCCGAGTACGAATCGATTCGAGAGTTCCCCCTACATTAGGAGCTACTGGCCATATATGAGACTGCACAACTTCTGATTCTGATCATGAGTCTGTGGCAAGTCTGAGATTGCCGCACGGTCAGGGACCGTGGCGGCTGGATCCTGGGTTCGAGTCCCGGAGGTCTGTATACGTGGACCGTTAGAGTCTGTTGCTTATGCTTTTCCCACTAGTCTGGCCAGACGAATGGAGTTATCTTCCTACTCATGAGGGACAGAGATTAACTATTTTTACGTCATGCTGGTAGTTTTCTCCTATTTTATATGTTTGTGAAGAATCGATTTAGTGCAAGAAACACGAGATTGAGATATATCCATCTTCTAGCGTGCTGTGTTATTCTTGTGGGTCAATGCTCGATGTCACTAGGCAACTTGTATCATTGGCCCTCTAATTGCAGTACTTGAATGAATATCTTATGGGACCTTTGGTCCGATTAGCAAGGCACATGATGCGTATTTTATCCGTACTATTATATTAAATTTCTTCACACAGTACTTAGGTACTGGACTCCGATTTGAATATTAATATAATACTCTCCTTGAAGTTTTGTTTTCGGGTATCTTTGCATGTTGGCATATTAGAATGATTGCATTGGATAACCGCATCTATTATATGCATTTTTCCTTTTTAATAGATAATAAATAGGGTATTTTATGGTATTATTATTAAATTGGCATACGCATTTTAAAGTTATAAAAGTTATACATAGATATAATTAAAGTGTTTTGACCATGAAGGATCCCTGAAGGGATAATTCTGGGTCACATACTGGGCGATTAGTCGCTCACCCACAAGTTGTTTCGTGGATTTTAGGTACAAAGACTGGCGATCAGCAGTAGGATTTGCCAGGAGCTGTCTCCGAGGACAACGTAATTTGATTTATCACTTATAGGACTTTTGGTTAGGTTATACGAGTCCCGATGCTTTGATTTGTACATCGGGTCCGTTAGCTCATGTATCCCCTTTTCTTAGTTTATGTTTTATTTTATTATCACGTGGGTTGTATGAATTTTATATATGTATGTTTATTTATAGATTGTACGACTTATGCTTTATTTGTTTTTATTCTCGCTTCTGCGCTTGATATATATGTTGTATTTGTTTAGCCTTGCATGTTTATTTATTTAATAAACACGAGGCGATGATTGATCATGCCTAAATCCAAAATTTCCGGTTTGAGGTGTGACAGTATTAGTCTGAATGTCAAAATTATTGGAATGAGAATTAGTCTTTGATTTGATGTAAAACATTAAAACCATGTGAGAGATCACAATTTCGAATGATTTTTTTTTTTAATATTAAATAGTTAATGATTTAACTTTATGTGGCTACATATACGTATTATACAGTCCGATTCATATATATAGATCCGTATATAGCTGCATATACAGTGCCGTATGCAACTGCATATGCACATATAATATGCCCGCATATTTACTTATGTGTCTGCATTATACCGAATACCACATAAATGCGGAATCACATATTTAAAAAAATATATATATTTAAAAAATACGGGTCCAGTATTAACCGAAACTAAAATTTAATGCATACAGCCGTACAAATTATTAATATATGCTTTCATGTTTTGACTGATTTGAAAAATAATCTGCAACCATTCATGTTTTTATCTTTTAAAATATTAATATATCTGCATTCGTACATGATTATAGATCTTGGCAGTTACGAGTCTCCAGATTTATCTACAGAAGTGCTAAAAGTGTATTAAATATTTAATTAAATTGAGAGTGTCATATTTATATTTAATAAAAACATCAACATATATAAGTCCGTATAATAATCTGCATATACAGTAATATGCAATAATTTCTCGCATACTACGTAAAACTGCATTTAATTAAGAACATTACTTTCAACTTTAAAATAGTTATTGGAACAAAATATTAAATTAATGAATCCTCCTATGTTTCTCACATATTTCCCATGTTAGTCAAAAAGTTAAAAATATCTAAGTAATACATTCTGAATTGATTCTACGTTTGATAGCACAAATTTTGTCTCTATCTCGCATCTTTTCCAAATTATTTTGATTTCTTATTTTTCTTCTTTTTTGCTTTTTCGGAAGTGGACATTAATTTATTAATGGCAACTTAAGTCTGTTGAAAAATTGTGGAAATCGTAATTGTGGGACCGTTGACTAGAGGTCAATCGGAAAAAAAAAACTAACAAATAATCATATTCATTAGAAAAACTATAGTAAGTAGTGCTGACTGTACGTCTGTATTCAATTTACAGTATCTACAACATTTTACTGTAAATTATATAGAAAATTACATATAAATATAAAAAATATGTTTAGACGTGCTGAAATGTTTGATCAAAATTATATTATTTTCTCTTGCAGCAATGTCTCTTTAAAGTAAATATGAAAAAGGAGAATAGATTGGAATAAATGTTCTATTCTAATATTCTAACTGAACAAGAAAGAAATTAAGTGGAATTGTAGAAAGAAAGTAAATTGAGTTTGTATTTTTATGGTCAAATTCATGTTTTCTACAAGTAGTTTCCTCTACATGCATTCTCATGAGTTAATTCTCTATTTCATGGAGTGATGAAATTAATAGAGGAATTGTTTTCTTTATGAGATGAAAATGACTCATTTATCAATACTCTTCCATTCGTACACTTTTATCTTAAGACACTGAAACAGTTTAAGTATAAATTATAATTAAACAGTGAAGTATATTCTAATTAAAATATTTTCAACGTAAATAATAATGACTAAATTTTTTGGGTTGTTACAGTTTAAGTTTACATACAAAATTTATAATTTTTCGAATTTATTTAGTATCAAGTCAAGCGGTCATATGTGGAAGTTTTTAAGTTAATTTTAATGTATTCATATTTAATATATTTGACCGCTTGACTTGATACTAAAATAACTTGAAAAAATAAAAAAGAAATTGTATGTAAATGCATCACTCATAAAGTAAATCAGTTTAAACAGTTTGGATTAATAGTTTGAAGTCTATCAATAAATTTTGGAGTTGGTATTATATGACACCGATGTTATACTAGCTGGACTCAATAATAATGTATAAGAAATCACTTTTTAGTATCAGTAAAAATAATTGTAGTTAGGCAACAATAAATGACGACTGTAGGATTCTACTATGTTTCAAATGCCAGTCAACTTCTGCTTTAGTTTCCAACATTAGTCAAGGATAATATGCAAATGACTCAAAAGAGAAATATAAAAAGAGGTGATGACAATCTACTAGGGTGTAAACGGAGCGGATTCGGAGCGGATAATGCTGATATCAAATCCGTATCCGTCTTTCAATGAGCGGATACAGATACGGATAGTAAACGAATATTAAAATTTAAAACCATATCCGTCTTAAACGGATACGGATATGGAGCGGATAATTTACGGATACGGATTCGAATACGAATATAGAACGGATAATTGTCGGATATTGAGTTATATGAACTTTAAGATCTAATTAATAATTAATAAAATTTAAATATGAAAATAAATGAATAATTGTAATTAAGTTGATGGAGATATTGATATCGGAAAGATGAGAGGTATAAGATATTCATTCCATTGATATAATATATAAACAAAATAAAGTAGTAACAAAAGATAGTGTGGTGTAGTGGTTTGTAGTTTGGTTGCTTAGATTCTCACCTCACATGAGGTTCAAATCTCCTTGAAGACAAAATAATTTTTTTTAATTAGCTGGTCCGAAAAAATTTATTGGATTTCGGATGATCCGAATATCAGCTCTGTTTAGGTATTACTATCCGTATCCGAATCCGGATCTTATGTGGATAATTGATAATTATCCGGATCCATATCCAAAATATCCGTATCCGTTTAAATCCGAATTCAAAGCGGATATCCGTCCGAATATCCATATCCGTTTACAGCCCTACAATCTACTTTAACTATAGGTCTTTTATCAGAATTTTAGTGGAGAGTGCGAGTCTATTGAAAAGTATAAAGATTGGAAGTTTGGAATTATGTGGCGGTTGACTCCAGGTCTACTTGGTAAAATGACGGACTGAAAAAGAAAAGTTGAAACAGAATCAATTCTTCAAATTTTTATTTCCAACTTGTTACAAAAACTCTTTGCAACTTCAATACAACAAATTAGGGCATGACTCTAATTTTTTCTCAAAAAAAAAAAAAAAAATCAATCCTTGAAATTTCCATTTTTCATGGTGATTCAAAATAAGTCTACTTATTGGACTTCGGAGTTAGTTGTCTTACTATCTTATCTAAGTGCAGCTAATATTTGTATTGATAAGCAAAATTTATTTACATAGTCCTAAAATTAACAGTTTCCTCTAACTAATTTTTGAGGTTTAGTGACATAATTAAATGCCTACGTACTGAGAATTGTATAACAATAAAAAAAAAGTATTGTAATGCAATCGGAGAAGTTTTTACAACAACGGACTCAAGTTATTACTGTGCTAAATGAGTGAGCCTATGGTGCTATGCATAGCACGGATGGGGTCCGTGCTACGGCTCAAAATTTGACTTTTCAAAATCCTAACGGTCGATCCAACCGTTCAATGTGATAACCATATGAATATGTACTTGCAAACTAAATTTTATATTTTTTCGAATTTTTTTACTATTTTTTTAGATAGGTAGAAAAATCAGTGTTTTCTGAAAATTCTGGACCATCAAAATTCTACCTATCTTAAAAAATAGTAAAAAAATTCAAAAAAATATAAAATTTAGTTTGCAAGTACATATTCATATGGTTATCACATTGAACGGTTGGATCGACCGTTAGGATTTTAAAAAGTCAAATTTTGAGCCGTAGCACGGACCCCATCCGTGCTATGCATAGCACCATAGCCTCACTCGTGCTAAATTCATAGAGGATTCATAGCTTTTTTACGATCACACCTATCAAAGGCCAGTGCAATATTTTTGGGTTATATTTTATGTTACTTTCTCGTATTGGATGTCCCTTTAAAGTAAATATGAAAAAGGAGAATAGATTGGAATAAAGATTTCATTCTAACTGAACAACAAAGAAATTAAGTGGAATTGTAGACGACAAAAAAAGTGAAGTGATTTTGAACTTTTACAGTCAAATTCATGTTTTTTGTAAGTAGTTTTCTCTACATTCTCACGAGTCAATTCTCTATTTCATAGAGTGATAAAATTTTTAGAGAAATTGTTTTCTTATATGAGATGAAATTGACTCATTTATCAATATTCTTCCATTCATCCACTTTTATCTTAAGACGACCGAAATAGTACGAAATAGAAAACTATTTTAAATTTTATTTGTTCACTATTCCACTTATAGCTAAACAGGCCTTAACTATGTGGCATAAAGAAAGTATATCATATAAGGTTTTGGCCCTTAATTTATAAATAGTTTTAAGTATAAATTTATTAAATGTGTTGCAGACACAATAAAGAAGTCCTCAAGTCCCTCAACCAATAAATAATATGATATTTAACAAATAAGGATAAGAATAATTTTAATTAGATATTGATATTTAACAAATAAGCATAAGATTTGCATATGAATAATTTTATTTTGATAGGTGTAGATATCAAAACACACCCCCCCAACATATACGGTATTTAACGACACCTTTTAATAGGATAGGAACTAGTTTTCTAACCTTCTTGAAAATTTAAGAGATGCATGAGGAAGCACATGTTATTCTCTCTATTATTTTTGTAAAAAAGTAGGCCACGGTCTATTTATATTTTATTAACCAAGGAAAGGAATTATTTACTAGACATTGAAAAGAAGTTATGAGCCTTTTGGCAGCAAGAGATTAAGAGTTTAAGGAGCGCTAAGGAACTAATATTCAGTTATCTTAATCCGTGAAGGAAAGCTAAAAAAGTTAAAGAAAATAGTAGAGGTGCCTTAAGGTCCGGGCAAAAGGAGGCTAAAGGAGATGATATTAATCCGCGGTAAGGAGCCGGTGTTCGATAGAATTAAGCAGCTAAAGATGCTAAAGAAAATGGATTAAGCCTTAAGGAGGCTTGATTGGGGGGTGTTCGGCGCTACACAGTAGGAGCCCAAAAGGTGAAAGGGGTATAATCTTCATTTAATTGCGGTACACGGTACCAAAAGTGTTGAACTGCTTGGCAATTAAAAGAGATTTGATTGGAGTGGGTGAGATGTTAGATGGTTTGTGCCATCTTTTTTTATTTTCATTTTTCTGTTTCGGTCCATATGAGGACATATTATAGGGAGATTAATAGGTATATTCGTTGTGGAATCGTGATCGATCCCTTGGAGCCAAGTTAATAAACCCCATTCAAAGATAAATGGTCATGTTACCATATATAAGAAGATACATCAATAGTTATTACAGAGGAGTATTTCCAATAGTATCAGGATCATGAATCATATTAATTTCACAACTCAATTTATTATCAAAACGCAGTAATTTATTCAGGCAGAACAAAGACATATATAATGTGTGTAGTGTACACATCACGATCGAGATCTCCACTTTATTTTTCCATGTTACATATATGAATTTCACTTAAAAGCTTATACGCATACATATGTTCTTCCATTTCGTTCTTCAACTCTTTCGTCTAATTGTTGATTAATCTTCTATGGGTTTGCTTCAGGAGGAGTGCAATGGTAGTATGGGTTGTTTGTACTGCAGCTCGGACCCGATGATCCGCCAGGCCGTGTGGTTACTGCAGGCTTGTTAGGGTTGTTAACGTTACCATACGAGATACCTGTATCATACAAAATATAAAATGAAAAAAGAAATGTCATTAGTTGAGTGGTGTCAATTATAATCGAACCTCCAAGATACTCGTGTACAAATGCAAGCCATAAACATTAGGTATATAGTTTGCCAACGGTACACATCGATCATTTTGCATGTATCGAAAAATTTAAACTTAATTAAAACTTGTAGGAGTAAATTCAAAATTTGGCTCACAGACAGTTCAAAACTCGACCACGCAGCAGTTCTAATTTCGCAGCCGCTGCCAATATTTCAATCAAAAAAAAGAAAAAAAAAACTCGACCCCAGCAGGGAAAGAGAAAGATTATCACCAGTCTTGCTTTCTTCTAGGATTCGAGTGCCCTCTGCAGTAGGGAAAACGAGAGAGGTGCTAAAAAGTAGGAAGATAATAATACAGAGCATTGGAGGAGCTTTTATTGCCATTTGGAATACCGCTTGCAGTGGTTTTCTTGTAAGAGTGGTACATAACCACCCAAATGATTCCAATATATATAGACCTAGGGGTGATTAATGAGCGAGCATGAGCGAGTTGGGGTATGCTCATGCTCGGCTCATTAGCTTAATGAGCGAGTTAGAGCGAGTTGTTAATGAGCGAGTTGTTAATGAGCATGTTGTTAATGAGCGAGTTGTCGAGCGAGTTACCGAGTTGTTTAAAATACATCATTCAAAAACTAATTTTCATTTATAGAATTTAACAAATTGTCCATAAACAAGTTTAACAAAAAACTATCCATAAGCAAATTAAATAATACATAATTTAACATAAAATTGTCCATAAGAAAATTAACAATACATAATCTGACTCTCTGTGACTTTAATTTTGCAATTTTGCAATTTTGCCTCTAAAGTTTTTAGTCGGTGAAAATTTTGCTGCCGCCTAAATAGTTTTAAAAATTTTAGCTACAGAACCAAATACTATTCTAGGAATTAGATGTGGCAGGATTTGTGTAATTAATTTCTTAATGAGCTAATGAGCGAGTTATGAGCGAGTTGGGGTATGCTCATGCTCAACTCATTAAGTTAATGAGCGAGTTGTTAATGAGCGAGTTATAGCGAGTTGCTAATGAGCGAGTTGTTAATGAGCATTTAGCGAGCGAGTTATGAGCGAGTTACGAGTTGTGAGCGATTTACTCACCCCTATATAGACCCGTGTGAAATTTCGCATATGTACCTATGTTTTTTTTCATTTACTCATCTTTATTAAAACTGGGTCCTTTCTTCGCTGAAATTTCCACAAGTCATTGGTCTCTACTTGGTCCCATGCATTTGAAATTTCTGCATCCCATATATCTAGCCATCTATTATTCATTTATTTATTTTTCACTTCAATTGTATCTATTCCTCGATTGATCTCAGTCAAAGTGACTCTCTAGAGAATAAACGAAAAGTCTGAACTCTTTAAGTTTGACAGTGTTATTTTTGTTGTATTAATTACTTAATTAATCTACAAAAAGAAATTTGCTCCCCTTACGATAGCGGCTGCAATAAATGGGATAGAAACAAATTCTTTTTGAATAAAATATATATTATGTTGAAAATAATAAAGCCAACGGCTAGTTTTTAGGAAATTGTAAATAAAATAAATTAGGAGACATAAGTTAATAGTTGTAATTAATAGGTAGTTGGTGGTTGTAACGGCTAGTTTTTGAAATCTTCTATAAATAGGAATACATGTAAAGCTCAAATTAAGATTGCAATAATAAGATTGTTTTCTTACATCCATTCTTTCTTATAAATTTATCATGGTATCAGAGCCCTGAGTGGTATCCGAAAAACCGAAAAGTGCGATAAAATTCAGCAAAAAGAAAATGGCTTAAGAAGAAGCAGCGAACTTCTCGAAGCTAACCAATAACTTGCTCAATGGCAGAAATTATGTGTCATGGGCAAGGGCAGCATCTAGGGCCCTGAGTGGTCGAGAAATGTTAGAATTCATTACGGGTGAAGAGAAGAAACCAGCAATTGCCGACACAAACAAGCTAACACCCGACGAAACAGTAGCAACAAAAAAATGGAGAACTACAAATGATAGAATTGTTACCTCACTACTCAACTCCATGGAACCGACCGTATCCGAACTCTTCACGCTAGCCGAAACGGCACATGAACTATGGGAAGCAGTAAAGAGTATGTATGGTCAACAAAATAATTTTTCTCACATTTATCAACTTATGCAGGAGATCCAACAAGAAAAACAAGGGTCAAGAAGTCATACTGAGTACCTTAGCGCTCTTGAGAAAAAACGCAATGAACTTCAATCTTACCGGCCGCTTACAACAGATTTGGCCACACTTCAAAAACGGGCTGAGGAGGACGATATTTTTCAGTACCTCGCGGGTTTAAACCCGAGCTATGAAGCCGTAAGATCCCAAATCATGACCACGGTACCTCTTCCCTCTTATTCTCAAATTAAAAGTTTAATTCAACAAGAGGAAAGTAGAAGACTTATCATGAATGGTAAAATTGTAAGCCATGAGGGACACGAAACCCATGGTTTAGCCGTAAAAAATTTCAATTTTAATCAAAACCCTAGCTTTCAAAATCGCCCAAATCAATCAAAAAATGAAAAATGTAACCACTGTAAAAAGGATGGTCACACTCAAGATAAATGTTGGCATCTCTATCCCCATCTTAGACCAAAAAAATGGAAAGAAAATGACCAGAATCGGAATTGGAAAAAAAATGGTGAAAAAAACAGAAGTTATGTTGCTTCTGTTGAAGAGAAAGGCCCTAATGGGCTAGTGGGTTCGTCTGAAAATGGATTCGGACCCAATAACACCTTTCAACCAGTTACTGGGTATGGTTTAAGTGCTAATGGATCTGTCAGAGGCTGGGGCGGACCCGGTTTGGTAAATTACGGACCCAATAACAGTGGAGGCGGACCCTTTAACCAAAACACTAGTGGAGCATGGGTTCAAACTGGCGGACCCATTAACACTGGCGGACCCGATAACCATCAAATTTTCGCTGGCGGGTCATTCCCGAACGGGTCAGCAGCAAATTTCGAAAACGGGTCACTCTCAGACGGGTCAAGAAGCCTTCTAGGCGCTGGCGGGTCAGTTTCTGGCGGGTCAGGTGCTGGAGATCAAATGCAGCAGTATTTTCAGCAGTTCTGTGCGATGATGAACAATAAAAACACTCCCAGCACATGTGGTATTGCTTCTAACTCAGAAAATTTCTTTTTAATCAAATTATTATAGATAGTGGTGCAACAGATCATATGTTCGGGAATAAACAACTACTGTCAAACCTCAACCTGACCAATGGTAATAATTTTGTGTTGGTTGCAAACGGAATGAAGGCAAAAATAAATGGCGTAGGAGAAATTAATCTATGCAATAAACAACTTAAAAACATTTTATATTTAGAAACATTTCCCGTAAATTTAATTTCTGTAAATAAATTAACACAAGAATTAAATTGTAATGCAATATTTTCTTGTAAAAACGTTGTATTTCAGGACCGGGAAACCGGGGTCAAGATTGGTGAAGGATTTCTAGAAATGGACATTATCTTTTGAACTCCAAATTAAATTTCTGTGCTTCCGCAAAAGTCGTTAATTCTGATCTGTGGCATAAGAGACTTGGACATCCTTCCGACAAGATTTTAAGTAGTATTTTAGATTTTAAAAATTTAAATTGTACTAATTGTGAAATTTGCAAGTTAGCAAAACAAACAAAGCTTCCTTTTTCTCTTTCTACTAGCAAAAGTAAAGCTCCTTTTGATTTAGTACATTCCGATGTATGGGGACCGGCTCCAATAGAGTCATATAATGGATTCAAATATTTTCTTTTATTTATTGATGATTTTACAAAAGCAACTTGGTTATATTTACTTAAATCTAAAGATGAAGTATTTGATTGTTTTATGAATTTTTATGTCTCATAGAAACACAATTTGATGCAAAATTAAAAATCTTTAGATCGGATAATGGAACCGAATTTATAAATAGAAAATTTTCAAGTCTCTTTAGAGAAAAAGGTATTATACATCAAACAACTTGTATAAATACTCCCGAACAAAATGGTGTATCGGAAAGAAAAAATAGACATTTATTAGAAATGACACGATCTTTATTATTTCAAAATAATGTTCCTAAAATTTATTAGTCGGATGCCGTACTTTGTGCCACTCATTTAATCAATAGATTACCTAGTGTTAATTTAGAAACAAAAGTCCATTAGAAATTCTTTATCAACAAAAAATTACTTATGACCATATGAGAGTATTTGGTTGTACAAGTTTCGTACATATCAAAAGAAATGATAAGCTTGATTTTGTATCACAAAAAACTATTTTCTTAGGATATTCATATTATAAAAAGGGCTATAAATGCTATGATCCAATTAATAAGAAATTATATTTTTCTAGAAACGTTTCTTTTTTTGAAAAAGAACCATATTTCAAAGAAAAAGAAATATTTCATCAACCATATTTAAATAATCAAAATGACAATATAGTTTTGCCTTACTTAGATGATTTGAGTCTTATTCCTAAAAATAATCATCAAGTTGAAAATAATCAAGAAAATGAAACTAATGATGACATAAATGAAAATGAAATAGAAGAAAGTCTACCGATTAGAAGAAAGTCTACCGATTAGAAGAATATCATCTAGAGAACGACAACCATCAACTAGACTTAGAGATTATGTGACATATTCGGTGCAATATCCAATTGAAGATTTTGTTTCATATGACAACATCTCAACCGAGTACCATACATTTCTCACTAGTATTGAAAAAGTATTAGAACCAAAAAAATTACCAAGAAGCAATTAAAAGTCCAATATGGTGTAAGGCTATGGATGAGGAATTAAAAGCCTTAGAGCAAAATGAAACTTGGAAAATTATTTCCCTACCAAAAAATAAAAAACCGGTTGGTTGTAAATGGGTGTATAAAACCAAATACAATAGTGATGGAACCATAGAAAGGTATAAAGCAAGACTTGTAGCTAAAGGATTTACCCAAACCTATGGCGTAGACTATAATGAAACCTTTGCACCGGTTGCAAAAATGAATACCGTAAGGATTTTATTTTCTATTGCCGTGAACAATGGTTGGGACCTCTACCAAATGGATGTTAAAAATGCATTCCTTCAAGGAACACTTGAAGAAGAGGTGTATATGACATTACCACCCGGTCATAAATTAGAAACAAATTCTAACTTGGCTTGTAGGCTTAATAAATCAATTTATGGATTGAAGCAATCTCCACGGGCATGGTATGGCAAGCTTAGCTCTCATTTAATTTCTTGCAATTTTAAAATTAGTAATGCCGATCATTCTTTATTTACAAAATGTGATGGTTTCAATACTACTCTTATTTTAGTATATGTAGATGACATCATAATTACCGGAAATAATTTCGAACAAATTCAAAACATTAAGAAACAACTCAAGGAAAAATTTGACATAAAAGATTTAGGATACCTTAAATATTTTTTAGGAATAGAGGTAGCCACTTCGGATAAAGGACTTTTTATTTGTCAAAGAAAATATACACTTGATTTGTTAAAAGAAACTGGTAAATTAGGATGTAAACCGCCTCTACCCCAATTGACAACAAATGCAAATTAAATAGTGAAGATGGTGAACCCTTAAAAGACATAAATCAATTCCAAAGACTTGTAGGAAAATTGATATACCTGACTGTTACACGTCCGGATATTTCTTTTTCCGTAAGTCAAATTAGTAAATTCATGCACTCACCAAGAACACCACCATTTAGAAGCTGTAAATAGAATCTTGAGATTTTTAAAAAATAATCCCGGCAAAGGTATTTGGATGAAAAATAATAATTCTAATGATATATGTGGCTATTCCGATGCAGATTGGGCCGGAAGCTTTGATAGAAAATCGACAACCGGTTTTTGCACATTTGTAGGCGGAAATCTAGTCACATGGAAAAGCAAGAAACAAAATGTTGTAGCACGATCAAGCGCTGAAGCCGAATATCGTGCCATGGCATCAACCGCAAGCGAATTACCTTGGATCAAACAACTCCTATTAGACATGGGATTTAGAACTCAAGCTCCAATGAAAATGTATTGCGACAACAATTCGGCACGACACATAGCTTCTAATCCGTGTTTCATGAACGCACAAAGCATATAGAAGTAGATTGTCACTTTGTTAGATGAAAATGTTCAAGCAAAGGAAATTGAAACACCATACGTCAAAAGTGAAGATCAACTACGCGGATATCTTCACTAAAAGGCTTGTATCCGGGTCCATTTGAAAAAATTACAAGCAGCTAGGATTGTACGATATTTACATTCCTAGCTTGAGGAGGAGTGTTGAAAATAATAAAGCCAACGGCTAGTTTTTAGGAAATTGTAAATAAATAAATTAGGAGACATAAGGTTAATAGTTGTAATTAATAGGTATTGGTGGTTGTAACGGCTAGTTTTTTGAAATCTTCTATAAAATAGAAATACATGTAAAGCTCAAATTAAGATTGCAATAATAAGATTGTTTTCTTGACATCCATTCTTTCTTATAAATTTATCATATTATCATAAATAGGACATGAAGTAGTTTTTCAAACATTGCTAAAATATTAAGAGATGCATGCATAAGGAAGCACATGTTATATATTCTCTCTATTAAAATATTATATAGACCGTGGCATATATTTTTGTAAAATTTATGCCACGATCTTTTTTATATTTTATTAACCAAGGAAAATTCATCTTTTTGCTAATGCAAATGGGCAGGCTTGCCTTATATCTAGAAATAATAATTAACCAATTAAGGAAAAGAAATATTTACAAGACATTGAAAGAAGTTACGAGATTAAAAATAAAATCATAACATCTGTCAATGAACACGATCTCTATTAATGAGGGTGCGCAATATATGAATCTTACGCGACTTAAAATCGATAAATCCTCTGATTTCTTTCCCTTTCAGATATTTTAGAATTTGACCAACGCAGACTATCGGCAGAGCAATATAATCTTTATGTGCATAGGACTCAAGTTAAACCAAGTAAATTTTTGGTTTGTGGAACAGTAATCTCAATAAGCACTAGGTCATCTATGAATTTAGCACAGTAATAATTTGAATTTGCTTACTGAATCGAACCCTTGATATATCATATATGACATCATAAGACAACTGACTTCTAAGTCGAGAGTCTAACATAGTGAAAATTATCCCTCTGAACAAATAATGAAATTTTTCAATATCTGATTATTTTGTTTTAACTTCTCCTTTTAACTATGGTCAATTTACATTTAGTAGACCTGGAGTCACCTTTACTTTTCAATAGACTTCCACTATCCACTAGGGTACGTTTTGGATGAACTCTAGAATAGCTAGAATAGCTACTGTTTAGAATAGTAAATAATAATAGCTACTGTTTAAAAACAGTGCTAACTCAAGCTATTCGGAATAGTGAAAAAGTTATTTGGATTGCATTTTGGAATAGAGTTGGAGAATGAATAAAATAATAATTTATGTGTTAGATTAAATATAATACAATATAATATTAATTTAAATATTAAATTAAATAATTATTTTAAACATTAGATTAGTATTAAATAAATATTAATATAATAATATTAGATTAATATAATATATATAATATTAATTAAATATTAGATGTAATATAATATTATTTTAAATATTAGATTAGTATTAAATAAAATATAGATTAAATATAATATAATATTAGATTAAATATAATACAATATAATATTAATTTAAATATTAAATGTAATATAATATTAGTTTAATATTATATTAGTATTAATATTGAAAGCAACAATTGCTATTCCATGTTTTTGTAAGAATAGAGAATAGTTCTATTTTCTCTATTCCGAATAGCTCTATTTCTCATTTGGATTGTCCTTGTTCGAATAACAATGTTATTCTAAAATAGTAGTATTCTTAGTGCATCCAAACATAGCCTTTGTGAACAAGATGGTCTGGCATTGTGAAATTAAAAGAGCGACCAAAGTTTCAGTCAACTCTGACTTGAACCAAAATTATGGCTGATCCTAGTTTCTTGAAAGAAAAAATATAATAAATTAATTTCTGATAATTCAACTTTTATTTTTAAAATAAAAAATCATAAATGACCGTTGCTTCTACTATGTTAAGTGCGCGTCAATGCCTGCTATATTTCCCAACAATAGTAAAAAAGTATAATCAACTTCTGTTACGATGATGTAGATGAGTCGTTCTTAGCAGAACTACTTTCGTCGTAGCTCTGTGTTATCTGCCTCTAGCTTCTGAATTCATATCCACTCCAATACCTTACTGGGTAGAATGAAATCTGAGTCATCGGTTTTAGTTTGCACGAATGTCAAAATAGATCCAGCAAATAATACCAAATTAATACCAAGTAATAAAAAAAAATAATACCAAATTAATTTTAGTCCCCTGAGTATGACGCATGTCAAGTCCAAATAGTGGCTTGAGTTGGGGCTGGTCAAAGTTCATGCGTATAGCTCCTTGTATTTTTTTAGGTAGCTCATTTTTGGTGTCGGCAGTTTTGTTTGCGTCTCGTTGTTCGAATACTCAAGTCTGGGTTCATATATAAAAATATGTGGTACTGGTACCTAGACCCTGTCTGATTCACATCCAATCGTACATCTAGTGTACCTATCTTTTCATCTTATTAGAAAACATGATTTGTCAGTAAGTG
>JAJGRW010000063.1:3403513-3493957 GCA_025461045.1 Carex parvula
GGCAGAAAGTTGCACATCTATTGGTATGGAAGGGGTGGTATGTGTATTTAAATGTCTCGTGGTTCAATGCTCTCTGTTTGATTAAAGAACATCGAACTGAAACATCGTTTCTTTCTTTCTGCTATCCTTCTGGTTCACCCTCGACAGACCTACAATTCGTGATCGGTTCCATCGAGAGAGTTTAATGATTGTGGGGACGTTAACTCCCAGCGGGCGCAAGCCCCCGCTGTTAATTACATCAGATGGCCCTCCCAAGCCATGCTGAATACTCGTCATTCCAGGATTTATGCCTATTTGTGTGAATGAATAAAGGGGGCTCGTTCGTGAAGTTTTATTGTTTTTAGGGACTGTTCGTGAAACTGAAAGGATAGAGATTGTAATTTGAATTTGAGATGGAGTTTGGGCTGTAAGTGGGATTTCCAAGGACATTGTTGAGGAGTGGGCAAACGTCAAGGACTTATTTGTGGAATGTCGAAGGACTGCACTTGTGACTTCTTTTGTTATAATGATCTGTTTGAAAGAGGTTTCGATTCTTTGTTATTTGGGATTTTGCGATCTGTATTGATCCTTTGAGGTTTGTGTTGAGGGCCTCTTGCTATTGCTGCCTTCATGTTCTTCGTGGTTTCGGTTGATTCTTTCGCGAATTGGATTTGTGGAGGAGTAACCCTTGCCAGCTTTCGACATTGCTTTAAATGAATGTCAACGACTCCTTTTCATGGGGTTTGATCATATGATGGCGTGATGTCAACCTGCAAGTATGAAACATTAGATCTGGAGGGCATATGAGAATTTTAGCACATTATTTCTTGGTTTTAAGATAGCACAAAGGCACGGGTGACATGGGAGCTGCTACTTTTACATGTGCAGTTTTACCGGTTTAGTCAGTTTTTGAGACTTCATATCTTTCAATTTACTTGATGGTTTTAAATGGAATTTTGCTGTCTTGTACTGTGATATCAGGACTATAAGTCGGCCAACTTTCAGGATTTTTCATGGTGTCTAGCTATGTCAAACGGAAATTCCAAGTAGTGACCAGCGGTTTTCTATTTTTCTGAACTGCTGAACTTCGAAGGTCGATTCCTGCCAATTGGCTACACCAAATCTTGTATCCTGCATATGAAATGTTTGTTTAGTCATGATCTATATGCATGTATAGCAGTTTTGCAAAACTCTATTCAGAGCTATGCCAAATGTGTGTTTTCGTGTGGAGGTGCCTGCTGATGAATGGAGCAGCAGTTTTTCTGCTTTGCTGAACTTTGAAGGCCATTCCCGACAATTGGCTAAACCAAATTTTGTATTCTTTATGTGGTTTCACAGAGGGGAATTCAATCTATAACCCTGTAAAATTTCATGGGATTTGGAGTTCTTTTTCCATGTTTAAAGGCCATGGAAAGGCAGGGTTATTTGTTGATGTTTTGTTTTCAGTTGCTGTTTTGCTGTTCTGACTACCAATCTTTAAAAATTTATTCTGGACAATCTACAAAGCCAAATTTTTGGTTCTTTTTATGAGAGTATAGAGAAGAGTCTACTCTATACGCATGCCAAATTTCAAGATCTTTGCACTTTCCTAACCATTTTTAACAATTGCTTGAATGCAGAGATGGACTGGTAAAAGATGCAGTTTTTCTTTCTACAGTTCTTGTGTTTCCACTTTGAGAAGCTGAACTTCAAAAATCCATATTAAATCGAAATAAAATCCGAATAACATGATCTTTGTGCCCAACTTGTGTGTTTTGAAGTTATTTACATTTTGGTGCAATCCATTTTGCATTCTAGCCTTTATTCTGGTCCAGATTAATCATTTTACCAGAGATGGTCATTTCAGTCCAGCACCAGTTTCGTTTACTGACGATTATTTTTGTAGAATTTGTACAAGATAGACTACAACCCCGATTCGAGTGTTCTTAGTACCAAAATCTTCAGGAAAGCACAATCTATGTCCTCAAAAAGTTTCAAGAATTTAGAAGGCCGAAATCTATTTTTAATTTGTGACTTTGTAAGAGGCATATTCTGGGGCAGCAAGCTTATCTATCAGTTTTTGTGTATTTTGGAAAGCCAACTTTGAAAATAGCTAGTAAATCGTGTAAAAATGCTATAAATGTAAAGTTTGAGTCTAAATTGTGTGTTTTTGAGTCCTCTAGCTGACTGTATATTTGGATTTCTGGTTTGAGTTTCGTGATCAGTTCATATTGGCCGGTTTGTGACAGCATGTCATTTTGAGACAACACAAACGGGTCTAAAAGGGAAGGTCATCGAAATATCACAAGTTTAAAGCACAAATGACATATCATAGCTAAAGCTAATATCATTTAATACTTTAGACTTCAATTTCTCCCCATTTGCACATAGTTTTTAATTTTTGCCAATATTCATGCATGTAAATGCACTAATTATTGACTAAATCAATCCCTTTGCACAAATAGGCCCTTTGATCATTTAGGTTGAGAGAATAATAGGGGAGACCTCATGGCTCACCCTACTACCTCTTGTGTTTAATTTTTTTATTGTCACTTTATTTCCTTTAATTCCTTTCATAAATAATCAATATAACTTTCATATGGGAGGAGACTAACACTAGCTCAACTCTCATACTTTCATTATTCAATTATTTTAGAAGGGATTAAAGATGTGTAGAGAAAGAAAGAAAAGGAAAAGAAAGAAGAAAAGGGAAGAGTAAGATAGTCACAAATATTTACATGTGCATATATTTATTTAGAATCATAGGCTTGAAAGCTAGCTATAAGAGCTACTAATGCCTCCTCTATTTCATTTGTCACTTTTAAACCTTTTAATATAATATTTGATTATTATATAAAGGGTTTATTTCATTTATATGATTTCATGCTTCCAAACTCATTTATGTGAGTTAGAAGCATTCAATCTTCATCAACTTCGAACATAAGAGAAAGAAGAAGAAGGAGATTAAAAGAAAGAAATTAAGAAGCTCCAATTGCATAAAAAAAAAAGCAACAAAAGAAAATCATTGAACAAGAACATTCTTTTATTCATTCATGGCTAATTTACATGAACATCAAGCTTCTCAAGCTTCTACATTGCAAATCTCTACCTATTTCTATTTTGGTTTTGGTGGAGGAGGAAGAAGAGGTTCGGCCTTGGAGGGTTTTTGTGTGTTTTTGTGTTGTGTGGTGTATATGTTGTGTATGGTGTGGTTTCTATATATATACTTTTCTCTTGTATATATATTCTCTTCTTGTGGTGTGTTGTATATATTTTGCCTCTCTTCTATATATTCCTCTTCTTCTTCAAATGAGGGGTTTATATAGGCCATGGCAAGAGGTAGAGCCTAGGTTTAGAGGAGCCTTGTTGGCGTGATCCCCACCACTCATTTGCATCAACTCTCATCCAAAGGTTTAGATGCATCCAAGTGTCATGCTTATCCTTCAAGCTTGAAGGGAATATTCTTGGCATCTTAGCATCTTCATTGGTCATGTGACATGTGTCCATAGGAGCAAAATATCTAGAATATATACTAGAATATATTCTTCCCTCCTAATTTGGCATCTTCATTGGTAGAGTGACATGTGTCCATGAGAATAAAATATCTAGAGCACATTCTAGAATATATTCTTCCCTCCCATTTTGGCATCTTCATTGCTAGTGTGACATGTGTCCATGAGAATAAAATATCTAGAGCATATTCTATCCTCTCAAGTTGGGCCATGCGACAATTGGGCTAGCCTATTTAATTTCGGCCAACAACAGCCCCATTAATCTGGTTCGGCCACTTAGTAGCAGCCCCAATTTTCATCAATTAAATTCGGCCCAGCTCCAAATATTTTTGATTCAGCCATTTAATTAATTTTATTTTTTCTGACTTTTTAGGGTCAAACAAAAAACTTGATGCGCGCAAAGCGCAACGCAAGTTTCGGTACGCTTGAGGGCGCACCTTTTCTGAGTACAGCTGGCGCGATAATTGACGTGAAGCAGGGCATCCTGACTTTGAACTTTGGAGGGGAGAAAGTGAAATTCCAAATCGATCGCGCCATGAGATATCCGTCACGATCTGAGACATGTTTCCGAGTTGACGGGATGGAGGAGTGCTTGGCTGATCTGGCCAAGGACTACTTTCTTGAACAAGTCAACAACTCGCTGCGCCAAGACGCTGAATTCCTCTCAAAGTTGCCAAGCGAGGCGAGCGAGTCAATTTGTGCAGCAGATGCGATTCCTGAGGATCTGGAGGATCGTACATCACACTCTGAGACGAGGAGTGGAGCGGAGCCTGCCAAGGCCGACGTCTCGACAGCACACGAGTCAGATCACCCAGATGCGACTCGTGTCAATGATCAGCCTGAGCGTCCGACTCCGGAACTCAAACCTCTTCCAACCAATCTCAAATACGAGTTCCTCGATCCAGAAAAATCTTGTCCTGTGATCGTCAATGCGAGTCTAAACCCCGATCAAACCGCCAAACTTCTGGAGAAGCTGAGATTTCACAAAGGCGCGATTGGGTACTCGATCAAGGACTTGAAAGGGATCAACCCAGCCATCTGCTCACACTGGATTCTTCTCGAGGATGATCACAAGCCGTCTGTGGAGCACCAGCGGCGACTCAACCCCAACCTGAAAGAGGTGGTGAAAAAGGAAATTCTCAAACTCCTGGATGCAGGCATCATCTATCCCATCTCTGACAGCAAGTGGGTGAGTCCCGTTCACGTAGTGCCCAAGAAGGGAGGCACGACAGTGGTGAGAAATGAAAAGGATGAGCTAGTCCCTACTCGTGTGGTATCTGGGTACCGCATGTGTATTGACTACAGGAAGCTCAACAATGCCACGCGCAAGGATCACTTCCCACTGCCGTTTGTCGACCAACTCCTTGAAAGGCTGGCGACTCATTCTCATTTTTGCTACCTCGACTGGTACTCAGGATTCTTCCAGATCCCCATTCACCCAAACGACCAAGACAAGACCACTTTCACATGTCCCTACGGTACATTCGCATACCGTAGGATGCCATTCGGTCTGTGCAATGCACCTGCCACCTTCCAAAGAGCCATGATGGCTATCTTCTCAGATTTCATCGAGAAAGAGGTTGAGGTTTTCATGGACGACTTCTCTGTCTATGGAACCAGCTTTGACTCATGTCTAGCCAACCTCTGCAAAATCCTGGAGAAGTGCGAAGAGGTCAACCTGATCCTAAACTGGGAGAAGTGTCACTTCATGGTCCAAGAGGGGGTTGTCCTTGGACATGTGGTGACCTCCAAAGGAATTGAGGTTGACAAAGCCAAGGTGGAGGTGATCGAGAAGCTGGAGATCCCAACAAATGTCAAAGCTGTGCGAAGCTTTCTGGGACACGCTGGCTTCTACCGCCGATTCATCAAGGACTTCTCGAAAATCGCGAAACCATTGACCAACCTGCTCATCAAGGACTCTGATTTCATCTTCTCGCAGGAGTGTGTCGATTCGTTTTGCCGATTGAAAGAAGCCCTTGTCTCAGCACCCATCCTGCAGCCTCCAGACTGGACCTTGCCATTCGAACTGATGTGCGATGCGAGTGATTACGCAGTGGGAGCCGTTCTAGGGCAGCGGAAGGAGAACAAGCCATGTGCTATCTACTACGCTAGCAAGGTGCTAGACCCTGCCCAAATGAACTACACGACAACCGAAAAGGAGCTTTTGGCTGTTGTGTTCGCTCTCGACAAGTTTAGATCCTATCTGGTTGGTTCCAAGATAGTGATCTACACTGACCACGCCGCACTCAAGTATCTGTTGAGCAAGCAGGATGCCAAACCTCGCCTGATTAGGTGGATCCTCCTCCTGCAGGAGTTTGACATCGAAATCAGGGACAAGAAAGGAGTCGAAAACACCGTGGCTGACCATCTGTCCCGACTTCGCTGGGAAGATGAGGGCTCTTGTAGCCTGCCAATTGATGACTCATTCCCTGATGACCAATTCCATTCGATTTCTGCCATGGAGGAGATCCACTCGGTTGGTACACCGATGCACGCGACTCATGCAGTGCAAGATCGGACGTTCCATGCAACTGACCGAGTGAACACCAAGTCAGCGCCCTGGTATGCAGACATTGCGAACTTTCTCGCCTCAGGAGTACTTCCTCCTACCATGTCATACCAGCAGAAGAAGAAGCTTCGATCGGACGCCAAGTTCTACTTCTGGGACGACCCCTACCTCTTCAAGATTGGCGTTGATGGCATCTACAGACGATGTGTGCCGTACGACGAGACGCGCTCCATTCTTGAGCACTGCCACTCTTCAGCCTACGGAGGACACGCTTCATTCTCCAAGACTGCTTCAAAGGTCCTGCAATCCGGCTTCTTCTGGCCTTCACTTTTCAGAGATGCTAGGACCTTCGTCGCAGCTTGTGACAAGTGTCAGCGCACCGGGAACATCTCCAAGAGGAATGAGATGCCTCTCCACTCTATTTTAGAGGTAGACATCTTTGATGTCTGGGGTATTGACTTCATGGGACCGTTTCCACCCTCGTGTGGGAACGAGTACATCCTGGTGGCAGTTGACTACGTCTCCAAGTGGGTGGAGGCAGTAGCGTGCAAGAATGCGGACTCCAATGCAGTGAAAAGACTGTTCACTGACACCATCTTCCCTCGCTTTGGAGTTCCGAGAGCCGTCATCAGTGATGGTGGCAAACACTTCATCAACCGCCAGTTCGACAATCTCCTAAGTCGCCATGGAGTCACTCACAAGGTGACCACATCCTACCATCCTCAAGCCAACGGTCAAGCCGAGATTTCCAACAGAGAGATCAAGTCTATCCTGGAAAAGACCGTGGCTAGAACGAGAAAGGATTGGTCTCTCAAGCTGAGCGACGCACTTTGGGCCTACCGTACAGCCTTCAAAACTCTGATTGGGATGAGCCCTTTCAAATTGGTGTACGGAAAGTCCTGCCACTTGCCCGTGGAAATTGAGCACAAGGCATACTGGGCCACACGGGCCATCAACATGGACTTGCTCTCAGCTGGAGAGAAACGCATCCTTGACTTGCATGAGTTAGAGGAGATGCGTCTCAATGCCTACGAGAACGCGAGAATCTACAAGGAAATGACCAAACAGGTTCACGACAAGCGCATCATGCCTCGTGAGTTCCATGAGGGAGACCTGGTCCTCTTGTTCAATTCTCGACTTAGGCTCTTTCCAGGAAAGCTGAAGTCCAGGTGGTCCGGTCCATTCCAGGTGCGGGCAGTGTTCCCATTTGGCACTGTGGAGTTGGAAAACAAGGAGGGGCAGACTTTCAAAGTCAATGGTCAGCGTCTCAAGCACTACATTGCTGATCATCCCCAAGAACTGCGAGTGAGCTTGGATCTCTCCGATCCATCTCAACCAAAGCCTGAAGAGAGAAGGTCGAGCTCGAGACCTAAAACGAGCGCTCCTTGGGAGGCAGCCCAAGCCATTTTTACCTGTTTTGCATCTTAGGAACAGATAGACATGCATTCATTCTCCTGCATTGTATCACAAGCGGCTTGAGAAGTCAAGAAAAAGAGAAACCACGACAATTTGAGGTTGGTGCGGCTAGGCCATACCACATTGGTACGGCCTGAAAATTGATGGGTTGGTACGGCCCGTACCAATTTGGTACGGCCAGGCCGTACCTAGGTCAGAAACGCGAACCGACGCATTAACTGCCGCCTTTTTCTATTTAAACCCGATCCAACCCGCACCCCTTCCCCTTCCCAGCCGCACCTCTCAATCTACTCTCTCTTCTCTCCCTCTCCACTCCATTTCTCTCCTTCTCCACTCATTCTACCTCTCTTCCACCCTAACCGAGCACAAGGAGCACCGGCCACCCAACCGAGCACTTCACCGGTCCAAGCCGCACGTCTTCGGTCCGACCCGCACTTCTCTTCGGTCCGACCCGCACCTTCTTGCTCTCGGTTAGTCCCTCTCCTTCCATTTTCTTTGTTTCTCTCCATTTTTGTGCTTCCCTCTCTTCCTTGCTCGGTTCTGCCCAGTTTCTGTCAAAACCCTAGCTTGGTACGGCCCACCCGTACCAAGTAGGTACGGCCCGTACTCAATTCACTGAACTGACACCAAACTGGTACCAGTTTGTACCAATTAACCCTAACCAGCCTAGTTCTGTGTTGTATACCATCCTTGTACTGGTTTAGGAGTTAATTGGTTGCACGAAACCAAATTTTATCTTTGGTACCAGTTGGTGCGGCCCTTACCAGCCAACACCAAAACCCTAAGTTAGGTACGGCCCGTACCGGCCTGTGCGGCTAGGCCGTACCAACTAGGTCAGACCAGGCCGTACCTACCCAGTCGGACCCTTACCACCCAACGCCACAAACGTCTAAGAGAGATGAGTCGACATTCCTCTCGCTCCGCCGCACCCTCTGACGACACCTCCATTCCTTCCGCCACTGGCCCGACAGCCGACGTCCCTCCTGCTACTGCACCTACGTCTTCTCATCACTCCCACCGGAGTGCGTCTCGGAGTGGTTCGAGAGCATCTCGCCACTCCCGGGAGAGTGTAGCCAGGTCTGGGTCTCGCCAGAGTACTTCCCTTCGGGACGCTGTCGAGCCCATTTACTACGAGGGAGAGACCACCTCCAGTGGGCATCAGTCAGGCTATCGGAGCCCACAAGAGAGCCCATCCTACCATCCATCTGGAGACCAGGACCAGGGCTCTGACGAGGCCTCTGACCAGGCCTCCGCCCAGGGCTCCGTTCCCGGCTCCGACCACAGCTCCGACCCCAGCTCTGACCACGCCTCTGACTCCATGGGCACCGATACGGCCCTCTCTGATGCCACCCAGCGTGCCGACGCATACGCCGAGCGGTACTTCCTCATTACGACCCGTCGGCAGCTCAAGAACTTCGAACATCTGCTGAAGAAGAAGATCAACAACACGAGGATTGTTGATTTCTCCGCTCTTCAGACACTGGGACTGGAGGATGAGTTCCGCCGCATCACCACCCGGATCGGGATCACTCCAGCCTTCTGGATGATCGCCCAGAGGGGTTACAAGAAGCTCACCATGGAGTTTCTTTCCTCTCTGGAGCTCAAGTACTCGCGGAACGACAACCCGTTCATCAGGTTCCGCATGCTGAGTGACACCTCCACCTTCGCTGCCGGCCCCTCCACCTCCTACAGTCGACCAGTATATCCCCCTCCTGTCACTGAGCCCACCATCCAGGATGTCTACCACCTGATGTACGGCATGCGTCAGGAGCAGGGTGTTGCACTATACGAGCAGGGCGCCACACTCCGTGAGCAGGGCGCCACACTCCGTGCGCAGGGCGCCACACTCCAGGATCTCACGCAGCGAGTCACTGGGATAGAGGAGCGGTTTAGCGACTGGCTCTGGTACGACCACCCCGAGGGCTGATCAGGTTCGCTCTCTTTTCCCCGAGCTTCTTTTATCTCTTTTATCTCATAGTCTTGAAGCATTGAGGACAATGCTCAGGCTAAGCTTGGGGGGATGACATTTGCATGTAGGTCATGTTTACTTTACCGTTATTTTTCTTGCATTTTTTTCGTATTTTCATGCATTGTTAGGTGAAAATTTGCGTGAACTGCTAGAATTGAGAATAACTTTGAAACAATTTAGTTGTGATTAGGATAGACCTGAGTGAATTGGAACTAACCCACAATTGGTTATTGAACTACTTAGGTTGAGATGTTTTTAATAATGGAAAAGATGAAACAAACTTAGAATTGAATCGAACGAGATTATTCGAAAAAACTGAATTGTGCCTTTAGGAATTGTGATTTTTAAATTAAGAAAGTTTGGAATATCCATTGGTATGAATGAATACCAATAGATGTGTGTATTCATGGTATGAGCAAACCAAAAAGAAAAGAAAAAGAAAAAAAAAAAAGAGAAAACAAGAAAACAAAAGAAAAAAATAAAAAGATGGAGAAAATAAGAGTACTGGCAATAAGCCTCGAATGGGCGCCTTTGAGCTCGTCTCCCAATTAGAAATAAAGAAAGAAAATTTTGCTCATACCAACACACTTCGTTCGCAACTTTCTTACCCTTAAGCTTGATTTAAGCTTGGGGGAGGGCAAATGAAAAGAAAAATCACCTTGAATGAAAGCACTAACTCGGAAAAAGAATGAAATTGTTTCGATCAAACCTAAGTAATTAATCTTTCCATTGTTAGAAGCATCTCAAAATAAGAAGTTCAATTGACTAATTGGTGGAGTGAATCAAGGTTTATAAAGGGATGTTTGAATTACAACCGAATCGATTCTAGAAATTCTTGATTATAGCAGACTCACGTAGGTTTTCACATTTAGACTTGTATCCGCATTTAGATTTAGTTGTCCAGCACTTTTACCCGAGTTTGAAACTTTTTGCTTGAGGACAAGCAAAGGTTCAGCTTGGGGGAATTTGATACCTCGCATATTTAGTCTATTTTAGGCCTGTTTTAGTACCAGATTCGTGCCATAATTCACCAGAATCATGTGCATTTCATCGATATATCTTTAGAATTTGGTACTGCTGAGTGTTTGTTTGTTTTCTGCAGGTTTGGAGCAAAACACACGAAGAAACGGCGATTCAGATGATGAGGTACGACCCTTACCAGGCTTGGTACGGGTCTCACCAGACTTAGCCGTTTTCAGCTCATCACGCCTGGTACGGCCAGGCCGTACCACTTTGGTACGGGCCGTACTTAAAGGCGGCCTGACAGATTCAAATTTTGGCAGAGGCTATTTAAAGCGGGGAACTCTCCAATTTCGACATCTATTCCATTCCAGATCCATTTGAGAGCACAGTAAGAGAGAGAAAGAGAGCTAAGGAGCTAGGAGCAAGAAGGAAGGAAGAGGAAAGAGGCGAAACTCGACGGATCTAGCTTCCTCCTCTCGATCCCTTCGATCCATGGCTATCTCTCTCCCTTTTATTGTATTTTTAGATCAGATCATGTGCTGTGAGTAGTTATTTTAGTTTCTAGGGTTTAGAGATGGATTCTTGATTTGTTTTGACTTTCTTTGACTTGTATCTTGTATGAACTCTTTTGCTTGATTGATTGTGATTTCTTTGCCATCTCTTGCTTTGCTTGCTGTGATTGTGTATGATGCACCTCTAGGTTTAGATCGAACCTATCAAGGTCATGTGATCATCTCATTCTTTCATCCAAATCAAGTGCATAGGGTAGAATAGTTCGAATTGAAGCCGAGAGGTTGAATTCTCCTCTAATTGACAGATTAGAGGGTGCCTTAGGTCTCCAATCAACCAGCTAGGGTAGAACTGTACCAAAACACGAGAGTTGAGGTGTAGAAATCCCTAAAAGGCACTCAATTGCATTTCAACCTAGATCTTGATCCAACAAACGATGGTTGAGGGTTAGGAACCTTAGGTATGGTCAATTGAACCTTTCTAAAGAGTTTAGCACAAGGTACCAGCAAGGAAATGCATCAACTCGAACTGGTAAGCTCTGTTCTGGGAAGCCAGTACGGGTCTTACCAGAGTGGTGCGGCCTTGCCTTACCAAGTGAGGTACGGCCTAGCCGTACCACCTTGGTACGGGCCGTACCACTAGAGGCAGATCAGAGATGAAATCTGAAACCCTGGAAACGCCTTTTATCCATAATCAAAACACAATTTGCATTTCTTCTAGCATTTCATTACATCTTCCTGAATTGTTTGAATTGCTTGAATTTACCTTTTTAGGAAATTAAATACCAAACAAAACCATTTCTCACTTCTAGTTTTTGATTAAGTTCGATAGATTCTAACCTCGTAATTGCCCGTCCCTGTGGATCGATACCCGATTATACTACCCGATAGGGGTTGTGCACTTGCATCCCTTACTCGTGAAGTGTAAACGCGGTTTTAAAAGGTGCGCCCTCAAGCGTACCGAAACTTGCGTTGCGCTTTGCGCGCATCAACCAATATATTTACTATGTGAACCATTTAGATATTTTATGGTTATAACTGATGCATCAATAGTGTGGTCACATTATCAACTCGCAACCTGACGTTTGCAAGATTATTTGCTCAATTGATTTGATTAAGAGCATAATTTTATGATTATTCAATTAAGAAATCACGTCTAGACAATGTTAATGAATTTATTTCTCAGACAATGCATGTTTATTAGAATTGATGTTGTATATCATGTAGCTTATGTTCATACACAAAAATAAGAACTTGTTATTTTGCATGCAACAACACTAATTCGCATCATGCCAACAAGCTATTATAAAACTTTCCCTTTATAATTGGTTTTTGGTCACATACCTAATATTTCCCATATAAGAATTTTTGAATGTGCGACATATATTATAATTGCTCCACCACAACGCACTAAAATGGGACATCAAAGAAAGTTGGGAATTTATATTGAATTTGAATCTCCATATGTAATAAAGTATCTAGAACCATTGATGGTAGATTTATTCACGGCTAGTTTTGCCGATTATTATTTTGATGAATTAATATTCCCAACTTTAGGGGGAGAAAAACAATCAGCTGGAAAAATATATTAGTTGGAATGAATTATCATTGTCTAATTTAGATCCTCATATATGTGAACTAGATGTTGAAAAGATAATTCATTTGAAAATATTAGTTAATCAATCGCCAGACGCATTTACAAAGAAAGTGACCAAATCACATGTACCAGCTGCTAATGCTCCAATTAAAGTCGATGTCCCTGTTGGGCAAACTAATAAAATTATAACACGCATAAAGCGTGGAAGACCAATCGGTTCCAAAGATAAAAATCCTCGAAATATAAAAGGAGCAAAGAATGAAAATGGTCAAGTCGAGGATATGATAATTTCAGATAAAACTCTAGAATAGAATCAAATTATAAGTAATATTGGAGTTCCAGCAGAAACTCAGGTATCTGAAATTTATGAAAATAAAGAGATCTCGATAAATTATATTATGAATGGAATAAAATAGAACCGAGATAAAATTGATATCAATAATATTTGCATATAATATAGCGCTAAATATAATGAATAATGAGGATCATGACTCGAAGTCTATTAAAGAATGTCGATAAAGAAATTATTGGCTAAAACAGAAAGGTGCAATTGAGACAGAGTTAAACTCTCTTGAAAAACAAAAAGTTTTTTGGCCTGTAGTTTCAATACCTGAAGGTGTAAAACCAATAGGATATAAATGAGTATTTATGCGAAAATAAAATAAGAAATGTGAAATTTTGAGATATACTCATCGGTGGTGGATGCAACAACTTTTCAGTAATTAGTCTGGCAGTCCATGAATGACTTGATTTTCGCCTAATGGATGTTTTTACAGTCTATTTATATGGCTCGCTTGGTAATGATATATATATATATATATATATATATATATATATATATATATATATATATATATATATGAAAATTCCTGAAGGATTTAAGATGCCTGAAGCATGTAATTTAGGTTCTCGAGAACATTATTCAATTAAATTGAATAAATCTTTATTTGGATTAAAGAAATTTGGACGCAAATGATATAATCGTCTAAGTGAATATTTATTGAAACGTGGATATAATAATGATACGATATGTCCATGAAAACATATGGAAATGATTTTTGTTATAATTGCAGTTTATGTTAATGATCTAAGTATCATTGGAACTCCTGAAGAGCTTCCAAAAGCAATAAATTATTTAAAGGAAGAATTTGAGATGAAAGATCTTGGGAGGACAAAATTTTACCCTGGATTGCAAATTGAACATTTAAAATGATATTTTTATGCATCAAGAAAATTATATTGCAAGAGTGTTGAAACAATTTTATATGGATAAAATCACATCCATTGAGCACTCTGATGGTTGTAAGATCATTAAATGTGAATAAATATCTTTTTAGATCTTGAGAAAGTGATGAAGAACTACTTGGTCCTGAAGTACCATATCTTAGTACAATAGTAGCATTTATGTATATTGCTGAACATACAAGATCTGTTATATCCTTTGCTGTAAATTTATTAGCAAGATATGGTTCTTCTCCCACGCAAAGATATTGGAATGAAATTAAACATATACTTCGCTAACTCTGAAATTTTTTAGCAATACACGAAGCAAGCTGAGAATGTGTTTGGTTAAGATCTATGATTCAACACATTCGTCAGACATGTGGTTTGTCTTCTGGAGAAATGATCCTGACGATCATATATGAAGATAATATTACATATATTACTCAATTAAAGGAATGATACATTAAAGGAGATAGAACAAAACATAAAACACCAAAGTTCTTTTTCACACATGATCTCCAAAAGAATAATGTTATTAATGTTCAGCAAATCTGTTCAAGTGAGAATCTAGCAGATTTATTTACTAAGACACTCCATACTTTAATATTTGAAAATGTGATCCATAATATTGGAGTTGGTCGACTTAAAGATCTTGATTAATGTTGTCATGAGGGGGAGTTAATATGCATTACATTTTCCTTTACCATGGTTTTTTCCACAGGGTTTTTCTGGTGAGGTTGTAGTTGCGTATTAAAAGAATAATGTACTCTTTTTCCTTCACTAGGTTTTTATCCCATAGGGTTTTTCCTAGTAAGGTTTTAATGAGGCATATTCTTATGAAATGGACATCCAAGGGGGAGTGTTATGAATATAATAGTGGATAGTCCATTCAATTTGTAACTCTCAATATTAATCATCATTCACTTCTCTCCACTACCCCACTACTATTGGAATTCAATTTCTTATTTATTATTGTAGTGGCTTTTCATTTACAATTTGTAGCCTATAAATAGAGGCTTTGTAATATTGTATTGTACATATGTAAGACACATGAGAAATGTATGAATAAAGAGATTGTCATCTTGTGTTCTCTCTATCTTGTTTATTGTTTGTTTATCTTTATTTTATAACAAACTTAAGAAATTAATAATAATTGAAATTTTTTGTGTTCTTGGGGGCATCCTCCGAAAGTCAATTTTTTCATTATATAATAAGGCATGTAAAATTGCATGCCATCGCAATAAAATATATTTAGAGATAGAAACTTTTTTAACAAACAAACTGATCATTTGATAATTATGACCATCAATCAAACGATTATTATAATTTAAAATAACATTACTTATATATCTTTTCAATTAATTAGATAGTTTGCATGTCAAATATGATACTATTTCTAAATCAATTAATCATTAACGGATTGGTTAATTAAATTAATATATCGCTATCATTGAACAATAAAAAAATTTATATTATATCAAATTAATATAATGCACAATGTATCTAAATTATGAAGTACATTTTTTATAATTTTATTTTTTATCGGTTATTTAATAAAAATGATTGTTAATTATCCTTTGCGATGTAACTGTGGTTGTTAATAGACACCTTGCCCAAATGCTGAGAATTATCCGTCTGTATTCAGATCTGTATCCGAAAAATTAAATGGATCGAATATTATATAGATTCCATGCATTAAACAACAGAAGAGGCACAAACATGTTTCAAACCCTAGGCAAAATCCAATTAGTATTTCTATCAATTAGATCTTTATAACCGATAAAAGTATATTAACTTTATAACCGATAAAAGTAGATTAAGTATACTTGGACAAACTTGATATTCAACATATACATGATATACATAGATATATAATTCAAGAAATATTTAACATTCTATATAAACAACATGAGAAAAATATTCAACATTCAACTTACATATCTATAATACAAGTAATATATTCAATATTAATTCAACATAAACAACATACAAATTAAAGACAATATGGTTAGACAAGATGAAGAAATTAAGAGAAAGAAGAGAGATGAGAGAAATTAATTTGATTAGCTAGTGAGCAGTGTGAAAATTAATGATCTCGATCCAGTGAATATGCGCGAAATTGAAGTATCTAAATTCTAATGGTTCAAAACACAACTAACAAAACAAGTTTCTTTTGCTTATATCGTTACTACTGTATTAACTAATATCATAAGATCATGAAATATTTCTATTGGTTAGTTTTATAATATTGTTATAATAAGGGAAATAACTTCTATTGGTACAAAAAAGTAACTAATAGAAGAAAGTAGTGCACGTTTTCTACTGTATTAACGAGGACCATAGTGGATCGCAACAGCACGGGCCCTTTTTATTAAAAGAAGTGTTAATGCGTGAGGCTGGTTTAACAGAGCAGCGAAAACCTCTCGCTCTCAACGGTGGAAGGATAACGGGCCCGTGCTGTTGCGATCCACTATGGTCCTAGGAGAGTTCCAATCGGACGGTCATCTTTTAAAAAAGATACTTGATTACGAACATAGACAGCATTGCAAAGGAGGAAACGAGGAAGCTATGTCGCCCACTGGAGAATGGCAAGTAGTGAGCCACCACCGCCGTCGATACCTGGAGAGCTGGCGCGCAACCACCACCCCTTGCTCAACCAGAACTAACACCTACACGCCGTATGCACCCAAACCCACCTACGCACAGGTGCTGGTCAGTCAGCCTCCGGCCAAACCAAGATCCCCAATATCCAACCCAACCTCTCCAAAGACCTCCACCGTCTCACCCACCTCAACCCGGCCTTCTTCCCCAGCAACACCCAGGACTGGACCACTATATGTCTCCCCTTACAGCCCCACCTATCTAAGGTTTCCTCCTTCACCTTCATTCTCTGAATGGAGAGGAAGATGCTTCAAGTGCTGCAAGAAAGGCCACACAAAAGCCATGTGTCGTAATCCGGTCAAGTGTGGCCGTTGCTGGTCTAATGGTCACATGGGGAGCCAATGCAAGACTGAGATTGTGCCACCTACCACAACAGAGCCTCACCAAACAGCTCCAGTATTGGACCTAGCCAAGGGAGAACCCCCATTTGATGATCTGCTAACTGGCCCTTTACCGGCGGAAGAACCAATGATGCCTGAGGGAAGACCATACAAGCTAAGATGTTACATGGCCAGAGATGAGCGACATTTTCAGGAACTACACAGGTTGCAACAAGCAGTGGTGCTACATACGTTTGAGCCGCAACTAGACATATCCATTGATGTCGTGGCAGGATATGCGATTAAAACGGAATTGCTCAAGAGGGAAGAGATCCAAGTGGCAAAGCTGGCCAGAGGAAGATACCTTATACTCCTCCCTGTTGGCCTCTCGGTTGACACGTTTATTCGCACCACTCCAACAGATATCTGGGACATGGGCTTCACCTTTCAACCATGGACCCCTTTAGAGGATGCGGCCATTTCCATTCCGTCCTACAAGCTTGTGGTAGAGTTATGTGATCTGCCAACTTACATCTGGAGGGAGGAGACAGCCATTCAGGTGGTCTCGACATTCGGGACTTACCTTGGATCAATCTCTCCTAAGGATCCGGCTAACCGGTGTTCATGGCTAGCTGTGGTGGCCACAGAGCTACAGAGGGTTCCACAGTACGTGGCAGTTCATATTGGAGGGCTAGAACACACGGTTGCCATCAAGCCATTCAAATGGACCCATGGATTACTTTACAAACCGGCTGACTTACCGCAGTTGCCGGTAAAGTACTCAAGGCCGGACTCATCTTCTTCTACAGATGCTTCATCCTCTGATGATGGAAATGGGTGGCAAGATGATGAACCTATTTGCATTAGTAGGAGGGCTCTCCAGGAAATTTGCAGAGGACGGGACCTGAGCACGCTGCCGGAGCCACTCAGGAGCTTCATGGCCGGCCAAAAGCAAACACAACCACAGGGTACACAACCGGCCACAGGATTCGCCACAGAAGATCAGGCAATCCCCACTGTCCATCTCCAGTCAGGGACAGAAGGGGAACAGATTTCTGAGCACATAGAGACAAACACCACTCTTATTCAGTCACAGGGTGGAGGAGTAACGCAGGTCATTGCAATTGATGAGGCGGGTCACGATAATTCACAAAGGGCTGCACGACAGCAGGAAATAGACCCGGTGCCACATGAAATCGTTACTTCACAACCAGACAAGGATCACGGTGACCCGAGGAGAAAGGAATACCATCAGGCGGGTAAGTTCCGCGAGCAAGAGGAGCCGCCACACGAATCGCACCAAAGGACCGCCACTGCGCACACCTCATTCCCGCCGCAATCCCAACATCGAGGGAAGGAATCGGGACAAAAAGGGGCGCGTCCCGTTAAGAACATTCTGATTCGAGACAGTGCTGGAGAGTCAGTAGTGGTACCGCTACAGAAAGAAGGGTCAGGTACTCGGCATGAGATAGGGATGACACCTGTCGCAGCGACAAGCTATCGGGCGAATACCGATATGGAACTGGAGATGAACCCGACCCTCTCCCAACTAAGGACAAGCTGTCGCCAGAAGAGGAATTTAAATGAAGGAAACGCAGCAGGCCCATCTAAGCGGCCTACCGCGGCCCAAAAAGGCAAAGGCCCAGCAGAGGAATTAAACCCAGAGAAATTTATTCATACTGAGGTCTCCTATGATCAATGTATGTTTATAGCGGCCCAGTGTGGTCTGAGAACCGATGATGTAGTCCAAGCACTGGAAACACCTATGCAGTGTGATATTCCAGAGGATACAGGAGATCACTGCTTCGACCTCTCTTCTGCTGATGAGCTCTCTGATTTAGAATAGTGCATAACTGCACTGCGTAGACTAAAGGCGTAGAATGTCTTCTTATTTCTCAATGAATTTGAAAAGAATTAAAGTTTTGACATGGAATGTAAGGGGATTAGGAGAGGAGTCGAAATGTCGTGTGGTGCGAAACACAATTAGGGGGGCTAGATGTGATGTAATAGGGTTACAAGAAACAAAAATTAATGAAAGGGATTTAAATTATGTCTTGCGGGCCTTGCCATCTTTTTATGATAGAAATGTGGTCTCACTTGCAGCACATGGTTCTCGAGGGGGATGTGTTATTGCGTGGAAACGCAATTATGAATTGCATAACAGCTGGTCTACACGACATACATCCTCAGCAGTACTCAAACAGATCCAAACGGGACAGTTATTTACAATAACCAATGTATATGGTCCAAGTAACAGCGATGATGATAGAATGGAGTTTATTAGGGAGCTCAGAACAATTCAGAACCACATTCAACACCCTTGGATCCTTCTTGGAGACTTCAATCTAGTGAGGTGGTACGTAGACCGATCGGCCGGTTTACCGGCTTACAATCTCATGTGTGCATTTAATGATCTAATTAGAGAATTGGAGTTAGTAGATATTAACTTGCAAAACCGGTTGTACACATGGAGCAACAACAGACCTAACCCGACTTTCTCAAAAATTGATAGAATTTTTTTAAGCAATCAATGGATGATAGCTTGCCCAAATATTAGACTCCAAGCACTTGAGGTTCCGGTTTCAGATCATATACCACTGCTATTGACCTGTTCGGGTTCAAGTACAAAACCGGCACCTTATAGAGTTGAAAACTACTGGCTCAGGTATGAAGAAGCAAAGCAAATTATTCAAAACATTTGGTCTAATCCAAATACAGCCAGCAAGGAGGCATCGTAGCAGACTATAACAAAAAAATGATGCTTATGCACACAGCTTTAAGAAATTGGCACAGAGGCCGATTTGGGGGGCTCCAGCAGCTGTTGACCACTTGTAAGAAATACATTGGTTTCTTTGCAATCATTGAAGAGAAAAGGGTGCTTCACCACAGGGAATTCAAATTGCGACAAAAAATCAAAGAGAAGGCATATGAATTGGCAAACATAATAGAAAAAAAGTGGCAGCAAAGGTCCAGAGTACAGTGGCTTCAGAGCGGGGACAAGAATACTGCTTATTTTCATGCGTATGCAACAACTAGAATGAGGAAAAATGCGGTCTTTGAGATAGTCCATAATGGAAGGCAAGTCAGGGATGCAGAGGGGATATCAAAGGTATTTTTTGACCAAATGAAATGTGTGTTGGGACAGCAAGGTCAGGTGTTGACCTTTGACCCATCAAGGCTGTACCAACAGCACAACCTTACTTCTCTTCAAACTCCATTCACTCAAGATGAAATATTTGTAGCGGTCAAGCAATTGAAACCGAGCAAGGCTTCGGGCCCGGACGGCCTCACCAACGAATATCTGTAAGAGTCATGGGAATCACTGAAACATCATGTTTTTGAAATCTTTAGGGGCTTCTATGACCAAACCATAGATCTAACTAGCCTAAACCGAGCCAACATTAGCATGGTGCCCAAAAAAGAAACGCCAACAGAAGTCTCTGACTTTAGGCCGATTAGTGTGCTTAACGCTATCCCAAAGCTAATTTCAAAGGTGTTAGCAAATAGATTGCGCCGGTGGCTGCCGGTCTTAACTTCAAGAAGTCAGACGGCGTTTGTTAAGGATCGACACATTGCAGAGACATTTGTGGCCACACGGGAAATCCTGAAGCATGTGCAATCAACCAAGCAACCGGCAATCTTTGTTAAGGTTGATTTCACAAAAGCCTTTGACTCCATTCACTGGACATTTTTACTATCTGTAATGCAAACAATGGGATTCCCACATAAATGGCTAGGGTGGATTGAACATCTGCTTCATTCATCATCATCAAGGATAGTGCTAAATGGTGGTCAATCGGATTTTTTTGCACATAAACGGGGGCTAAGACAGGGAGATCCCCTCTCTCCCATGCTGTTTATCATAGCGGCGGACGTCCTGCAACGCATAATAGAGACTGTTAATTCCATTTGTTCGGCAAATATTAGTAACCGGGTACAGCAAGGGATCAAAGCCCTTCAATACGCCGATGACACGGCGGTCATAGCAAATGGAAACAGACAAACAATAGCACTATTAAAATTGTCCCTTAATCTCTTTGCCGAAGTCTCGGGCTTGCATATCAACTACTCCAAGAGTTGCTTCGTTCCCCTGAACATGAACCCGGAAGAAATTGCATACACAGAGGAGATTCTAGGTTGCCGGCAAACGGCTCTACCAGTGACCTACTTGGGAATGCCCCTGACCCTAGCTAAACCAACCAGAGAGCAATATATGCCATTAATTGAGAAAATGGATCGAAGACTACAAGGGTGGAAGCGCTCTCTCATTTCTAGGGGAGGGCGTTTGCAATTGGTTAAATCGGTCCTATCCTCGGTTCCAATATATTTTATGACCTGTTTCATACTACCAAAGTGGGTCATCTTGAGGCTTGATAAAATCAGGAGAAGTTTTCTGTGGGGAAAGAATGAATATCAACGAAATGGCATCTCTCTAATAAACTGGCACGTAGTGTGCTGTCCGAAAAAATGGGGGGGAATGGGAATTTCAGATTTGCAAATTCATAACAGATCCCTCGTACTTCGGTGGTGGTGGCGAGCATACGCAAACCCGGACTCACTATGGACAGAGGTGATCACAGATATTAAAAGGATAGGGGTGAACCGGGATGGACCGGCATACTGGGCGGTCAATGGTTCTTTTTTTCTGGAAACAACTTCATAAGCTATTGCCACTCTTTCGACAGAGCACGAAGTGGGATATAGCAGATGCAAATAAGGTCTCCTTCTGGTATGATGCTTGGGGGGATGCACCGCTGTGCCTCACGCGTCGACCATTGCCGGTACGCTCGAGAATCTCTCTAAAGGAGGCTATACCTATTGTGCACCAGCTGGCTCCACAAGTAGCACAGCAAGTCGGTAACATAACACTCACACAAGGACAAGATTGCATCAGATGGAGATGGGAAAATTCTGGAGTCTATACGGCTAAGTCCGTCTACAGTATGCTCATGGGAGTTGGTAAAATAATTCCTAGGGATGAGGCGTTATGGAGATATAAAATCCCAACTACAGTCAAGATGTTTGTATTCCTCCTATTACGAAACAAGATACTGACACAAGATGTATTAGCAAGACGTAATATCGGTGGGGGAACAGGTTGTGTAGTGTGCAACTCAGTGGGCTTAGAAACAGCTAAACACCTACTTTTTCAGTGTGATTATGCAATTCAGGTATGGCGTGGGCTGCAACAAAGAATGGGGGTCAGGGTCGTAACCCAAGGCCGAACAATTCAGGATATTTGGCACAACTCTTTACGGATCAGCGGCAATCGATTCTGGAAAAAAAACAGACCGATACTGCTGAGTGCAGCTAGCTGGTTGATGTGGAAGCACCGAAATGAGATTGTGTTCAGAGACAAAAGAATTCTCCCAAGAATTCTAGTAGAAAAAATTATACATGAGTTTGGGATGTGGGTCAAATTCTGTTAGGAGGGACTTATAGATGGCATAGTAAAATAGCAGTATGTTGTTTTCGTTGGATGTAATTTAACTCTGTAATACATTTGACAGCCACTGTCAAATTTTCAAAAAAAAAAAAAAAAAAAAAAACTTATTTACTAACTTACCACAACACTGTTAGTCTATCGGTTTCAGACCAAAATCGGTTTAAATTGTTAGAAAATGAGCGTTAGCTAGGAGATTTTATTTTCATAGCAGTGTTATAAGGCAGCCAGTTCTTTCCTTATCCTTGAGTGAATACGAAGATGTGAAAAAGTTGTAATTAGACAACAATAAATGACTGTAGGTTTCCACTATATATGTTGCAAAATGCCTGTCAACTTCTGCTATATTTTCCAACGTTAGTCAAGGATAATGCAATATAAAAATAAAAAGGGAGGTCACGGCAATGGGCAATCTACTTTCACTTTCTGTTTTCTTCTCATAATTTAAGTGATAAGTACGATTCTACTAAAAAGTAAAGATTGCAACTATATATGGGGTGTTGACTACAAGTCTACCAAGTAAAATGACAAAGTGAAAAAGAAAATTAATTAGTTAAAACACAATGTGTTCTTAATATTCTCATTTTTCATGTTGTTCAAAATAATTTATTCCTAAAATGTTTTTATTGGACACAAATTTATCACAATTCAACAATGATTATTGTCGAGATTTAGAAATTAATTAAAATTCTCAGCATTTTTTGGGCAAGGTGTCTATTAACAACCACAGGTACATTGCAAAGGATAATTAACAATAATTTTTATTAAATAACCAATAAAAATAAAATTATAAAAAATGTACTTCATAATTTAGATACATTGTGCATTGTATTAATTTGATAATATAATTTTTTTATTGTTCAATGATAGCGATATATTAATTTAATCAACCAATCCGTTAATGATTAATTGATTTAGAAATAGTATCATATTTGACATGCAAACTATCTAATTAATTGAAAAGATATATATGTAATGTTATTTTAAATTATAATAATCGTTTGATTGATGGTCATAATTATCAATTGATCAGTTTGTTTGTTAAAAAAGTTTCTATCTCTAAATATATTTTATTGCGATGGCATGCAATTTTTGCATGCCTTGTTATATAATGAAAAAATTAACTTTCGCAGGACGCCCCCAAGAACACAAAAAAAAAATTCAATTATTATTAAATTTCTTAAGTTCTATATATGACAACATTTCCGTGTCTGAATTAATTCCTGTCAGTTTTTAAATACGATAACGCACCGAATAAATATTTCATCTAGCTAGAAATCGTCAGTGTTAACTGTTAACAATTGTAAATTCTGTTTTATATTAAATTTGAATTATATAGAAAGAAAAAACAATTCATTACTGATAATTTGATTATATTAGTAAATATACACTCTCCTTTAAATTAAGTACGTACGAACCATATACAAAAAATAAATAATAGATAATGTAATGCGGATCAACTTCTAACAGTACGACATACTATTATTAATAATTAGCAAGCCTACAATAAAAACATCACTAGTTAACCAGTCTGTTTCTCACATAACATCAATAGTCAAGGTCATTGGGACAAAACATCAAAATAAATCTTTGTCTGTTTCTCACATATTTCAAATGTTAGTCAAAAAGTCAAAGAATCAAAGTAATACAGGTCTAACGCAATTCTTTGTCGATATCTTGCATCTCTTTGGAATTATTTTGATTCAGTCAAAATGTATTTGGTTTCGGCCAAAGAAAATTAATGCATACAGCCATGCGGGAAGTGACAGTAGTTTTTTTTTTTTTTTTTCTCTTTCACGGAAGGGGACTTTGTTAATGACAAGTGTGTTGAAAAATAGTGGAAATCATGAACGAGGGACCGTTGACTGGAGGTCAACCGAAGAAAACTGATATTGATTAGAGAAGTAAATACTGTAGACTATTAGTTCAAAATTAGAGAAACACCAGCATTGGTTAGAAATTTAATTGATTTTTTTTTTTAAAAGGCCATGGCCCATTTTCATATTACTGAAAACCAAAATTTTTTTTTTTTTTTTTTGAAAGACTTAGTAGAAGCTACTAAGTAGAGATTACATCTTGGGGGAACATGCAACTTAGGTTGAAAAAATATTTCAGATACAGCACCCAAATTCTACTACGCCTTGCTGGTTAGCCTATTCCAGTTCTTGCTACAGTACCCTGGCAGAATTGTAACCAGAGACTTCCTTCTTCCCAGATCCTGTCAGCGAGCACCGATGGGGGAATACACTTGTTACGGAAAATCTTCTCATTCCGTTGCCTCCATAACATCCAAAACACACATATGAACCTCGCTGTCCAGGTGGGTGTACTGACAGCCGGAGGAATATTCGCCTTGGAGTTGTCGTATGCTTCTTCAATTGTGTCGCCACTGTACATTAGCCTGATACCCAACTTGTTGTGTATGGAATACCAAACCCGTTTGGCATATGGGCATGCTAAGAACAAGTGTTGAGCTGTCTCAAGCTCACAATTATTGCACATAACAGATCTCCTCTCACAGTTCATAAACCTCCTTATCATTACCTCATGAGTCAATATCTTGTCCTGCAGTAACAGTATCATGAAAAATCTAACCTTTGCCGGGGTTCTACTGATCCAGATTCCTTGATATTTGCACTTTATTCTTCCCCCCGACATCATAGTTTTGTAGAATGAGTTGGCCGTGTATACACCCGACTCAGACCACCGCCAAATCAATTCATCCCGATCCTGTGAGAATGGCTGAGCTAAATTTGCGGTCGGATGGAGCTCTCCCATTATTGGTGTTGCATCTCGCAAGGATATTCTTTGCAAAAGGGGTCTGGGTTGGCCATCTCGAAGGCTTCGCAAGGGGGTTCCATTCCAACTGTCGTACCAGAAAGAGATTGATTTACCATTGCCCACAAGCCAAGTCGTGCTCCAGTGGAAGACAGGTAGTAATCTGATTAGGTGTTGCCAGAAGAACGATCCGTTGACCATCCAAATTTTCGGTCCATGTGGTTGAGAATGTAATCTCCTCAGCTTTTCAATGGTATTGGACCATAGACCTATTGGATCTCTCTGTGCTTTCCACCACCATCTCAGAACCAAAGCCGTATTTCTGATTTCCAAATTGGGCGCCCCCAATCCGGCCCATTTTTTTGGAGTACACACCGCCTCCCAATTTATGAGAGAGATGCCTCGACCTTGCCCTTCCAACTTCCCCCAAAGGAATCTTCGTCGAATGAGGTCGATACGATTAATAACCCATTTTGGCAGCACAAAACTCGTCATGTAGTATATGGGGATGGCTGAAATGACCGAGTTGATTAGCTGTAGTCTACCGCCTCTAGAGATGAGTTTTCCTTGCCACCCTTGCAAGATCTTCTCAATTAGAGGCATGAAGTCTGGTCTTGTTGGCTTTTTAATGGTCAATGGCATTCCGAGATAATTGATGGGCAATTCGGCCTGTGCACAGCCAAACACCACTTTAACCATTTGTAACTGCTGAGGCGAAAGATTTAGAGGGAGGAAGGAACTTTTAGAATAGTTTATGTGCAACCCGGAAACGGCCGCAAAAATCCGAAGGGTGAGTTTTAGGGAGATCATGGTTGTGAGGTCTGCTGCTGCCAATATGGCCGTGTCGTCAGCATATTGTAGGGCAATAATTGGGTCTTGGAGTCTATTTGTGATTTGGGTATTAAGGGAGGTGTTGAGTAACCCAATCATCTGTTGGAGGACATCTATTGCCAAAATGAAGAGAAGAGGTGAAAGTGGGTCCCCTTGTCGAAGTCCCCTTCTATGGACAAAGTAGTCGGTGCTGTCCCCATTGATTATCACCCTTGAAGATGCGGTTTTGAGCAATTCATCAATCCACTTAATCCACCTACTCGGGAATCCCCTTGCATGCATAACCTTGCCTAAGAAAGCCCAATTGATTGAGTCGAAGGCTTTTGTGAAGTCAATTTTGAGAAATACTGCTGCTGATTTTACGAAAGATATATGCTGAAGCATTTCCCTTGTGACAAAATTCTCCGCTATCTGCCTCCCTCTGATGAAGGCAGTTTGCCTTGAGGAGATCAGGTCAGGTAGCAATTTGGAGAGCCTAGTTGCAAGGATCTTGGAAATGAGTTTTGGGACTAGGTTAATTATGCTTATAGGTCTGAAATCCTTGATCTCCTTCGCAGCTTCCTTCTTCGGTATCATGGTGATATTGGCTTGGTTGTAAGGTTTTAGGCTGATGGTACCCTCTCCAAATGCTTGAATCAACTTCACCACTTCATGCTTGATGTCGAGCCAATAGAGCTGGGCAAATTCATTTGGCAAGCCGTCCGGTCCCGAAGCTTTGTTTTTGGCCAGTCGCGATACCGCCTCATCAATTTCCTGCAAAGAAAAATCATTAGCCAAACATGAGAGCTGAAGAGCTGCCGGGTATAACTGTGTCGGGTCGAACTGTTGCACAGGAGATTCCGTGCCAAGCAAATTTCTCATGTGTTTGAAGAAGGCTCCTTTTATTGCTCCTGGGTCTGATAGCTCATTCCCATTGTGGTTTATGCATAGCACCATATTTTTTCTCATTCTAGACGAGGCAAAGCCGTGGAAGAACCGTGTGTTGTTATCGCCTTCCGCTAACCACCTACAACGTGCTCGTTGACTCCATTTAGTTTCAGCAATTGTTGAGAGAAGGAAGGCCCTTTCCCTGAGCTGCTGCCTTAGTTGGAACTCTTCAGGATACAATTTTCACATGCCAATATAAATGATTTTTATTTGATTGATTTTTATTTCACATGCCAATATAAATGATTGTTTTTCTAAAATGATGCCATTATATCAATTTGTACAAAATGAAAAGAATTAGATAAAGAAAATGAGTGTGTATTTAGTTATGCTTCACTTGAAATAATTTACCCGTTCCATAATACCGTTATTTTTCAAAAACAAATAATAGTAATAAATGTAGAAATTAATGTACAGAAAATAAATCATAACATATGCCAGTGAACACCATCTCCATTAAGAGTCAGTATCCTCCAGGTATTGGAGGTGCAATTGATATAAACGAACGGTCAGATTAATCTCAATCAGACTAAACTCAATCTAATATCTATGAAAACTGTAGGAGATCCGTTTTGAGATTCCTTTCAGGATAAAAGAACAATCCATATTTAAAACTTGTACCCTAAAAAAAAAAACTTTTTCTCTTTCAAAAAAAAAAAAAAAAAAACTTGTACCTCAGGTACAGCTGGGGGATCCGAATTCCTCCATTAATGGAGATGCGCACTTCATGAATCGTTCGCAACATAGAATCAGAAATCCTCTGATTTCTTTTGAAATTTCTACAAAGTTTCATCTCGAAAGGGCCGTCCCGTGCGTGGGAGCCCATGCCTAATACAGCAATACGAGGCCGAAAAGTGAAAGATGTATTTGCTCCCTTTGGTTGTGGAACGGTGGTACCAAAAGTGTTGGACTGTTGGGAATTGAAAAGAGGCGCTGTGCTATTCCGAAACTCCTCTGCTTAACAATGTTTTATGTTCTCTCTCTCAACCAAAAAAAAAAAAAAAATTGAGCTGTTATTTCCAAATTTGATTTACTATCGGTCGATAAACTAACATCTTCAATTAATGCATTGTTTTGTTATTTTAATTTCCTGCAATTTTATGGTATTTTGATTTTTGAACCATGGCTTAAAGAGACTCGATTGGAGTGGGTAGGATATGAGATGGTGTACGTGTACCATCTTATTCACTTTCATTATTTTATTGTTCGGTCCATCCGAGGACATATATTATAGGCAGATTAATGGATATATTAATTGACGAATCATGAATTGGAGGAAAGTTAATAGATCCCATTCAATGATAAGCAGTCGTGTTACCATAACAAAAAAAAAAAAACTGTTATTACAGACGATTATTTTCAAGGTACAAGGATTAAGCATCATATTAATTTCACAACTCATTTTTTTATCAAATCACAGTAATTTAGTCAGCTGGCACATTGATACATATATAACGCGTGTAGTGTACAAATACAAGGTTCCCTTTTTATCATTCGATGTTACATGCATAAATTTCACTTAAAATCTTATACGCATACATATGTTATTACATTGTTCTTCAACTCTTTTGCCTAAATATGGATTAATCTTCTATGGTGGGCATTTGTATATTTTATTATTGCAGGGCCGAGTGTATGGTCTGCCAGATCCTCCTCCAGGGCGTTTTGGGTTTAGTGGATTGTACCCGATACCTGTATCATGCAAAATATCAAATGAAAAAGAAATTTACGTCATTAATTGAGTGGTGTGTCAATTATAATTGAACCTCCAATCTTATATACAAATGCAAACCAACCATATAAAACACTAGGTAATTAAGTGGCTGCCAACAGAAACACACCCTTTTGCATGTATCTAAAATTTATACTTAATTAGAACTTATAGGAGTAAATTAAAAAATCTGGCTCAAAGACATAAAGTTGATTCAAGCAAGGAAACTTGAACACGTACACCAGGGAAAAAGAAAGATTTGAAAGCAGCAGAGAAAGAGAATGAGAAAGAAAAAGAAAAAGATTATCACCATCCTTGCTTTCTTCCAAGGTTCGAGTGCCCTCTGCAGCAGGAAACATAAGAGAGGCGCTAACAAGTAGGAAGACAATACAGAGCATTGAAAGAGATTTCATTGCCATGTCGAATCCCGCTTGTAGTGGTTTCTTTTGTGGTACTAGTACATAATGGTTTCAATATATTATATATATAGAGATATGTGTGGGTATAGTAGTAGTCCTACCTATGTTATTATTTTATTTTATTAATTATTATTAACAGTGAGTCCTTCGCTTAAATTTCCACAAGTCGTTGGTCCCTATTTTGTCACATTGCATTTGAAGTTTCTGCATCCTTTACATCCACAAATAAATATTTTGTCCCTTTATTTATTTGTTCTTTGAATAGTATCTATTTGAACCGTTTGTCAGGTCATCCAACTATTTAATATCTATGAAAAATATTTTTTTTATTTCAAACCTGCAATCTCTCACACAGAAGCATTATCTTTGCCACTGAATCAAAAGTTTTTTTCTTGACCGTTCAAGTATTTCACAATATGCAGAGAGGAATTTTGATTCGTTGGATTGAACTCTTAATGAGAATCAATTTCCTTTATTTTATACATCTTGCATTGCATTAGTTTATGGCTTGGGCTGCACAGATAACTGTGGCATATATACTATCACAGATTCTTTTTTTTTTAATCATAGTATCACAGATTTAACTTGCATGTGATCTGTGAAAGGAAAATGTATAAAAAACACACCTGCAACATCTTATGATATTGTTGTGACCGCCACACAAAAATCATATTTTGCATTAAATTAATTTTCTACTATATTTAATCATTCTTGAAAGCAATTTAATCTTCATCATTTGATTTGAGTAAATCATTTAAGAAACTCATGAGAAGTCATCAATAAATATAACAAATTTCTTAAATTCATTATATGAATAAATTGGAGCCGGTCCCCATATATCGGTGTGAATCAAATCAAGCAGTGCCTTACCTTTACTAGTAGAAAGAAAAAAAAAAGCCTCATCTGTTTTGCTAACTGACATGCATCACAACTAATACAATTTGTAACAAAAAAACAAAAACTATGTAAAACTTTGTTGGAAGGATGCCAATGATCATAATTAATGGACTTTACAAAAGTACAAAATAATTTTAAATGCAATTTAAAATCTAAGATGCAATTTAAGATGCAATTTAAAATGCAATTTAAAATCTTGTCGGAGGGATGCCCAAGTCTTTTGTGCCATCTATCATAATTAATTGAGCTTGCCGAAGTACAAAAATTTAATTCTTGTAAATTCAATAGATAGTGTCCAATTTCGAGAAAACCTTCACCAATCTTCTCCCCGGTTATCTAGTCCTGAAATACAACATTTTTACAAGAGAAGATTGCTTCACAAGTAAATTCTTGTGTTAATTTTCTAACCGAAAGTAGGTTAATAGGAAAAAATTTTAAAAATAAAACATTACTAATTTTTTTATTACACAAAACAATTTCACCTACACAATTTATTTTTTCTTTCATACCATTGGCAATTACCACGTATTGGTCATTTTTGGCAATTTTAGGTTGGTAAGAAATTTTTCATTTCCAAACATGTGATCGGTTGCACCACTATCAATAATTATTTGGTCAATTAAATTAAAATTCTTAGAGTGAGATACAATACCACATGAGCTTTGAACTTGTTTTTGATTGAAAATCAGCACAGAGAGCTACTGGAGAAGGTGTTGCATTTGATCAGCCAACCCATTTGACCCATTTCTGCCTTACCTGTTTGAGCTTGATCCACCAGCGAAAAAACCTTCACCCAATTTGTTTGAACCCAGTTCAGTTGGACCGTGTAGGGTATAATTTTTGGATCCGGTTTGAGTGGAGAACCCCCCACGCGAGTTTGGCTCCCTGTCTTTCTCTTTTCTCTTTTCTTCATTCCAGTCGCCTCCTCCTCTCTTTGGTTCCTCCTCTTTCCACCACTTCGGCTTGAGGTGCGGGTGGAGAAAGAAACACCTCTCAGCCTTATGGCCGTTCATCTTGCAATGAGAGCATCTCTCGCCCTTGTGATTTGGCCGATTTGAGTGAGATTGAAAACTAGGGTTTTGGAAATTTCAACGGCATGGTCGTGAGGCTCAAGATTTCGGACGGTATGGTCGTGGGGCTCGTGTCCTTCACCATGGCTGGCTTGTGGACCCCCCATGGCCTCCCGTAAGGAGTCTTCTCGTTGAATTTGTTTGACTACCTCGGAGAAGGAGGGAAGGTCGGGTGCTCGGATAATTTGTGACCGAATGACCTCATAGCTTGCATCAAGGCCCACAAGGTATGAGAAAATTTGATCCTCCTCTTTTCTTTTTTTGAGGTCTTTTGGGTCGGTTGTGGATAAACATCGAGTTCATCGTATTTCTTCTTTAAAGAGGCAAGATATTCTAAATGAGTTTTGGTTCCCTTTTTTTCTTGCTGAATTTCGAGTTGCAGATGATAAACATGGGAATGGTTTTTTTAATGCCCATAAAGGATTGAATTTCGTCCCATAGCTCTTTTGATGTGTTGCAGTTTTGGAGAAATAGATCAAGAACTTGTTGCTCCATTGATCCATATAAAAGAGACATTACATAGTGATCTTCTTTTTTGCCATTTTTGGATTTGGATTTTTTCTACCTCACTTATTCTTTCTGGATTGCTTGGTACTGGTTTTTTATTATCTCCCGTGATGAAATCGATTTTGTCTCTACTACTAAGGGTAATTGAGACTGATTTGGCCCATGAAATGTAATTCGCACCATTTAGCAATTTGGAGAGAGTTTCGATGGGTTGGTAGCCTCGTGAGATTGCTGCCCCCATTGATCCATTCTTGCACTGCTTATGGTTTTGATTGAGAATTTATCGGAAGCTTTATCGGGTTATTGGATATTTGAGTTATCAGAATCGAGCTTGAAGCTCTATACCATGTTGAGATTTATGAGACAATGAGTTCTGAGGAGATTATTGTTATTGAATGTTTATAGAATGAAGATTTTTTGTTTATAGTGTTCCTACTCTCTATTTATACAAAAAAATTCTAACGGCTCTTTATTGTACCGTTGGTACTGGTACAGTATTGAAATTGTTCCTAGTCTACTTTATAACTCTAATCTAATTTGATCAATGATGGATGGCTAAGATCAAATCTTCACTATTCATTCTTTATTTTCAACAGTGTACATGTGATAGTTGTGTTCCTGCTCTGAGTGGTGTGCAGTTATTAGCTGCATACTTGACAAGTTAAAAAAATTCCAGAACCTTGTCAATTCTATTTGTTTTTAAAGAAAAATGTTAACAAAAAATATAATATCTCGGCAATTATGCCGAACATTGCAAAACATCACAAATTCGTAGAAATTCAGTAGGTTACATCTAAGAGTGTTAATGGGTCGAATTTAATGGAATTCAGATCAAATTTGAATAGAAATTTGAAAAAAAGAAAGTAAAACGGGTCAGGTGGAGTCAACCCGTGATCCAATTCAGGACGAGCCAAAAATCCCTAAACCTACACCCAACTCATTTATTAACGATTCATTCACGGATCGTGTCGGATCTGATATGGCTCAACCCGTCAGGTCAGATCAATGCATAGTAGAAAAAGGAGAAGCATCTGCTACTTCTATGGGAGCATATATTTTTATTACTTGGATGATTGTCTTTTTATGTTATAAAAATGAATTAAAATTGCATTTCTCTATAATGCGTAGTCGAAAGATAACGGTGCATCTTGGAATTTTTTTTTGGGGTCTTTATGTACTATTTTCGGTACAACACCTTGATATAACAAGTACTGTTCTTTGCCTAAGGGCCATTTTGTCACAAAAAAAAAAATTATTGTTTTTTTTTTTTCCCGCGAAACTCGTCTCGTATGAATCTGCTCTGTAAAATTTATTTGAAATTATATTTATATGGATCTCGAAACAAACTACGAACAATTTATAAAATAGTTTTATACACAGGACGGGATCCCGGGACAAATAACTAATTAGTTGTCCCGTTCGTTTGCTACAATGGTTCAAAACAGCAATACTATTGTGATGGAAAAAAATTTAATTTTTCCTACGTATACGCACAAATGTGTATGTCTAAATATTAATGTGTAAGTTTAAAGTTAGAAATATATATTATTTATCTTCACAACATTTCTCTTACACTGTTACGCACTTATATTTATAATAAGGGATGAAATAAAACTTTTTATATTCAAAATGAGTTTTAATAAAAAAATAATAAATTGATTAAATTGGTGAGTATTTAAAATTTTGTAAGATAAATAAGATATTATTAATTTTAAAAGAGAAAACATGTAATTTCAAATTTTTTGAAAGATATACATGATATTCCTCATTAAAAATAAATCACATCTGCTAACATAAACTATCTCTATTAATGGAGGTGCACACTTCAGGTGCATTTGGTTGAAGCAATAACATATAGAGCTAACTCAAGAATAACACTATTTTTTTGAACTAACCCACATTTGAACTAAGAGCTACCAACTATTCTTTGTTTGTCTTTTGTGGGTTAGCTCACTATTCTACTAACCCACCCCTCCATCCAAATGCACCCGACATGAATTGTTCGCAACTTCAAATTAAAAATTCTTTGATTTCTTTCCTCCCATAAATTTCAGAATTTGGCAATAGAAACTCTATCTCAAAAAGGCCATTATGTCTGGAACTAATCATAATAATAACTTAAACAAAATTTTCAAAAAAAAAAAAAATACTTAACTCTGCTATAAATTAAATACTATAATTACTAGCATATATCATATATCATATAAAATAGTTTAGTATAGTGGCTAAGAGTTTTGATGCTCAACTCATATAGAACCTGTGTTACAATCACGCAAGAGCAAAAGATTTGAGAATTTAAGAGCCTGCTCTAGCTAGAGGTACGCGGAGGGAGGGGAAGAGATTGGAGGGGAAGGGAGGTGTGATTGGATCTGCCCGTGGCAGATTACTTGCTTCAGAGCCTTGAAATTTGGAGGTGAACGGATAGGAGAGAAGGGGAACGGAGGTGAAATAGGTTCAAAATCTAAAGAAAAAGTAAGTGATCCTTTCACCTCCGAATTGGAGTGTAGACGAGGTGAAATTGCTGCCTCTTTAACCCCCTTCTCTTCTCTTCACTATCCATTAATGACGTTTCATCACCTCCTCTATGTAGAGCACGGCCTAAGTGTTGTGTGGCTCACCATGGACTCCTAAACACATGTGGTGCATGCGCGGTCAATTGACCAAAAAATGGAATGGTCGATAGAGACTGTTTGGACCTGAATCAGATAGGCATATCAGTCACATATTAAGTGGTGTTGCGCGGCTCACCATGAACCCATAAGCACATGTGATTTTGACTTGAAACAGATAGGCATATCAGTCACGTACTCACGTATTAAGTGGTGTTGCGCGGCTCACCATGAACCCACAAGCACATGTGGTCCATGCGGGGTCTTTGGACTAAAAAATGGAATGAATGAAATAGATTGTTGAGGAGAGTTCCAATACCTCATGCTCTTCATACCCCATCGTAACTCATATTTTATATCTTTGATTTCAAAGTCCAAACTGTTGATATGAACCACTCAACATGATATCAATACTAAAATATGCTTGGGATGAAAATTTATAATTTTTAGAATTTTTGTACTATTTTTAAGATAGATACAAAATCATTGTTTTTGGACCGTTAAAAAAATAGTGATTTTCTACCGATCTTAAAAAAGAGTAAAGATTTTCAAAAATTATAAAATTTTCATCCCCAACCATATTTTAGTATGGATATTATATTGAATGATTCGGATTAACAATTTAAACTTTGAAAATAAAAATATAAAATATGAGGTATGATGAGGTATGAAAGGCATGAGGCATTGAAACCCTCCTCTCCTCTAGATTGTTTTGGCCTGAAACATATAGCATATCGGTAACTTATCTCACTTATTGGGGTGTATCAGTGCTTATCGGGACGTATAAGAGATCGTATCAGCCAGTCAAGTATCGCGGAACATAGGCTAGACCTCTGTTTTATTTTTCTCATAAAAGCAATGATAAACGGTTGTGTTACCATAAGATAATAAATCTCTAGTTATTACAGAGGATTATTTCCATCCCTATATGGAGTACAAATCACATTAATTTCACAGCTCAATTTTTAGCAAATCGGCAGTAATTTAGTCAACAGAGACATATATAACGTGTGTAGTGTACACATTACGAAGTCTCCCCTCTTTATTTTTCCATGTGACATATATATATATATATATATATATATATATATATATATATTGTACTTAAGCTTATACGCATACATTTGTTCTTCCATTGTTCTTCAACTCTTTTGTCTAATTATGAATTAAGCATTCATGGCTTTGCTTCTGGAGGCCCGGCGCCACAATTGTATTTTGAGGTGCAGGGTCGGGTGTTTGGTTGGCCAGCTGGTACTCCACCTGTTCGGGGCCGGTTTGGATTTAGTGGATTATTATATATTATAGCTGTATCATGCAAAATATAAAATATTAGTCCGAACTGAAAATATGGAGATGACAACCTAGCTAGATTTATATCATTATTTTAGATAAAGATTGGAGATCAAGCCACCTAATTATAACTATTTATTTGCAAAATGTAGAATAAGAAACGTGATTGGTTATGTCTATTTACTGAGTTGTGTCAATTATAAGTGAACCTGTATCGATATACAAATGCAAATTATAAATAAACATATCCTTTTTGTATGTGTATCGAAAATTTGAACTTAGCAGAGATTTAAAGTTGATTCAAGCAAGAAAATTTCCATCGTATGATTCAAAGTTTGAACACATGCAGCAGGGAAATAAGAGCAAGATCATCACCAGCCTTGCTTTCTTCCAGGGATCGGAGGCCCTCAGCAGAAGGAAAAACAAGAGAGGCGCTAAAAAGTAGGAAAAGAATACAGAGCATTTGAAGAGCTTTCATTGCCACGTAGATTCCCGCTTGCTGTGGTTTCCTTCGTGGTAGTGGGAAGTAATAACCACCCAAATGGTTTCTATATATAGAGAGAGATTTGTGTGCGATTTAGTGATTGTATCTATTTTTTTTAAATTTATTTATCCATACTATTAACACTGAGATAAATGGGATAGAAACAGCTTATTTTCTTCAACCATCTCCCGTTTCATCACCTGTCAGTTGCATTAATTAAGTGGGGGACCGCATAACTGTCAGTGCATTTTAGAAATTTGCAGAAAAGTATTCATATGTAACACAACTAGTATTCATCCATCTATTTGAAGGTATTTACATTTGCAATAGAACCATATTTGGATATATTACAACATTCAGCGTATAAGAAAGTAGGGGACCACAAACAACATGTGTGGGGAACCGCATAATTGTCAGAGCATTAAATAAGTGAGGGACCGCATAACCGTCAACGCATTAATTAAGTGGGGGGACCGCATAACTTTCAGCTCATTTTAGAAATTTGCAAAAAAGTATTCATCTGTAACACAACTAGCATTCATTCATCTATATGAATGTATTCATCTTTGCAATAAAAGCATATTTGGACACATCAATCACTCATCTTTTACACGTTTTTAGAGATGAGTTTTTTTCTCCGTTCAATCTAACCAATATTTCTGACGATCCGTGAAGAATTTTGTAAATCTAAAACCACGAACGTCTTCTACACAATTTTCTCTTTCAAATGAGATCCATGATGACATACTTCGAGTTGTCTGTTGTATAAGTATTCATACCTCATCACAAGTATTCATCTCTCATCGAGCAAGTATTCATCATCGTCGTGTAAGTGTAAATAGTTAATGTACCAAGAGTATTACAAACATATGTGCATACCTCGATTAATTTTACAAGAGCAGCCGAATAATATTCATCCATAAGATATCAAATATTCATATATATAAGTTAAAATATTTATACCTAAGATATTAAGTATTCATCCATAAACGTTGAAGTATTCATCTCTAAAACATCAAGTATTTATTCATACACCTCTAATTTTTTCAAAATTTATTTTTCTGTCATTTCTTAGTACTTAGTACGCACTGGCCTAATTCACAATTAATGAAGCTTTGTTCTTTGCAAATAACTCGCTCTACATGAGGAAGAGGAACATAGATATGACGGATCTGATCCGACGGTCGACAGTGATGGATCTAACCCGGCGGAGGCGGAGGTGGGAGAGAGAGGCGACGGAGGTGGAAGGTGGAGGTGAGAGACAGAGGCGGAGGTGGGAGAGGGAGGCGGAGGCCGAGAGGGAGAGGTGGGAGAGGCAGGCGGAGGCGGAGGCGGAGGTGGAGAGGGAGAGGTGGGAGAGGGAGGGAGAAAGAGGAAAGAAATAAAGGGAGAAAATTGGGTAATTAATTTGTGGGGCCATTAGGTAGTTAGAATTTATAATTATAGTTAGAAGAAGTAGTTAGTTACTTAGGGGATGAAATGGGAGATGGATAGATGGGAGAAGATATAATTACCCATAAGGAAAATAGAAACAGCAATATCATCACTAGCCTTGTTTTCTTCCAGAGTAAAAATAGAAAGAGCAAGATCTTGCTCTTGTTCGAGCCCCACTCGCAGTTTCTCCGAAACTTTCAAAAAAGATCATGCTCTTACCTTTTAGTATCAGTAAAAATAATAGCCCCACAGTGTTTTGACCGTGATTTTTATTTTACCCAAAAAAAAAATATTTTAATATAAATAACCAGGTTTTTAAAAGATTTTTATTTTTACCCAAACCGCTAGGATTCCTGGCGGTCCGAATTAAAAAATTCGGACTGCCAGGAATCCTAGCGGTCTGAATTCTTAATTCGGACCGCTAGGATTCCTAGCGGCCCGAATCTCTGTTTTTTTTTTTTGAAAACTTATAAGTACGGGGGAGAGGTGCGTAGAAGAGAGAGAACTTATTTCAGTGGCTGAAGAGAAGAGGGAGGGAGGTAGAGGGAGGAAGAGGGAGGGAGGAAGAGGGAGGAAGAGGGGGAGGGAGGAAGAGGGAGAGGAGCTTTGAAGGAAGAGGAGGAGGAGACGGAGAGTCTGCTGTCAGGTAATTTTTTTTATATACGTATTTACTGTTAATTACATACGTATTTACTGTTAATCACATACGTATTTACTGTTTATATACGTATTTACTGTTCACTACTGTTCACAAACGTATTTACATACGTATTTACTGTTCACATTTACTGTTCACATACATATTTACTGTTCACATTTACTGTTCACATACGTATTTACTGTTCACATTTACTGTTCACTACTGTTCACATACGTATTTACTGTTCACTAATGTTCATATACGACTATTCACAACTGTTCACAATTGAAATCAGTAAACTGACCAAATATTTGTCATTTATGAATGTAGTTTATTGGCCATGTCTATTGCAATTTCAATACATTTTGGAGGAAAGTTCATAACTGACCAGTATGGAGTACGTTACTCCAAACCTGCAGCAAATACGTACTGGATTGATGAAAATTTCTCATTTGAGCAGTTGCAATCGCTTATTTATGAAGCGAGCGGCTACAATAGGAATCGTTGCCAATTACAAATTCAGGCCCGAATGGTCCACGCAGGAAAGTATGTCAAAATCACATTGGGAGATAACGGGGCATTGAGAGGTCTAATAGCGCAGGTTTTGAGGTCTGGCGAATCATTATTGGAAGTTTTTGCACGCAGAATTCGCGAAGAGCCAGGGGCCGGAAGTTCAGGCCAAAATTCGACTGCCCAACATTATCAAGAAGATAATGAACCACACACTCCTTTTATCGTAATGCCTGTAGCAGAACCGGAACAAGAAATATACAATAATTCACCCCAATCTCCAGCTTTTATCCCAGCTATATCCATGTATGAAGGTCCTTCATCCTTACCTGGGCCTGAACCAAATCCTCACCCCAGACCGCCACCAGTACAGGAAGATCCAAACGAGTCGGAATTTGAATTTATAAACGAGATACCGGAGGAGAATCTGCAAACTGGGGATGAATTGGGGGAAGGAGACTGTGACATTAATGATGAAGGAGATGAAGAAGATGAAAAAGATGAAGAAAAATACCCACATCCCACTGTGAGGCAGAATAGAGAGAATATGCCGTTGGGTGGCCGTTCTGAGACTCACCCTTTTGTAAACTTCAATGACACATCTGCTTTCCGAGAAGTAGATATTTCTTACTATGGTCGTCGGGTTGAGTACAGGAGTGAGCTCGCAAAAGGCCAATACTTCGTAAGTAAAAAGCAACTGACGAAAAAGATCAGAGAGTACCATGTTGACAAGAACAAGGAGACATATACGAAGAGAAGTGACACATCCCGGCTGGAAATTAGATGCAGCACTCCGGGTTGTCGTTTCAAACTGAAGGCAAGAGCAACAAATGCCGGAGATACATGGATGATAACTGAGCAAGACAAGCCTCACACATGCGAATCTGAGTTTGAAAGGTCGGACCATGCACAACTAACGGCATCAATTATCGCAGACCTCATGAAAAGCAGCATTAAGGAAGACCCCACTATGAGCATCCGGAGTGTGGCACACTGCGTGAGGGTTAGGTTTGGCAGTATAACCCCGAAGTACAACAAACTTTGGAGAGGTCGTGAGATTGCAGTAGCCCGGCAATTTGAGAGTTGGGAAGAGTCGTACAATTTTACGAAACTATTGCTTATCGGGATATATTACACGAATCCCGGCTCAAAATACCAATTTCTGACAAGTCCGAGCATCGATAAAAATACAGGACTGGTCAAAGAAGGTGTTCAGAAATTCAGGGCCGTGGCATGGGCTTACGGACCATGCATTACCTCATTTGATTACTTAAGGCCGGTGATCAGTATAGATGCAGCCTTCCTTTCTGGGCGGTATGAGGGCAGACTTTTAATGGCTTGCGCCTATGATGCCGATAACCAATTGCTGCCTCTAGCATTTGCAATTGTACATACGGAGAATGAAGAGAACTGGGGTTTTTTCTTACAATGGCTTAGGATTAATGTGATTGGTGTGAATAGATTCGTATGTGTTATATCGGACCAACACAAGGGTATCAAAGCTGCATTGAAACCTGAATACGGATGGGATAGGGATAATTTTGTGCACAGGTATTGTATCCAACATGTTGCAGATAACCTGGTCCAGGCGTGTGGGAAGGACAAATGGTACGGAACTAGGTTCAAACAAGGAGCCAGGAAGAAGAAGCCAAGAAGGCTGAAAGAGATGTTCGAAGATTTTTGCTCGGTATGTCTAATATTGTCTAATTTATATCATTTTTGTTTCTTTTAGATGCATTTTGTCTAATTTTGCTTTGTTCTGTTGCAGCAAAATCCGACGTGTAATGTTTTTCTGAGGAGAGTGGGCAAAGTACGTCCTGATGATGTCATGGAGCCGTCAAATTTTGAAAAAAAATTTCAGACCTGTGATGGAGGGTACCGATTTGGTATCATGACAACAAACGGCTCTGAGTCCCTGAACGCTGTCTTCAAGGATAGTCGAATGTTGCCCGTGGCTGCACTTATAGAGGAGACATTCGCCAAGTGCAATAGGTGGTTTGTTCAATGGCGAGAGGCAGCGACGGAGCAAAGCAATGCAGAACAGCCTTTTTCCAGACGGGTACATGTTAAGCTCGCCAAACGGTGGGAGAAAGCTACAAAAATGGATGTCATCCCATACTCGCACGGCGAAGGTAATTACCAAGTCACGGGCCCAAATGAATATGTTCCAGTGGTCCAAACGCAGGATGGAAGTATGTCAATTATTCATAGAAGGTTCCAGTATATCGTGACATTCGGGCCAGAGAGAAAAGTGGAATGTACATGCAGAGGTATCCAATTAACTAGAATTCCGTGCGCTCATGTGTTAGCCGTTTGTCGTCATAGAAACTGGTCACCCAACCTATTTGTTGCCCACTGGTATAGGGTGTACTACCTTCTGAGTACTTGGAATGCACTGTTTGTTCCTTATGGCAATCCTGAAGATTGGCCTACAACCACTACCCCTAAAATTGAGCCAAACAAAGATTGGATACGGCGTGGTAGGAGAAAACACATCCGTCAAGATATGACCATGGATGAAATGCAAGGTAGGCGACGGGGGCACCGTCCTCGCCGTTCCACTTCTGACAGGCAGAGGCGAGGTATGTCACATTCAATCCTAATTATTTTTGGTTCTAATGTTGAATAGCTTACTAACTAACATATTTGGGCTGCAGAGGCTCATAACGCAGCAAATGTAGCAGAGAATGAGCGAGTTATAGCAGAGGCGAGTGGATTGCAAGGGCCGCCGCGAAGCACAGCCAGAAGCCGTACAGCAGACCGTGAAAATGCAAATATGATGTTTAGGGAGGTAATGGGAGAAGTACTGGCAGGATGGGAGGCGGTTGGAATGCATGGGCCTTCAGGTACTACCCAGCGAAGAAGGAGCACAACTCAAGCAGGTAGGAGGAGCACATCTGGCGCAAGGCCATCCGATACAGCACACCAGCAAGAAGAAGGAGTGCAACCAGCTAGAAGGAGCACATCTCAATTAGGAAGGAGGAGCACATCTGGTACAGCTAACGAAGAGCAAGCAGGACCGTCCGGTACAGCTAACCGGCAAGACGAAACAGTGCAACAAGATAGAAGGAGCACATCATCATGGGGATCTGGTTGGCTCATGGGATTAAATTTTAGAAGGAGTCGTAGGAATTAACTTTATTTTGTGAAGAATTTTTACTTTGAGGTTTGTATGAACTTTATTTGTATGTATTTTATTATGTTGCAGTTTTTTTTATTATTATTTTCCAAATAAATTGTAGACGAGGAGGATGGACAGTAACAATCGAAGAAAGAGCGAGGAAAAGAAATGCAATTGGGGCTGCAGAAGGTCTAGAAAGGACTGTCCAATTTGGGCTACGAAATGTGTGCACATATCTGATGATGATTTTAAACGAAATGACATATCTGATGATGATTTTATAGAAAACCCCTACGGCTATGGATTGCGAAAAAAAAAGATGATGTACAGACGCCTAAGGCTAAGAGTAAGGCTAAGACTAAGGCTAAGACTGCCTCTAGCACGTCGTCTGTTGTTACCGAGCCGTCATCGTCAACCTCAGACGATGATTTTGTTCCATGTACGTTCAAGACCGGTAAGACGAAATAGTATGTTGTATGATCGTTTGAAATTTATATTAAGTTTGTATTTTATATTCTGAATGTTATTTTGGATGTTGTATGATCATTTTTGGATGTTATTTCTTTTTGTTGTATGAAACATAAGAAACTAAAATAAACTACACTAAAAAAATACAACATAATAAAACATAAAGAAACTACACTACACTAAAAAAACAAACTACAAAACTAAAGTAAAACATAATAAAATATAACATAGCACAACTAAACTAAAACTATCAAACTAAACTAAACTAAACTACCATAATAAAACATAACATAGCACAACTAAAAAAAACTAAAATAAAACATAATAAAATATAACATAGCACAACAAAACTAAAACATAATAAAATATACCCTCTATCCATCGTACTGCGAAGGGGAGAATCGGTGAGGTGGTCTACCCCTGTTCTCTCTATTGAATATGCGCTCATGCCAATCCTCCCACTGAGGCTGTCCTGCCTGCGCGGCGCGAGCTGGTGTAATATGATCCTCGAGGCTGTCCTGCCTGCTTATCGTAAGTGTTGTATCCCATGGATCCGAGGCCACGTGGGTAGCTGGCGGTGGCGTGGGAGTATGGAATATGGATGCCACAAACTGGGACTCATAATCATCCTGAGTACGGCTGACGCGGTGGCGGGGAGGCGGATGTATCCCACTGATCAGCTGGAGCATAGTCTGCAAGGCTAAAACTCAACCTGTCATCATGCACAGACTGGATCTCTGGAGACTCATGATGCTCAGGCTGTGTCGGCATGTATGCAGGACCCTGCAAGGATACCAAAAATTTAGTAAATTTTAACTATCTTTACTTACAGTAAAAGAATAAATAAAATAAAGAATCACATACCGGGGGAAGAACTGGACGCCCGTGCTCGTCACGGTAGGCGTGCCAACCGGCCATGCACAGTACCCAACGATGATAATCCCACTCTGGCTGCTCTGATGGCTCCGGTGGCATCTCACTGGTCATAACAGGTGGCGCGTCAGGCTCGTCCGGCTGTACTGCGCGCCAATCAATATTCTCTCCGGCGTCTCGTAACATGGTGACCAGCTTTGCCTCCTGGCCGTGGTCCGCAATACATGGGGCAACCAAGTTCAACATCGCGTGCCCGACCGCTCTGTAGCCACGTTTTCCAAGACAAACGATTGAATGCCCGGCACCTTTAAGCGCTAACAGCAGCTATAAAAAAAAACGTTAGAAAAAATAAATGTTATGATAAAAGGTTCATAACGCATAAAAATGTGTTGTTTTAGATGCATTACCTGACGAGCACCTTTCCGGCCAGTAAGGGTATAACCATCGTCTTCGAATATCTGTGAGCGAAGAAACTCGCCGTAATCTCCCTCTATATACACCGAAGCCATGCCGACCCGCAGGTACCAAGCCTGATATCTCAATAGGGGATCTCCCTGGAACTGCATCGTATCAATCTCCGGCATCTGCCATAAGTTGGCATTCATATTGCCCGCCTTGATGTAGTACTCCGAGTGATGCACACTCCAATCTTTATCCCAGTGATTACCGTGTGTTATCCTGTAATTCATATGTTAGTTGCAATTTACAGACAAGAACTAATGTTAAGTACAAAAATGCTAAAAAGAAATGAACTTACCCGTGTAGCCTCATGATCACAGATCTCGGGACGTCTGGATCTGTGGGGATGAGTGGAGGAAAATGAAACTGACGGAGCACCCGGTCTGGATAGTGGTGCTCCACTATCCAGAAGCACACCAGCGGTCCCCTGTAGAGCCACATCTCCTGATCATCCGCTACAATCTGCGGCAGCCTCCCCTTAGTGTATAGCTCATGGTATGGAGTCCAGCGCACCTGCGTCTCACCCAGACTCTGAATCTGAGATCGGACCGTCCTGATACCTGCTGTCTTTCCGTGAGGGTTGTCCTTGTACAAGTGATGTCCGTACCATTTCATGCCGAATGCCGGTCGATTTCCATTTTCGGGCTCTCCCCATGGATTCTCGTTAGGCTGAGGTACCCCCACCGGTAGCCGTGACCACGACCAATGCTGCAGAAGCAGCATTGGCCCGTAGATTTGCTTAGTTTTCCGCTATATTTTGAAGAATACTAGCCGTCAGGGACAAGTTAAATAATTAAAATAAGATAACAAGTGCATGACAAGGTAGGTAATTAAAATAAGACATAAATAGCATACTGACCTTGCAACCGTGGCACAAGTTGGAGTAGAGATGTGCTAGGACAGCCCCACCCAAGTTGTACCTGCCGCTCGACGGCTGAAGATCTCGCAGCAGCTGTAGATACATCATCGGGATGGTATCACCATTTGAATCAGCAAACATGACAGAACCAAATAGGTCCATCACGAATCCCCGTGTGTATCTGTAATATCAAAATTATAGAGCAACTCATTTTTCCGCATGAAACAGAGTACAAAATAAATGTAATACAAATAGTTTGGATGAGTACCTCTGAATCTCGATCGGAGTGGAATCGCTACCTAGACCTCTCGCAAACATAGCTCGCAGCTTCGTCTTGTCCAGACAGTACTTGGACTTCCCCCTGTTGCTGCGTATATCTGGCTCCGCTCCCAACAACTCAGCGAGCATGTAATTAATCGTCGTGTCATCTGGATCTGTGGGGTCAGATATGCCACCAACGGGCACGCCCTGGATAGGCAAACCCCATAGAGCACTAACGTCCTGGAGAGTCACTGTCATCTCTCCAAAAGGTAAGTGGAACGTGTGCGTCTCGGGGCGCCATCGCTCCACTAGTCCAGAAATGAGGGACGCGTTAATGGACTTAGTCTCCGACTGTAGAATATCGACCAAATGCTGCACTCCCAAATTTTGCAGATACGCCTCCATGACCGAGTAGTACTGCATGTCAGGATACCGACCCCTAGCATTTATAATTGCCTCACTCTGCGTTCAAAAAAGTAAACAACATGAAAACCTAAAAATACAAAAATTCAACAAAATACAAACTTAAAAAAAAAAGTAATCAAGTACCTCTTTAGATGCCTCTGAGACTCGGTGCTCATCGTGAGGCATCCATAATAAAGGACTGAAATGATCCGTGCTGTCAGTGGGAATGGGCTCATCAATCGGGTCGGCTGCGGGTGGTCTCCTAGGCCGTCCCCTAGCCATCCTACATTAAGCCAATAACATGCATTAAGCCAATAAGAACAAAGAACCACTCCATACAAGCATATTTTTATAAATTTGTATTTTTTTTAAAGATAAGGTTTCCATTAGAAATGTATGAAATCAGTTAATGCAAACTAATTTCATTTCATACAAATTAATGCAAAATAAACTTTCAAATATACAACCAGCAAAAATAACTCATTTATTAGTTGCGAGTATAATTTGTTTAATCACACAAATTTGATGATACATATAGTACATATTAACCTTGGAACTATAGATATGGTTTTTTTTTTTTAAATAGAAGTAAAGAAAAAAAATAAGCTCGTATTATATAATAATATTTTATACAATTTCGCTAAAATATTAATAAAATAAGATTTTAAAGGAAAATCAATTCTTGAATAAATAAATCTATATTAATTGATTTTTAATGAAATAATAAATATATCCAATTTTACCGATTAAAAATCCAAAGTACAACCTTACTATTAAATATCCCTGTTATTCTAATAAAGGAAAGCCTCCAATATCTTCTCAAATCCTCCATTTCTTCCAAATAGAACAAAATCAATATTATTCAAAAAAAATAAAGTAACATGAAAGCAACTTGATCGAATTTAATATTTAAGTAAATAAATTTTGAGTTTTATCAATTGTTGTTTCTTTTGCTACTCTAATCAACTAATAAAATATATTATATTTGTGAATTTTGAAGATTATGAACAACATATATATTTGTAAATATTTTAATTATTTATTCTCGTGTTTAGTTTTAGAGAAATAAAATTAGCTTGAAATAATATGAAATTCAAACTCTTGTAAACCTTTAAGGTATTTTTAATGCAAATATGATGATGACTTAGTTACTCCTGGACTCCTTTTAAATCCGCCCCTGATTTCAAAAAAAAAAAAAATTTGAATTATTTCGCCAAGTGGATCAGTAGTAAAATTTTTGTAGCAATATAATTTTATATTTAAAATGGAGTGAAGCTATGGCACTATGCAGTGTATAGTGATATGTACTAATTTATTATAGATCAATATTTTTATTTTAAAATCTAAATAATTGAACCGTTCAATGTGATCATGTACTTGTAGATTAAATTTTACATTTTAAGAATTTTTTGCTATTTCTCAAAATAGATTGAAAATCACTTGATCTAGAGATTCTAGACCATTCAAAAGCAGTAGTTTTTTACTTGTATAGAAAAATAGTAAAAAATGAAAAAATTGAAAATTTTGTATGAAAGTATATTTTCATATAAAAATCATATTAAACAATTCAGATTAACTATTGAATTTTCAAAAATAAAAATATTAATATGTAATATGAATTAATCCACGATATGCATAATACAATAACCTCACTCATTTAAAACGAGAATCATTTACAGCAACTTGTTTTGACGTTCTGCATTTAATTGATTTTTTGTCTAAATATCCTGTTCACAATATATTTTCGTCTTAAATTGTGTCCTAAATAAATTAATTGTTTTCATTTACCGGCGGCTTGACTTGTACTACGACTTATCCAGCGAATAAAGAAAAAGTATTGAGAATAAAAATAAATAAATAAGTCTAATCTCTTACTCCTTTGTCAATTTCTTCATTTTGTCGTATAACAGATTCCAACTAAACAATAAAAATGACATCAAACCAAAAGTAGCAAATCACACCACAATAGTAGCCGATCTACTTCTAAAACTTCAACTAATATACTCTTCTATAGAAGTACATCTTTTTTAGCATGATGCTTTTGTGCATGTAAAAAGAATCAAGAATACTTAAAAATATAACAAAATACCCGTACCACATAAACCTTAACACCTTGTATTTATTTAACCACATATATCACATAATATCATAGTTCTTATTTACAGAGCTTGAATTAAGAAAACATCAATTGTTTTAAATTATTTTTCAAATGTTGGGAAAGTGCAGTTACTAAAAGAAAGTTCAATCAAAGAAGAAAACTTGATACCTTCTAGAGTATCAGTGATAACTTCAATTGATATGAAACCAACCTTCGGCTGCTCTCCTGTTAAAATTAGAAGACTTTTTCTCAAATAAACCCCAAAAAAATATTAGAGGAGAAATCCTCTTCTGCCCCTACAAAAGCTCCTCTATAATTTACATCATAGAAAATTCCGTTCTAATTATTCAAAATTCACCGATTAGCAATTATTCAAAATCCACAGAGAGCTAATTCACCGATTAGCAATTATTCAAAATTCCGTTCTAATTATTCAAAATCCACTAAGTATTCACCGATTAGAAGACATACGTTCTAATTAGAAGACACTAAGTATTCAAAATCCTGTAAAATAACTCCTTGAATTTAATCGATTCCAGAAATTTAATCGATTCCTGTAAAATAACTCCTTGAATTTAATCGATTCCAGAAATTTTTGTATTCCTTTGATCAAATTCCAGAAATTCCAGAAATTCCAGAAAATTGAGTTTAATCGATTCTGACCTGAGCAGGGTTGGAGGCGCAGGGGCTAGGCGCAGGGGCGGAGGCGGAGGGGCTAGGCGCAGGGGCTAGGCGCAGGGGCGGCGAGGCGGAGGGGCGGAGGCGCGCTGCTTCTTTCTTTTTTCCCTTTTTCTGGCGGAGAGGCGACACAGAGAAGAAGAGGATCACGGGTCGGGTTTGCGGTTTGAATTAAGAATTCAGACCGCTAGGAATCCTAGCGGTTTGGGTAAAAATAAAAATATTTTAAAAACCTGGTTATTTATATTAAAATATATTTTTTTTTGGGTAAAAATAAAAATCACGGTTTCTATTAGTATCCAAAGTTAATTACAAATTAATAAATATACCCAGAATGACTGAGTTTTTCCAAAAAAATGACTGATTTTCATTTCTTTTAGAGACACTATGAAGACCAGGATAATGAAATCTAACACTGAAAATTTGAATTTTTTGTTTAAATTATTTGCTAGATTACTTTTTTTGATTTATAATTAGCATATTTATACTAAAATACACTATATTACTTGAAATTATGTTGAATTACACTATATTACATTAAATTACGCTAAATTATGTTAAATTATATTGAATTACGCTAAATCAGACACTCGAGCGCCGTTTTATGGCCGTTTGAAGTTTCGTCATCGTTTTTCGCCTTCTCAGTAAAGATATCATCCATATTCATATGTAATTTACCGAAATTTCTCGTATTTTAGCTTAATTTAACATAATTTAGCTTAATTTAATATAATATAGTGTAATTCAACATAATTTCAAGTAATTTAGCGTATTTTAGTATAAATATGCTAATTATACTACAAAAGAAGTAATCTAACAAATAATTTAAACAAAAAATTCGAATTTTCAATATTAGATTTCATTATCTTGCTCTTCATAGTGTCTCAAAAAAAAAAAGAGGAAGAAACCGGTCAGATTCAGGACAAAAATACTATTTTTTGTCCAGAATCTAACCAGTTTCTTCCCTTTTAGTGTAATTTAGCGTAATTAATTTAGTATAATTTAGCGTAATTCAACATAATTTAACATAATTTAATGTAGTATAGTGTAATTCAACATAATTTCAAGTAATTTTAGTATAAATATGCTAATTATAAATCAAAAGAAGTAATCTAACAAATAATTTAAACAAAAAATTCGAATTTTCTGTGTTAGATTTCATTATCTTGCTCTTCATAGTGTTTCTAAAAAAAAAAAAAAAGAAGAGAAAACCGGTTATCTTGAGGCCGGTTTCTGAGGGAAAGAAAACCAGTCACAGAATGGCCGGTTTGGACACTTTTGGAAAAACCCAGCCATTCTGGATATATTTATTAATTTGTAATTAACTTTGGATATTAAGAAAAATGTCGGGAGTTCACGCTACGGTAATCCGAGATTGAGAATATTAAATTTCTTTCGAGTTAACCCTCTGGGTTGGTGACTGGTGCGTGATCCCCGGCGTACTTTATTGTGACCCGGGGAGGCGTGGAGCTCACACGTCAAAGAGAGAGAACTCCCACAAACATGGGCCCACTTTCCGTCCGAGTCCGGATCCTCTGAGACAGCTCAAATTTTGAGTTTAGATTCAGATCGTCCGATCAGAATCTGGACCAATCGGGCACGAGGTGGAATGCACGAATCCTTTAATATTCGTGTCAAAACAGATCGGACGGTCCGGATCTAAATGCAAATTTGAGTCACCATATGAATTCCTGTCCCTGTCCTGACTCATATATACCTGTGACAATTTGTAATTTTTTTTTTTTCCAAAAACGATCTCGAGAATCGAGATTGAGAAATCACGACTTTCAATTGTACCAATTTGTAATCAGCCCTGAGATTCCCGACTGCTTGCATTTCACTCTCTCGACTCTCAGCTACCTTTCTTCCCCTTCCCCCTTTCTCTCCTCTCTGACCTCTCTCTCTTTTTTTTTTAAAACCTTGGCAGCGGCTGCTGAGTCTACCTCTCTCTCTCTCTCTATCTATTCCCGTAAGTTATGTCGTCGTGGATTCGAAACGCGGTGAGCAAGGCGGTAGAGGCGGGAGGGAAGGTCAAGACCTACGCCGACACCGTGGCGACTCAAGCCGGGAATGCTGTTTCTGGGGGCGCCAAGCTTCTTTTCCAAGATCACCTTGTAATTCTCTTATTTCCCTAAATCTTCCCCTTTATCTAGTTGATTATCCATCAAATTAAGAAGTTCTTCTGTTTCTGAGCTCTAATTTGACCGATGATAATTAATGGAGGGTATTAGTTTGGAGATAGACCCGTGTAGAGGAAGGAGTTTGGTTTGCCTCAATGAATGCTTTATTATTCTACAAAGCACTCAGAATTTGATTTTGTATGACAACTGTACCAGACTAAATAGTGGTATTTACTAACTAGATTTACTTGTAAAAGGGAATAACTAGTATGTAAATGCCGCTGCAAACCATTGCGGGAATAACTAGTATGTAAGTGCCGCTGCCAACCATTGCTTATGGCTAGCACAACGACTTATGTTTGACAAACCGAGCTTGATTGAAAGTTCCCTACTATTTTATTCACAGACAAGTGTCTTTTAATCTGGAAATTGTAACGGAAGCTATGCATATTTTTTTTTTTCAATCTATCATTGCCTTTTAGCTTTAATATAATAAAGGAATGGGGCATTTTCTCTCATTTATAACTTTTTTTTTACTTAAAAATATGAGATAGTTTCCGCAATGATACTAGATTAGGATAGGGTTTGTTCTAAAGAAACTTCTGTTGAGGTATAATAGACATATTGATGCCTTGTATGAGGGATATAATTGTTATGTGATATAGTTTGTACTTTGACGCGATGTAAAATATCTCTGGCTCCCCTGCTGTGCATGAATACCCATGGGCTGTTTATTCAAACCTTAGGATACTCCACCAAAGATTCATGATTGGACTGGTCGTGAGATCCTTCGCAGGTCACCTAGGCGAGCCAGTGAAAGGGTTTCAAACTTATTACAGAATCTAAACCCCTAATATTTGAACATATTTACAATAAAGAACTTTTCGAAACTGTTGTTACCACTTTTACAGGAAAAAGTTAAAAACCTTTTTATCCATTTTACTTTATTCCTTGAGGATATATTTAAACAAACAGAAATAGACAGTATAAACCACAATATTTATACCAAACTATAATTTGAATAAGTATGATGTCAATTATTATTTTAGGAATGAAAAACTATAGAAGTTTCAAGCAAACTGTGAAAAGGTTAGAAGAGGTGGCTGTATCTTGCCGTGGTGTTGAAAGGGTTCAACTCTTGAAACGTTGGTTGATGGCACTCAAGGAGACTGAAAATTACGAAAGTGCCCCTGCTGATGAGAAAAGTGTTGAAACATCCCAGGCCTCCGCCGAGCCCATCACTTCTCCTAGAAGGCTCCTTTGGTGAGTGAGTTTAGGCTGTGATATTTTATTTTTTCCCTGCCTTGTCAAAATTGTGCCATTATGGAGGTGCTTGTTGAGGAGATCGATGAAAGAATATTGAATGTCTTATTTTTATTTACTGACCAATACATATTATTTTCTTTTTTCATTCTTGGCACAGGTTTTATTTTTTGATCCTGAGAGTGGACAGGAGCCAGTGGGCTTTCGCGAGGTGTTCTTATACAGCCAAGCACTTGAAGGCATTACACTCTCCATGGTAAGCCTGTTACAATGAGATATTTTGTCTTCTTTTTTGTGTGTGTGCGCGAGAAGGTGAGAAAGATTGTTTGTTGTCATCATTTAGTTAATTATTGACACAGATATTGGAGGCTCCAACAGAGGAAGAGGTATCCCTTCTTTTGGACATCTTTAGGTAGTGCCATCAACCTTCTCTTCTCATTTATTTTTTCCTTCTGTGCAACTTTATTTAATTTATTCTAGTAAAAGATACAAGATGTACCCTAAAAGAAATCATTGGAAGGAGGCTTTGACCTTTTGTTAGTTTTAAAAGGCCAGTATTACAGGATGAATTCAAACATGCATAAAAGTATTAGGTCTAAATTTTGAAATGGTGAAACTGAACCAAAGAATATAACAATGTATTAATAAAAGCATCACTGTGTTTACATGTAAGTTAGTATGAGGTTAAGTTCACCAAGGTGTTGGCGAGCTGAACCTCAAAACTATCGAATTGGCTGTTCTTGATGAATGAAAACCATTAATCTAGATCTACTTGATGAGCCAAAACATTACATACCCATTTCTCATTTGTGAGTTTGTTTTGTGTTAGATCAGGGGTTTGAAATTATTGACGGGTTTTGAAAACGCCGCTTAAGCCAATGTGACGGGTTTGGAAGTTAAGATCACAAATCTTTTTGGTGATCTTAAGCTCATACTACCTTTACTAATCTTATTGAACTGAGGTACTGGTTTTAGAGCCTAATTAACATCATGAGGCCTCACTTTTAGCTCTCAAATAAGATATGCAATGCTTTCTTAGGGGCTCTTTTGCACCTTTTATAATTTAGAGGATTCCTTTTAAATCTTTATCTTATTTTGTCTCACTTTAATTTTTTTCGTGTTATAAGCATCTGTCTGATAGGAGGGAAAGAAGTACACAATGCAGTAATAAGTAGCATACAAGATCTGGCCAAAGTTTTTTCTAACTACAAAGAAGAAGTCTTGGTATAATTCTCTTTCATTTTATTGCTTCTGTCTTTTGAAAATTTTGTCTGCCATCTGCTCAAGCCTGTCTGTATATTCTGGTTCAATCCCGATTCAATTTGCAGGTGAAGGGTGAAGAACTACTACAGTTTGCTCAAGGTGCTATTTCTGGGTTGAAATTGAGTGCTGACGTGGTCAGGTTGGTAATTGCTTTATAGTACTAACTAGTCAACTTTCTTTTTTTTTTCCAATTATTTTTCTGGTGGCTTCTAGTTGATTTTAAATGTTTAGTAGCAAAGAAACTCAAAATAAAAGGAGCTTATAAGTATTGCCCAGAACCGGTTTGTTATGTGCCAATTAGGTTATATCTTCATGTCTCTTAGGTCCTTCACTGTCTCTGTTTTGATATGGGTATTCACCGTTGCTTTGCGTACTTCATAACTTTTTAATAAAAATGTGAACTCCCAGAGAAAAAAGAGCTGATAAACCTAGCTAAAACAGTGAACCAAATAACATGCTCTCATTCAGGTTGGATGCTGAGGCGTCAAGAATTGAAGTAAAGATCAATGAACTGGAAGCAACACGAGCAAAATCTACCATAAATGATGATATAGCATCGGACAAGACGGCTCTTTCCACTGTGGAGGTACTTCTAATATTCATAATTCTAAAGTGTGTTTGGTCCTTTTTTATCATTTTGAACAGAATCACTATTGTGACCTTATATGTATGCATGCACAAATTTATGCATTGATATGTGCATTATGGATGAATTTTGGGGTGTAAACAGAGCGAATTCGGAGTGGATAATGCTAATGCCAAATTGTATCCGCCTGTGAATGAGCGGAGTATGATATGAATAGTAAACAGATGTCAAAATTTGAAACCAATATCGCCTTAAACGGATATTGATACGGAGCGGATAATCCACAAATACGGATTCGAATACGGAATATGAATGTCGGATAATCAAGTTATATGAATTTTAACACACAAAAATTAATTAACAATATGAAAATATGAAAATGGATGAATAACAAGGTTCGCTGTCAAAAGATGATTCATTACTGGAAATCCATGTTACATCATGACATAATAAATGGCTCAAATTTCAACCAATAGGTATGATGGCTATAAGCGTCCTTTCGTCAGGTTGCACCTGGAGCAACATTTAAAATCAATGTGCCAGCCTCAAATCAATGGAAAACGACTAAAAATAGCATGGTCCATTGCATGAACTCATAGAACGGGAACATGCACAAAAGTTAAAAAGAAGAACAAAAAAACAGAAGTCCGGATGTCCGGATAGTTTTTAGTCCCACAAAGAATAGAGAGGTTAAGGAGAGAGAGTATATAACACTTTGGACTTTGGATGCTTCAAACGCTGGAGAGCGCGGAGAGAGAGAGAAACGAGGGCGGTGGATTTGGAGGTGGGTTCCGGATATCTGATCCATTTCTACACCATTTGAGTTATCTGAATCCGAATCCGGTTCTATTCTTCTTATATAAAAGTTATCTGAATTCGGATCTGCCAAATTATCCAACCCGTTTATCCGTATCCAGACTATTAGCAAATTCGGAGCAGATTCGGGATCTGTGTTCAGCCCTATGGAAGATTGTATGCATTTTTGCTATGAAAATGCACATATGCTACATCCATTAAGGATGTGTGCATGATGGACTTATCTATGTGATGTACATTCATCTATGCAATGTGCACGTGTGCATGATGTAATTTTTGCATGGATGAATATGTTTTACAAACTTTTGTTTTAAAATTGGTTGTTTAGATTTTCTCATTTGCAAGTGAGCAACTTTGTTATCTATTTACAGTTCTGCATTGTACATATTTTATGTATGTATTTTGCATAGTAAGTGTAAAGATCTGTCCGTGCGTGCAGCGTGCATGATGTGCTTCTCTACATGCATATGTGCATGCCAATTTAATCTGCCTTAATCTTCGTGATTTTTAATTTTTGTAAATAGGCACTCAGAAATGCACTTGCTGAAGCACGGTTGTGTTACAAAATGGAAACTATTGCGCTGAAGAAGAAAACAATTTCCACTGGAGACTCATCAGAAGTGCATTCTCAGAAGGTATATCTTGTTTTATCTACCTCATGTGTTAGGTTTTGATTATTTGAAGAATAGAAAGTTACTGTTTTATTGTGTTAGCTTATCTTTCTTGTTAGGGGTAATGTCATTGCATTCTGCAAAATGTCAACATATGATTCATTCATTTGTTATACTCCAGCGAATTGGAGTATCATGCATTCCCCTGCAAAGCGCGACGATACTATGCATACCATTATGAAACATGAAAACAATTTCCTCATACCCCCACCCTTAAACCTACTTGCTTAATAATGTGCCCTCAAGTGGCTGCCTCCTTGTTTATTTGATTGTTTATATGAAAATGAGGGAGAAGAGGACAATTATCACATTCTGAAAGAAATAAGGAGAAGATGTTTTTTTTCTTGTTATTATTATTACATCTAGTTGATACTCGATACACACAGTATTTTGTTGCTTGTAGGGGCTCACATAAATTCGTACCTCGGAATGCTATTGCATGAATGCATTTGATTTGGAATTTAATTATTTATTAGGTTGACAAGCTGAAGGTGTTAGCACAATCTCTTGCCAACTCTTCCTCTAAGGCTGAAAAGCGTATTTTAGACCACAGGTCAACCCTCTTCCCCTTCCCACACAAAAAAAGAAGGAAAAATAAAAAGAAGACAGGAGAAAGATTCTGATTTAGTTGAATTTTCTTTATTTTATTAGAAGTGAAGTGCACTAAGCTGTTTGTTTTTTTCCTTTAAATTCTCCTAAATAAAAATAGGCGTCAGAAAGAGGAGGCGCTTAACTTCCGTGTAAAAAAGACCAATGAAGTCAGTGTGGTTGAACAGGTAATACCCATCCTGTTAGTTCAGTTTAGTGATGTACTGGTACTGGTTGGAATTTCTATTTAACCAGCATACACTGTCAATATACAGATCTAGTTCTAAAATTTTATTATTTATTATAAAAAGGAGCTGGTAGCTGAGATTACCGAGCTTGAAAAGGAAAGAGATGAATTGGAAGCTAAATTAAAGAAGGTAAATGGATAATCAAATTTAAATATGACTTCTGTACTTGTACACAATTGCTAATTTGAACATGGTTATGTTCATTTGGAATTTCAATTTCTCCTAAATTCAGGTCAATATATCCTTAAATGCGGCAAACTCACGCCTCAAGAAAACAAGGGAAGAAAGTGACCAGTTTGATGAAGCTAGCAACCAAATTGTACTGCACCTTAAAACCAAGGTTCTTATTCTGTTCTTTGTTGGAATTCTTTGTGTCTACCCTTTGAGCCTTTCGTCTTTGCAACCAAACTGTCTATTTGCAGTTTTATGCATATTTGCCAGTTAGCATCACTCCAAAAAGTAGTCTGTGCATTTCTAGTAATTTGAGTATCTAAAAGAGTTATTCAAGGGTCATTAATGCAGACGAGAATTTATGTGCACAAAGTTGAAACCTCCACCTAGTTTTACATTTTTAAATGTTGGCTTCTGGAAATCCTAGTTTTAATTAAATTTGTTGACTTAAGTAATTTTGACATGCTGAATATTAGCAAGGATGCTTTTGCAAATAGTCTGTAGGTGTGTGGCTTCATATTCTGCCCACTAATTTGTAATATTTTTTTGCCTATTCAACTCTGGAAATTAATCTTTTTTCTTTCATTAAATCACGTCTTTGATTTAGTAGTTGTGCATCTCAGCAATTTCTAATGGCAAGTAAAAAAATCATAATCTTTTAGGGGTGTGTTGCAAATTGAAATCTCTAAAAGGCAAACTATGTGAAACTTCTTCTGACCTCATGTACTTGACATGTAGGAGGATGAGCTGGCTCAGTCAATTGCATCCTGCAAAGTAGAATCGGAGATTGTGAATACCTGGATTAACTTCTTAGAGGACACCTGGCACCTCAAATCAACTTATACTGAAACAAAGGAGAAGATATCCAGGTAAAAGCAAATTCTATTGTAAAGCAAACTCCTCACATGTGTTTTTACACACTCAAAAGTCACACAGAAGTAAGAATTGCATAGACCAAAAATAGGGAAGTTATAAAAACAGAAGAAACTTACATTTGCAGGGGAAACTTATTCAGTTGGTCCTAGTCTTGATCAGTAATTCAGTATTGAGGACTGTAATACTTCACATGTTTAGGAATAGAATGAAGTTAGTGATGCAATTTCAACAATATTTTATTACTGTAGCATGTTCTATCTGTTTACTAATTACACTCGTTTTCTTCATTTTTCTTGTCTGAAGTGAGGAATTGGAGAAGAGTACGAAACGCTTTGCGGAGGTCACAAACCATCATCTTGTTGAATTTAAGGTTTTCTTTCCCCTTATAAACTCCCCAAAACATGTTTTTCTAAACTTGTTCTACTGGGCCCACCATCCCCGCCAGGTTTGTTATGAATAGAGTTCAAGGGGATGCCTACAATTTTGTGGGTGTGTACTTGTGTTAGAAGAGAATTTTTTTTTTTTTTTTAACTTGTTGATTGTGTATTTGTGCATTACTTTCTATAACTGTGCATTTGTTGCTCAGGAAATGCTGGGCCCTGCTATTGGCCGCATCAGAACGTTTGTGGATAATTTGCATGTTATTAGCGAGAGGTTACTTTTAACTCTGAATTATTACCCTTTTTGTTCGGTAATTTAGCTGTAGTTTGTTCAGACCTAAAAAATACATTTTAATAATGCTGCACAGGTCTGAGACGGTAGAAGAGTTAAATCCCAAGAAGTACCTCGAGGAGGAATACTTGGAAACTGAGAAAAAGGTAGTCTAATTAGAATTTAAAATCATCGTCCATTGCAAGTAACATTGTATCATTTATTTGCTAAGCATGTTGGTCCGTTGCAAGTTAATGAAACAAGAAAGAAAGAGAATAAACCTGATATTAGAAAGAAAATAAACACACATTATGAGAACTTAAGTTGCCCACCAAATAAACTGTTGGGAAAAGAGAAACCAGATAAACACGCATAAACAAAGAAATACAGTTCAATTATACTCGGTTCTTGTTTTCCCTTTTGTTTCGACAATAATATATCGATTTTCCAGATTGTGACTCTATTTGGTGTGGTTGATCGCATGAAGGATCTATTTTATGCTGAGCAAGGGGACACTTCTAGGTAAATGAGGAATTGAAATTTTCATTGCTGTTAGAAATGAACACAAAATTATCTTAAACTACAAAAACAGTACATCTCAATGCATTTTATTGGAAATCAAAAGATTCACTGCCTATTTCATCTGTACTTATTTGTTTGTTATGTTATTCTTTATAACTTTTCTATTACTATAGGAAAGAAGATCCCAACATAAAAGTTCTTTTTGTTGAGATCGAAAAATTGCAAGAGGAATTCGATTCAATTGCAAGGCCAAAATTAGAAATTGAATCTCCAAAAGGAAAAACCAAAGCCGAGGATAAGTCACAAGCAAGTGCATCTGATGAACCTTCCAATGCCGAGGATAAGTGGCAAACAAGTGCATCTGCCGAAGGCAAGGTTCCAAATTCACCCAAACCAGCTAAAATTAACTCGCCAAAATCTCCTGTACCAGTCAAACATGATTTGGACCCTGATACTGATCTCTCGAAATTTGAACTGGAATTTGGAAAAGAAGGTAAAGATTATTCAGCTGATGAAATTAGTGGATGGGAGTTCGATGAGCTTGAGGAGGAACTAAGGTCCGAATCAAAATAATTTTAAATATCTTTAATTTGTGCATGTAAACTATATTCTGTTTAAGAGAATGCCATCGACAAAATTTTAACTGTTGAAGACATGTTGGGTAGAGTTGTAAAATGCCCAAGTCGGGACTAGCATTGTTGTGTATATAATTTGTTTGTTTCTTGTACTATGCAAACAAAGATACAACCGTTATATGTCATATTTGTTCTTTTAAATCTTATACATTTCTTTCTAGTTTTGGTATTTTTTGTTTTCTTTTTTCGATTCAGCTGTTCCTCGTGTACGGTATACCATGTTAACAATAAAGCATGGAAATGGAATACCTTGCTGCAATAAATCGTTCATGGTGCACAAATTAACCTATTGATGAAATCGGGAGAACTGCTGCTCATATAACATCATACAAGTTCGGTCAAATCAAAGTGACAATCGAAACTGAGACACGAACACTTAAATAAAGCCCCACTCCCATATCATTGGTATAAACGAAAATTCACACTCCTTTGACATGAAATAAAAGAGAACAAAAAACGGGTGGGCACAACTTGAAGCAAATTCTAGTACGTAAGATTAGTACGTAAGATAAACTGAAAATTCCAACACGGTCTCGACACCATCAGTCTCATGTTGTGTTGCTGCTGAATGGACCACTGCCACCTTGGCAAAGCCATGCGCATTAACGTACTTCCCAGTGCCACCGACAATCGCCAAGTGTGACTCTGAGTCAATAGTGCGGTGGACCCCGAAGAAGCTGATGCTGTCAGCGTACTCATTAGCCTTGAACATCGTTGTCAGTGCTAGAGTCTGGCTTGATCCATCTAACGAGCTGGCCACATAGAATCCCTGATAATTGAAACATCAGCATATATTACATCAATAGAGCTAGTGAGATAGTCTTCATAAAAGTGATTCACAAAGAAAACAAATCGTCATGAAATTGAAGTCAGAGATAACCATATGGTACAAACTACAAAGGAGTGCTGACAATAACAAAAAAAAAAGCAGTACCATATTTAGCCGGTCCAAAATGGGCAAATAACAAAAATGGATAAAGGCCTGAAGGAGCGAGGTTAGCACAAGTCCAGACTCCAGAACGGTGTAAAATACCACAATATAATACAAAAGGTTCTATGATATCTTGTCATGGATTGGTAATCGTACTGTACTATACTGTACGCAGGCAGAGGAGATCATTTTAACTAAGAAAAAGTATGAAAGTAGAGGGCAATTTATAGAAAACCTGCGCCTTCCCCATTGGCCCTGATCCGAGCTCTGGTCCCTCTGTTAGCTCATCATCAACCACTGTCATTGTCCCAAAAAGCAGTTTCTGCAATGTGGTCCCCTCCGGCAGGCTGCCTCCAGCGAAAAAAGGTACACCATTAGCATTTCCATTGCCATTATTTGTGTTGACGGCATTTGTGGTGCCCCCGAGACCGGTGAGAAATGGTATGTTGTTGTTATTAATGGCCCCATTGTTGCCGCTATTTACATTGACATTACTATCAAGAGGTAACACCGCACCATTTGGACGTGCAAAAGGTAACTGTGAGCTGACTGCCACGTCATCAACTATACCGGCCACGATTCGGGCTGACGGGTTGGACCCACCGAGTATATCATGCATAAAGAACGTGAGTGGTTGATCCCCAGTTTGTGGTAGGCCGGTTGAAGCAACGGGCGCAGAGGCCGGTGAGACCGCTGATGTGGCAGCTGGGCTGGCTATAGGGGACTCAGCAGTGGGGTCAGAGGTTAAGATGCGACCGGCATTTGCAATGGCGATTAAGAGGAAGAGTGTAAAGATAGAGAGGGAAAGGGATGGAGCTTGGTTTTGCATTTTGAGAGGTTTTTGGAAATTGTTAAGATGGCTGAAGAGAGTATGCTTTGAATATGTTTTGTGTAGTAATGTTGCTTGGCCTTGCTAGCTTTGGTCGCATGTACTGTATTAATAGAGTGGCAAAGGTTGGTTAAGGGTTAATGGAGTGGGTTTAGGTGTATTGGTTGAACCTCTCCGACTCCACCTGATGTGATACACACTTATTGGAGATCCATGTGTTAGAATACAATTAATAGAATTAATTCGCCTAATCAAACAAAAAGACCGCATAGCGCAGTGGATTAGCGCGTCTGACTTCGGATCAGAAGGTCGTGGGTTCGACTCCCACTGTGGTCGTTTTTAATTTTCTCCTTCTTCGCAGCAAATGAGAAGTCGGAAAAATGAAATAGAGAAATTTATTCCGTTACCGGGAGCCCGGGACGAGTCCGGATCCCCTGAAGTAACCCAATTTTTGAGTTTAGACGTGTACGGTGCCTATTCGGTGGTAGCGCAGGGGGCCAGTATTATTTGTGGGGTCCAGTCTCTTTAAGTTCGTGTTAGAGCATCTTGGACGGTTTGAATCAAAACTCAAAAATTGGATTAATGCACTGGATCTGAATTCGCCCGGGACTGGAACTCGTGTCTCACGTCGTTTTTAACTTTTGCGCAGCAAACCAAAACATTATTCCGTTGCCGGGACTCGAACCCGGGTCTCTCGGGTGAGAGCCGAGTATCCTAACCAGCTAGACTACAACGGATTTGTTAAATTGTTTTACTTGTATATATTCGTTCAATTATTTGGTTCATTAGCGGAATTTTACCTGGTTCAACTAATAAAAATGCATCATCATTTCAATGCGAAAAGTAACAAAAAGTATAAAATGTGTTTTTCAAATTAAATTTCAAGATTCACACTTTATCGACAATTTACATAAAATTTGTACTTCAATATTTATGTAATGTATTACTGTCAAGTGTGAAATTTCTGAGTAACTTCTAGCCATTTGTCGAAAATTTCCCGACAATTATTAGCACGGCTCTTAAATATGTAACTGTTATGAAATATAATAATAGACATTTCACCTTCTCCACCTCATCCACTATCTATTAGATAGTGTTTTATATTAATTATCTTGTTAATTGTATGGCTTTTCATTTGCTTTCTCTAGCCTATAAATAGAGATTATGTAAATAGTTGATGTTGATACATATAGATGGAGATATAATATAGAATAAGATTTAGCATCTCCCAAGTTGTGTTTTGTTTTGTTTTATAATACGTTATCAGCACGAGTTTGCTCTAGTCAAGTTGCGACGGAATTTCGTAGAAGCACACCTAGAAGGTACTCTTTAGATTACATTTCATAAACATTACTGTTAGTAATAATATTTATTTCTTGGATGAAATTTTCTTATTTTATATTTAATGAGAGTAATATTTTCATTCCCCGAAGAGAATGATAAAACAAGTACATGATAATAGCTAGAAGCTTTTGTACATACTATAGCTAGAGGTTTTTTTTCTAAGAGAACCTGAAATTCTTAATCATAATCTTTTATACAAGAGAACCTGAAGTTCTTAGCCAAAGTTAAAATAAAAATAAAAAGAAAAAAGAAAAACGATTTTGCTACTTACATCAGCAGAAGAAAAAGTAATATGAAAACGAATTCATTATATATGTACGGTTTGTAATCTTTTTCTTTTTCTTAATCATAATCATAATCTTTTTCTTTATTTTACTTCTCTGTTTGTACGGTTGAGTATTTTTTTTATTTTACTTCTTTCTTTGTTTATAACTATATAAAGTTGTGTTCTGTTATTTTATGAACCAGAAGTTCTTAACAAAAAAAAAAAAAAGGACCAGAAGTTCTTATATGAACCAGAAAGTTAATGATATTTATGATAACCAGAAGTTATCAAATCGATAAAATGTCTCCAATATTTAATTCAAGAACCTGAAGTTCGTATTACTCGAATAGAATAATAAGAATAATAACCTGAAGTTGTTATAATTGTTTAGAATCTGAAATTCTATTTGAAATTTTAAATTAATATAATAACCAGCAGTTATTATAAGTCACTGGATGAATAATAACCTGCAGTTATTCTCAATTAAAAACCTGAAGTTTTATTAGAAATTTTCATATAAAATCAATATAATAACCAGAAGTTATTATAGGTCATTGGATGAAAATATAACCCGAAGTTATTTCAAATTAAACTTTACATAGCGCAGTCAAGCAATTTAATAACCAGAAGTTATTAAATAAGTATTTTATTATAACCTGAAGTTATATAATATTAACCTGAAGTTATTAATACATTTAAATTTATTTATTTATGCAATTTACATATTCTTTTATTTCTATTTATTCATCTCCCTTTTCACAACCTGAAGTTATGATATTAATAACCTGAAGTTATGGAATTAATAACCTGAAGTTATGGTATTAATAATATGAAGTTATGATATTAATAATCTGAAATTATTAATACGTATCTATTTTGTAGTACATATGACAAATCTTACAAAGCTTGAATTTATCTCCTTTTTCATTTATCATAACTCGAAGTTATGGTATTAATAACCTGAAGTTGTATTTTGTTATAACCTGAAGTTGTATAATCTGAAGTTTATATTTATAAAAGTTTAGTTTATATTTTAATTTTTATATTGTATGCAAATAAAATTAGAGAATAAAGGTAGTTTATTTTTATTTTAATTTATTCTTGCATTCTTTTATTTTAAAGGAAAATGACTGACGCAATGGTAAGTAAAGAAGATCCATGTCTAGTAGACAGTGGAACAACAAATACCATATTAAAAAGTAAGAAATATTTTTCTCTATTGTCTTCTGCAAAGACACAAATTAATACAATTTCTGGTATTAGTAATTTAATTGAGGGCTCCGGAAGAGCTTGTATCTTGTTACCTGAAGGAATAAAATTAATTATAAATGATGCATTATACTCTAGTAAATCCAGAAGAAATTTACTAAGTTTTAAAGATATTCGACGTAATGGTTATCATCTTGAAACCATGACTGAAAATAATATTGAGTATCTCCAAATTACATCTATTGAATATGGCCAGAAGATCATATTGGAAAAGCTGGAAGCTTTATCCTCTGGATTATATTGTACGAACATTAATCCAATAGAATCAAATATGGTAAGTAACCAGAAGTTACTTGACACAAAGATGTTCACTCTGTGGCATGACAGATTAGGTCATCCAGGTAACATTATGATGAGGAGAATAATTGAAAGTGCAAATGGGCATCCCCTAAATGATCTGAAAATAATATTATCAAAAGATTTATCATGTGCAGCATGTTCTCTTGGAAAATTGATAATTAGGCCATCTAAAAATAAAATTGAAAATGAATCTCCTTCATTTTTAGAAAGAATTCAAGGAGATATTTGTGGGCCTATTTCTCCTCCATGTGGACCATTTAGATATTTTATGGTTTTAATTGATGCATCAACTCGATGGTCACATGTTTGCCTATTAGCCACAAGAAATGTTGCATTTGCTAGGCTATTAGCACAAATAATCCAATTGAGAGCAAATTTTTCAGATTATCAAATTAAGAGTATCCGGCTTGATAATGCAGGAGAGTTTACATCCCAATCATTTAATTATTATTGTATGTCAATTGGAATTAAGGTAGAACATCCAGTGGCTCATGTACATACACAAAATGGTTTAGCTGAATCATTAATTAAAAGATTGCAACTGATTGCTAGACTATTACTTATGAAATGTAATCTACTATCTTCTGCATGGGGACATGCCATTTTACATGCTGCTGCACTTATTAGATTAAGACCAACTGCATATCATAAATTTTCTCCATTACAATTGGTCTCTAGAAGAGAACCAAACTTGTCCCATCTTAAAATTTTTGGTTGTGCTGTGTATGTTTCAATTTCTCCACCACAACGTACAAAAATAGGATCACAAAGAAGATTGGGAATTTATATTGGTTTTAACTCTCCATCAATTATTAAATATTTAGAACCATTAACTGGAGACGTTTTTACAGCACGTTTTGCTGACTGCCAATTTGATGAGACAATATTTCCAATCTTAGGAAGAGAAAAAGAAAAGCTGGTAAAACAAGAAATAACTTGGAATGCATCCTCAATATCTTATCTTGATCCCCGAAGTGGTCAATGTGAATCAGAAGTTCAAAAGATTATACATTTGCAAAGAATATCAAATGAGTTACCAGATGCATTTACAGATACAAAAAGAGTGACTAAATCACATGTACCAGCTTTAAATGCAACTGCTCGAATTGATGTAATCCCAGCGAGGTTACTATACAGAGAAAACGTGGAAGACCAATTGGTTCCAAAGATAAAAATCCACGACAAAAGAAAGAGCAGAATAAAGCAGTTGGTGCAAATCCAGAAGAGATTAATAAAATTCCAGAAGAGATTAATAAAATCCCGGAAGAGATTGATAAAATCCCAGAAGAGATTGATAAAACCCCAGAAGAGGTTGATGAAGTTCCAGAAGAAACTCAGGTACCTAGTGATTATGAGATCTCAATAAACTATGTACAGAATGGTACAATATGGAACCGAAATGAAACATGTACTGATGAAATTTTTGCATATGCTATAGCAATTGATGTGCTAAATGAGGAAGATTATGTGCCAAAAACTCCTGAAGAGTGTACGCACAGAAATGATTGGCCAAAATGAAAAGATGCCCTGAAGGCTGAATTAGATTCGCTTGAAAAGCGTAATGTTTTTGGACCTGTAGTCTTAACCCCAAAAGATGTTAACCCTGTAGGATACAAGTGGGTATTTGCAATAAAAAGGAATGAGAAAAATGAAATTGTGAGATATAAAACAAGGCTTGTGGCACAAGGTTTTACACAAATACCAGGAGTTGATTATGAAGAAACATATTCACCTGTAGTGGATGCAATAACTCTTAGATTTTTAATCAGTCTCACAATCACTGAAAACCTTCAAATGCGCCTCATGGATATAGTCACAGCTTATTTGTATGGATCACTTGATAATGATATCTATATGAAAGTCCCTGAAGGATTAAAAATGCCTGAAGCATTGAAATTAAAACCTCGAGAAATGTATTCTATAAAATTAAAAAAATCTTTATATGGACTAAAACAGTCAGGTCGAATGTGGTATAATCGACTCAGTGAATATCTCGTAAAAGAAGGATATAAATCTAATGTAATTAGTCCATGTGTTTTTATTAAAAGATCAATCTCAGGTTTTACGATTATTGCAGTATATGTTGATGATTTAAATATCATTGGGTCTCCTGAAGAGATCGAAAAGACTGCAAAATTATTAAAAAAAGAATTTGAAATGAAAGATCTTGGAATAACAAAATTATGTCTCGGCCTGCAGATCGAGCATTTGTATAATGGTTTTTTTGTCCATCAATCAAACTATATCAAGAAGATGTTGAAACGTTTTAATATGGACAAAGCTCATCCTCTAAGTACACCAATGATTGTCCGATCACTTGATATAAAAAAGGATCCTTACCGACCCCGAGAAAAGAATGAAAAAGTTCTTGGTCCAGAAGTACCATACTTAAGTGCAATTGGGGCTTTGATGTATCTTGCTAATAATACGAGACCTGATATTGTTTTTTCTATAAATGTACTAGCAAGATATAGTTCTGATCCAACACGCCGGCATTGGAACGGAATTAAACATGTATTTCGTTACCTTTGCGGGACACGTGATATGGGATTATTTTATCAAAAAGATACAAAGTCCAAATTAGTTGGGTATGCAGATGCAGGATATTTATCAGACCCGCATAAAGCTCGATCACAATCCGGAAATTTACATATGGCGGTACTGTAATTTCATGGCGATCGACAAAACAGACACTCACGGTAACATCATCAAATCATGCCGAATTAATTGCTCTATACGATGCTGGTCGAGAATGTGTCTGGTTAAGATCAATGATCCAACACATCCAGGAGGAATGCGGGCTGGAGTCAATCAAAGGAAGTCCGACAGTACTATATGAAGATAATGCATCATGTATTGCTCAAATCAAAGAAGGATATATTAAAGGTGACAGAACCAAGCACATCTCGCCAAAATTCTTCTCAACTCATGATCTACAAAAGGATGACTTGATAAATGTTTGTCAAATCAGATCAAGCGACAATTTGGCAGACCTATTCACAAATCATTGCCAAGAAAAGTTTTTGAGCAACTTTCAGAGAAGATCGGCATTCGTCGCTTAAAGGATATATGTTAAAATGAGGGGGAGTATTATACACGCTGCACTCTTTTTCCCTTCACTAAGTTTTGTCCCACTGGGTTTTTCTTAGTAAGGTTTTTAATGAGGCAGCATAACTAATCCGGAAGTATCAGTTAATTCAAATTGGTCATGTAGTACCAAATTAATATTTGTCCTGCAGTACAATATTAATAGTGTATAATATAAGGTAAAATATCTAAGGGGGAGTGTTATGAAATATAATAATAGACATTTCACCTTCTCCACCTCATCCACTATCTATTAGATAGTGTTTTATATTAATTATCTTGTTAATTGTATGGCTTTTCATTTGCTTTCTCTAGCCTATAAATAGAGATTATGTAAATAGTTGATGTTGATACATATAGATGGAGATATAATATAGAATAAGATTTAGCATCTCCCAAGTTGTGTTTTGTTTTGTTTTATAATAGTAACTTCTAGCCATTTGTTGAAATTTTCTTGAGACGTTATAATACCCGTCTGGATTCTGATTTGCTAGTATCAAGCGGCATGTTGACACCAAAATGTGTTGCCTAAAATTTCTGAGTGGACTAAAAATAAATTTGAGTTATGAAAGGAAGAACGAAATGATCCTGTTACCAAACGAATTTGTTTAGTCTGTCCCCTTCTTTTTATAAGATTGAGCAAGTACGCTCAAATAAAAATTGACAACTGTATTAAGTCTATAATGCTTTGACAACAACAAGAAAGTCCAGTTGAATCTAATGGAAAGAACTTAACGGTGATAGAAATAACTCCTAACTGTAATTATATTTATAAAAAAATGCCGTCAATATTCTAGAAATTATATTTCAAACGAAAAGAAGTTACATTCAACAGATAGCTGGGATGAAGCATTGAGGTTCTGAGGCGAAGCAATTGTATACTTTGTGCGAGTTCAAATGTTTCAGGTACTGCACATATTCCGAAAAAAATTTAAATTTCAAAATTCTAACATTATCATCGCTTTAAGAAAATTTCAAAAGTTGTCACGTGCGCAGACCTAGTATGCACATTATTTTTGACGTGTTGATGCGCCAAAATAGTACTACTACTTTTAAATATTTATAAACTTTAATTTCTACTTACGTTCAGATCACAAGCACATGATCCTACCGTGTAGTATGATTGGGGTGTCGATCCACAGTGATAGTGTATTAGATTTTAAACAATTTTCATTAGTCTAGGTTATCGGAGGATTTTTAAAAGTTTGATGCGGTGGAGCTAATTGAGTCAAGGTTAAGGTTAAACAGTAAATAGAGAGCCTTTAGGGTTCATATTATATCCTTCTTAATTATGTAAAGTATAAATTTCGACGTCTCTCTATGTCGCATGCGGCACTGTCATTACCCGCTGGGCTTGCTAGGTGTTTGCTTATGTGATTTGAAAGATTTTCCGATTTTGCGATCGGCTTTTGGGCTACCTAGACTGAGTATTTTAGGTACGCAATTATATTCTTTCCCTATACTACCCCGTAGTTGAAATATCAGAAAGACCCTACCTAATCTAAGTGCTTCATAATATAATATAAATATACAATTATGCTATCCTGCCAAGGGAGCCCACTAGATTCTAAAATGGCATGGCAGAGCTGGCTCCATCACGGAATGGCACGGTTACGGCACGGCACGCATGTCAGTTACGTGCCGTGACTCACGTGTTCGGTGCCGTGCTCATCTTTTGAAACTTTGGCACGGCATGGCATGGCACGACACGTGAAAGATTTAATCATGGCACAATACGCCACGTAGTCACGCGAGTCACGTGTAATTAAGACCATTAGATATTGAGATTTAATGGTGAATTTGAATAAACTAACCTAAATTATGATTAAATGGTCACGCGAGTCACGTATGGTCACGACACGTTTAGGCACGGCGTGACTCACTTGGCGTGACCATTTGCTTGCCGTGACCACCCCTTGACATTTTGGTCACGGCATGGCACGACACGAGACCAAAGTCACAGCGTGTTAGTCAAGGCACGACACGTTTTTTCCACTCTATTAGCCACTTATATATATAACATCGGTGCGTCGCTGATGTTTTTGCAATGAAATATCGATGAACTTCTGCCGTCGTTAGGCCGTGCATAAATCATCGGTGCGTCATCAGTGTTTTTGCACGAAAGCATTGTTTTTTTAACTTTAAACAGCCATAACTTTGGCTAGAAAACTCGGATTTGCACGCATGACTCCAATTTGGAAAGCTTGGGACGAAACTTGGATTTGGGCCGACGAAACTCGGACTTGGGACGAAACGGCCATAACTTTGGCTAGAAAACTCGGTGTTTTAAATTGCGCGCATGACCCCAATTCCTTTAGTACCACCTGCAAGTTAAAAAAAAAATAGAAGTTCAGATAGTTAAAGGGATACTGCAATCTGTCATTATACCAATGAGCAACTTAACCCAATATTATGCAATAATTAAATCTGATTAATTATGTTGTTTGAGGCCTGATATGCTCAGTTCAACCCATTATGCAACTTAATCCAAATTTATCTATCAACTTAAAAGGATGCAATTTAAAAGTAAAGTATGTACTGTGAAGTTAAATGAGCTCAAAAATCAGAAAAGTAAAAATTATCATTCTTAACATCAAAATCAGAGAAGTGAAGAAAAGTAAAATCTATCATTTTTAACATCATAAAAGTAATAACAACAAAAACAGATTAATAATGTCACACCCCAAACCAGGATTTCTGGATTAGAATGTGATCAATCCCCGCCTCGTGTCTAATAATCAATAAACACGCAAGGCTAAACAACATAATAATCAAACAGCAGCGGAAGCAATATAATACAAACAAGCAATAGTCATAAATATCAAATAAACATAAATATACACATCATCCATACAATCCACCTCAGGATAAAATAAACATAACTAGTCAAAAGGGATACAAAATCTATCGAGTCCAATGTATATAACAAAAACATCGGACTCGCAAAATCCTAAACAAAAGCCCCTAATCTATATCAAGTGATGTGACCGTCGGGGACAGCTCATGACGCCTCCTGCTGCGGACCGTCAGACTCTGTACCTGCCCACATCCATAAAAAGGAGGGGATGAGCGAATGATCGCCCAGTATGTGACCCAGTATTATCCCTTCAGGGATCCTCTTAAGTCAAAGCACATTTTAATTCGAAATCTACGTAAAGTCGGTAATTCACTTTTAATGCATATGCTGCAGAAATTAAAACCTATCATAGTACTACAAAAGAAAAATATACATATAATACATGACATGATGTGATTTTCCTATTATGCCAAAATGCTAAAGTTTCCCAAAATAAAATATGAGGATCAATATTATACTCAACCGAAGTCCAGTACAATAGGTACTGTGTGTACAATTGATATAATAATAGTACGGAAAATTTTATCACCCCGTGCCGTGCCAAGTTCAATCAAATAGAATTTGTATCTCAAAAGTGACATAACACAAGGACTGCGATCAGCGGGGCAAAGATACCCGATGCCTAATGACATCGAGCTTTGCCCACAACAGAAGGGCACGCTAGCCGATGGTTATATCGAAATTCGTGTAACATCCAAGGACTGCGATCAGCGGAGCAAAGGTACCCGATGCCTAAGGACATCGAGCTTTGCCCACAACAGAAGGGCACGCTAGCCGATGGTTACACTTAATTCCATGTGTTTTCCTTCTCTAAGACGATTCATCACCAAACATATAAAATAGGAGAAAACTACAAGCAAGACGTAAGAATAAGTTAATTCATCTCCTCATGAGCAGAGACGAAACTCCACCATCCGGCCAGATCAATGGGACATCATAACAACAAAAATAAAATCTGCCACCGCATCCTCGGCAGCCGTTCTAGGCAAGTAGCTCCTAATGTAGGGGGGATAGCTCCCGAATCGTCTCCGGACTCGTGATCGGTCCGCACAAAATGTAAAATGATCGAAAATGATATACTACCAAGCTCATGCATATAATAATAATAATCCTAGTAAGACCTCTAAGGGATCAAGTGATCCCTCAGCCCAATGACCCACGAACCGCCTCGCATCCCATACTACGAGAACGGAAAGCGATCATTCGGTCTTCTATCTCACGCTCACCAATGCACATGCTTAACTACAATAATATGTTGTCCTCTACGAGAAGAGGACAACTAATATCCTAATATATTATTAATTAAATTACACTACTCCTAAGAAAGCATTAAATTTTCAATTTAGAAGGGGTTGTGCAAATCCTAAATTACAGTTCAGAAAGGATTAAACATGCTCTAATGCAACTACAAAATTTAAAGTGCGGATGTCAGGTCAAGTGGTCGACTGGTGAGAGTACGCCACGAAAGAAAAATACAGATATCCCACACCTGATAACTGTAGGGGTAGAACGTGCTAATAATCTCCGAGATCCACGTAATCCTCGCCTGCTCCTGCACCAGCGTCAGCGGGATCAAACCACGGATCGAACTCGGTGTAGGTCGGATGACCTGTAATTTAGTCGTAACTTAATTAGAGTCTATACTAAGTATTCGTGACCCTTATTACCCCGTTTGCTTAATTTCACTAAGTGTTCGAATCTGCTCAACCGGTTCGATTATTTTATTCGATTCCGATTGAGCGTACAATTAGGTCAAGGTTGGTTTAATTTAATTTAATGTAATTTTTAAATATTCATAACTTTTAACTTAAGGCTATTACATATTTTTACAATAAAAATAGTAATGTATAACCTACGTAATTTAAATTGCTATTATAAATATTCTATTTAATCACTTGTAAAATAACGTATTTTCCTAATTAATTAAGCTACAAGTAATTTTAGATCTTAAGTACGAAATTTGTAAGTGTTAATTATTTAGTTAGAATATTTCTAAGGTTTTACGAATTTACTTTAATAATTTGTACAAGTCAATAACTTATAAATATAAAATAATATGTGATTATCTACTTATTTAATTTAATCTAATATGTGCTTAACATTTAAAAATCCTAACTACTCAACTTTTAATTAATTAAAATCCTAATTAATCTACATGTGTTGAAATATTTTTATTTAAAAATCTGCCAAGCCCAATAGATAAAGGCCCAAGCCTTTTTGAATTTATTAATAAATTCATATTAAGGCCCAACAGAAAATAAAAAAAAAACCCAAATCCATTTATTAATCACCACCGCCACGGCCCAGTAAGGCCAAAGGCCCAAATCCATTTTTCGAATTAATATACATATAGGCCGGCCCATTAACCAATTAAATACCATTTTTCCATTTAAATCCTCCCAATTTATTTATTCACACAAGGGTCTATATTTTACAATTCAATCCAATTATTTTCCAATTTACTAATAAGGTCCCTGTCAGTTCAAAGGTTCGATACCAGTGGTATCACTGGGCTGTACCAGTTGGTACAGCACCCCCTAACAGCAACAAACAAGCAACAGAGACAGCAAGCCCAAAAAGGCAAGGCAAGCATCCAAACAAAAATCAAGCAACAGCAACAGAGGGGGGGTAGTACCAGCAACAGAACTAAGTCAAAACCCCTCAAGGCATGAAGGCCACAAGTCACAGGAAAAAGGCTCAAGGCCGCAGGTCAAGGCAACAGCCATCAGCAACAAAAGGCAGAGCCGCAGGTCAGGTAAGAAAGCACCTAAGCCACAGATCAACCCAAAAAGGCTCACACAGCCAGCAATAGCAAAACAAGCCCGAAGGCCACAGGTCAAACGAAATGGCACGAAGGCCACAGATCAAGGCATCAGCCGCAAGCCACAAGGCAAAACCAAAATAAAAGAGTCAAGGGTTACCGGGGAGAGCAAATCGCAAGAGGGCCAACTCAGCCGGTTCCAACGGTGTTCTTTCGACTCACGGCCGTCAAAACCAAATCAGCAAGCAACAGGGCACAAAAACGAGAGAGAGAGAGAGAGAGAGATGAACTTTCTCAATATAGTAGCAAGCCAGGAGGCAGAGGGAAAATGGCGGAGAGGAAGAGAGAAATGGGGAGCGGAGAGAAAGAGACAGAGAGGGATGAAACAGCGAGAGAAGAGAGAAATAGGAGGCAGCGGAGAGAAAGACAAAAATATAAGGTGAGGTGGTCTGTTGTCGCCAGAAGGAGGAGAGAGACAAAAAAAATGAAGAAGTGAGGTGGCCTCTGTCGCCAGGAGAAGGAGGGTCGATTCACCTGAAATTCCAATTTTCTTGATTTCCAAAGGTTTAAGTACTAATTCACGTAGTCGTTCGTGTAACGAATCGCTCATGCAACATATCCAATTAAATTTCAGAATTCGTTCAGACAACACTTATAAATAAATTATTATTTTACACAAACGATTAATATCGGACTGTTCAATTCGTCAAATCTAATATTTTGGATATATTCTTAATTTATTTTCGTTAATCAATTGTGATTAGTTTAAATTTAAATTTAATCTATTTTTAGTAATTTGATTTGTACTATTTGATTTAATTGCATAGGTTTTATTAATCTACTTAGCTAATTATTTATTCGTCCTTTATTCGACTGTTTAATTCGTCTTGGAAATTTTAATTAGGTCCAAATCCTATAATTTAACTTAATTAGTTATACTTAATTTACGGATTATAACAAATAACATCTATCATTCTTAACAACATAACAAAATAGATCCACAATACATCAATCCTTATTTTTAAGGAGAAACAGGATAATTATGAAAAGTTGAGCGGTATTGAAAAATTATACTTATTTCAAAGTTTATTTAAAAGTTTTTCTTCTTGCGATTGTCAGATTAATCAGAAGAGCTGTGAAATTTTTTTTTCTCAGATTTTGATTTTATCAATCTGCTTTTATTCTGAAATATAGATCCATAATACAATCAATCCTTCAATATATCAATTAGGAAGAACTTGCCTTTGGTCAAGTAGCAAAGGCACATGGCTCCAATGTAGGAAGTCATGGGTTCGAAATCCACAAAATGAGAAAATCCTCTATAATATACATAGAAGTTTGAAAGTGTGTTGGGTGGGTTGACCTCCAACTCATGATTTCAAAAAAAAAAATATATCAATTAGATTTTACTATTAGAGAAACTACTTAAGAAATTAAATCAAAGATATTTTGTCACAACATAGACATCTCAATAACAGAAAATTATAATTTCTGGTGCAAATTAGGCGCTTCAAGACATGAAATAAGTCATTCAATCATCCTAGACTGGTGGGAAGATAAAAACCTAGAAAATTTGATTACGCTTAGAATCTTAAACCTGCTACTTCGGATTTGTGCGATTTCTGATTTCTCCCTTCGAACGGAGATAGCAATTTTGAGGGAGCGTTTGGGGTGGACTGGTGCGATAATATTAATACCAATTTCAGGTCGGAGAGAGAGTCTAAGAGAGAAGGGAGATCGCGCGTGAGAGAGAGGGTCGGGCACGAATCTCAATACATCAATCCTTATTTTTAGATCAGATCAATCCAATATGCACGAATCTTCAATTAGATCGGACGGTTGCTCCATACCTCCGGAACAAACGTTTTAATATTAGTCATTCTATATATATATATATATATATATATATATGTATATATAGAGTGAGGCTACGGTACTATGCATAGCACGGTTTGGTCCGTGCTACGGCTCAAAATTTGAGTTTTCAAAATTCTAACAGTCGATCCGAACCGTTCAACATGATTATAAAATGAATATGTACTTGCAAACCAAATTTTACATTTTTTCAAATTTTTTTACTATTTTTTTAGATAGGTAGAAAATCACTTGATCTGAAAATTCTGAACCATCCAAAAACAGTGATTTTCTTGCTATCTAAGAAAATAGTAAAAAATTTCGAAAAAATGTAAAATTTGGTTTGCAAGTACATATTCATCTTATAATCATGTTGAACGGTTTGGATCGACCGTTAGAATTTTAAAAACTCAAATATTGAGCCGTAGCACGGACCAATCAGTGCTATGCATAGCACCGTAGCCTCACTCATATATATATATATATATATATATATATATAGAGAGAGAGAGAGAGAGAGTACGGCTAACGTGCTTCCTCTAGTATATTAACAATATGCTTCCGGCTTCCAAAATCTATCGAATGGGTTTCAAATGACAAATTCAAACTGTTCAAACCGATCTCCTTACCGATAGCTTCGTTTCCATATAAAAAGTTTTAATTTTTGAATTTATTTACTATCAAGTCAAGTGGTCAAAAAAATGAGCAAAATAGTGCATAAAAATGCGCACAAAATCCTTCATATTTTGACCGCTTGAGTTGATGGTAAATAAATTTGAAAATTAAATTTTTTTTATATGGAAACGAAGCTCTCAGTAAGGAGATTGGTTTGAACGGTTTGGATTTATCATTTGAAGCCCATTCGATAGATTTTGAAGGCCGGAAGCATATTGTTAATATACTAGAGAAAGCGCGTTAGCCGTACTCTATATATATATATATTAAATATGAAAGTACTTAAAAGAACCAACATAAATCAAAGACACATTTGTGTGCGTGAAATTGTATGTGACAGAATGAGTAATTTGTGACATAATCTATAATTTTCCGTATTAATGAATGATGTGTGATAAGAGTAAAAGTAGGGTGTTCTTAAGTTCACCACTTTATGAACTGAATTTTAAAATATATTGAATTGGTTTCAAACGATGAATTTAAACTGTTCAAATCTTTTTATCTTACATGTGATACGTGTACATGCAAAAATTTCAAATTTTGAAATTAATTTAGTGTAAAATCAGGCTGTCAAAATCAGAAAGTTTATAAACTAATTTTAATGCATCTATTTTTTGAACATTTTTTGACCACTTGACTCTATACAAAATTAATTTAAAAATTTAAAATTTTTACATATAGGCGCATCACTCGTTACGATTTTTGCATGTAAATGCAAATTCATAAATCTCTATATATGGAAGGAATAAAAATCTAAATAATATCACATTGACTGATCTTGTGTACTTTTTTTTATCTTGCTTTTATTACGTTGCTTGAGAAACAAGAAAGCCTTTTTTAATAAAAAAATGTCATTAATTATTCGTAAATCCATGATGAACCGTATGTTATGTGGTCCACCGGTCCGATTTTCTGGATAAAACCATCCCGGTTAATGAAAAATTTACGGTTCTTTTATCTTTATAACTAACCAAACCGGTAACAGTCCTGTCCGGTTTATTTCCGGACCGCCCGTTAGATCCGGGTTTAATAATAGTGCCCTCTGAGGGGCTTATTTGTAGAAGGTTATTTCCACCCTTAAACCAGGGACGAAGCTACCATGTATTTTTTTTTTGGACCGGGCTTTTCGTTGGGCTTATCTACCTCTGAATAATTAAATTGCCTACGTACCCCCAGCCCAGAGTCCAGAGGGAGATCAATCAAAAAAAAAAACCTAACCCTCAGAGGAGTCTGAGACGCGTCCCTACGCGCCATACGCGAAGGAGAAAGGAGAGAGGATCGCCGCTGCGCAAAGGAGAAGGATTGCCGCCACTTTGCCGCCTGTGTCCGCTGATCGCCACATGTACCCGCCTGTGCCCGCTAGCCCTACCCGCTGGTCACCGCCTGTGTACTCTCGAAAAGGTTTTCATTATTATTTGTTTGTTACTGAAGTCAATTTCCTATTTGATTAGTAAGGTTTCGTTGTTAATTTATTTTTCAATCAAAATCTGGAAGTCTGAATCAAGGTCATTGATATCTGATTTTTCTTGATATCAGAGCAGAGATCTGTTTCGTCTTCTCAGTTTTTATTTTATCCATCTCAATTCTCAATTACTCTAGTTCTTGCTTCGTTTTTTTATTTTCAATTTTTAAGTCATTTAGTAGCATAAGTTGCTCTTTGTCTTTCACCACTGGTATCGATATCAAAAGCAAGTTTTTCACTGGTGTATCGTTTTGAATTGTCAAAAGAACGGAAGAAAAGGACTTTGATGAAGAAGATTAATTTTCAAGAAAGAAAATAACAAAATTAAAAAGCAACAATTATAAATTTTAATGGATTTATAGCCATGTAGCTGTAACTAAATTTGTTAACTTCAATTATTTCTCCCTTTTCCTTTTCTAGACTCATATGACAGAATATGGTTTATATATTGTAAGCAGTTATTTAAAGGTTTATATGAAATTATATTTTATTAGTTTCATATGAAACAAAATATGTTAGTTGGTATAACAAATGTAATAATACTGCTTCGATGTCAGTATCAGACCAACATTTTTGCTTTTGGTGGCTTCTTCGTTATTGGTCTGAGAATTATAGTAGCAATCACAAAAAAAGGTAGTTTGAAGAATTTACTGTCATATCAAACTGTACAAAAGCTCTTAGGTCATTTGTTAATTCTAATATGCTATTGCAATAGTCTAATCCATTTTGGTGTGAGCATCGACCAAATGTTACAGTAAAAAAATGTTGTGCTTTTATTCATTAATTTATCTATTGCAGTTTTGAATCTCCCTGGAGAGGCATGCAAATGTTACAATAATACATTTATAGATTGCTGATTCATACCCTTGTATCCTTGTTTAAACTAGATTTTGCTACATGCCACAAATATTCGCCTACCCCTGACAAAATTCCTAGCTTCGCCACTGCCTTAAACCCTCGTCTCTCAGCGTTCTTCCAACTTCCTGCGGCGCCTCTCAGGTACGGTTGTACTACCCCCACCCGGCAACCTCCGGACTTTTAAATTTCGCCAAATGAATTCGCCTATGAAATTGAACCTTATTTACGGGTATCAAGAGAAACTGGCGCTCACAGATTTATCTCTTATGATACAAGGACTAAGGTTCATTCCTAGGAATATATGGAGTTGATTATACCAGGGTGCTGAGTAGAACTGGTGTAGTTGTAATAAGGTGGAATAGTTTGCTTGATATATGCTTCGTTTTGTGCAAGAAAAAGTATGTCGAAGCAGTTTTATCACTAACAATCAATATAGTCCAAGTGCCAGCCATTTAGACAGAGATGATTTGTAGAGGAATTAGTGCTCAAGATAATAAAGTGTTCGCTATACTGGTGTTTTGAAGTTGGCTGTACTAGGGACACACCATTAATCCTGTAAATGCAGAAGTGAAAACAATTTAATTTATTATTTACAACCTTTTTGTGAATTTAATGTCTCCCTGTAGGATTTAAGAAATGGGGAAAAGGAAGAATGTTATTCTGCCTCCAGCTCTCCCACCTGAAACGCCAGATGAAGAATTTCAAATATCTGATGAGGATATGGAGTTTTTCTCAGAAAATCCCAAATTCACCAATTTTTTGACCCGTATTGATAAAAAGCAGATTGACAGGTAGGTTGTTACTGTTTGATGTAATATGTACAATTTTCGGGAACTTTTTTGCCTGCATACCCCTGAGATTATCATTTTCATAGGTACTGCATAGTGGTGCATTTGCTTATGTTGAGACTGGTGGCATGTTTAGTTTCACATAAATTACCAGTTTTGCCGAATTTTGTTGGAACAGTCTTAATAAAACAAAATTTCACACTGTTTTAGAAATGTTAGCATTGCCACTCAGGCTGTACTTCTTGCTATTTTGTGTGACATCCTTTAGGTTGTAGTACATCAATCATGACTTCATTAGAAATAGAGTTTCTTTTTATTCCAAAGCTCCATCTGATAGACTGACCTTAATGTACCACACTTGTACATAATACTATGCAAACAGTACTCAAATTGTTGGTGTTGAGGTTGCTTTTATTCTTTTTATATAATTTTGTTTGACTGAATCTGAAACTAAGTTTGGTCTTGAAGGCATGTAACCCGAGTGGCAAACAAGTCTGAAGATGAGGTTGAGAGGCTTTATGAAAGGAAAAACAGAAATGCAGCTCCATTAGATTCACTGGAAAATGACTTACATGTTGACCCAGTTGATGCGCTTCCTATTAAGACATTGGATGGGAAGCTACAATACAGGACAAGTATGAAATCTTTTAAACATTAATTTTGTCAATGTGATTTTTGTTAATTGTTTATTTTTTATACTTCATCATTTGCATCATCATGATCACGATCATCATTGTACAATTTTTTACTTGTTGTACAGGCCTTCTGTTGCATGATAGGGAGTGCAAGCATGAATCTATGATTTTAAATAAACATTATTTGAACAGAAGAAAAAATGACCTAATCTGTAATGTATGAGTAATATCTGTATCATACTTGTACATACCTCATTATATTTGCTATTTTTTGTTATCTTCAATTTAGACAAGAAGGTGAGTACTAGGGAAGGGAAAGCAGACACAGAATCAGCTGAAGAAGATGATGATTCAAAGAGCGGCACAATCCGGCTCACAAAAGCTGAGAGACGCGTAAAGTTAAAGAAGGAGAGAAAGGATACTAAAAAGATAAATAAAGATGAAGATATAGCACCTGACTCACCAAAAGAAAAAATACAGTCAGAAGTTTGGTAATATGCTTTTCTAATTTGTTTGTTATTATCATTGTTATTATTGTTACAAGTTTTTTTGTCAGTGTACCTATTTAGTTTTGATGTTGTTTTTCACTTGTTATAATGAGGGTATATGAAAAGTTTGTTTCAATAGATAAAAAGAGTCATTTTGCATAATATTCATATTGGAAAATCCAGAAATTTTGATGATGCGGCACTGTTAAATGCTACTGGAGAAAATTTACAAGCTTTTTTTTTTATTTTGTAATTGTAACTGGTGAAAATGAGCTTGTCATTTTGCTGTACCTGTACAGGTACTGGATGAAGGTTGAGATTTCATGTCCGTACTTGTATCCTGGAGGCTTTGTGATACTATGAAAATCCTTATATTTTAGGAAGCTTTTGTTTTTCTACCAAGGCTATATGGATGTTTTATGATTTTTGGGTATATACATAATAAATATCTTTATTCTATACACAGAAAGAAGTAGCAGAAGAAATTTCTGCTGAAGAATCATTTGGAATGAAAAAGATAAAATTGGCCGAGATAGGGACAGCCTTGCTTGAGGACCCCGAAGCTAATATCAGATCTTTGAGGGACCTTTTGCAAATTTGCGAAGACAGAGATCCTGAAGTTATAAAGCTCGGTCTTATGTCAATGCTGGCTGTTTTTAAAGATATAATACCTAGGTAAAGTAATTTTTACCTTTTGTCTTAGTTGGTGTTGATTGAGTTTGGATTGTCTCATCTTTGTTGGTTTCTTAAATTGAAATTTCACCATATAAAAAAGGGATAAAAGAAAAACATATATCTTGCTAATAGGACACTCATAAATCAAGAGTGATATGACCAGCTATTTTTTTTATTAGTTTTCTAAATGAACTGATATTTTTCTTATTATCGTTTTTAGTTATCGGATAAGGGAACTTACTGAAAAGGAGCTAGCAATGCAAGTCTCAGAAGCTGTACGAAAGACGCGCTATTATGAATATACCCTTTTGCGCTCTTACAAGGTCTCTTTTTCACTACTAAATTGATGGTTAGCTTGTATTGTGCGTATAAAGAGAACACCTATATTCTCATTGTTTTGTTTTTCATGAATCTTTTATATTTTCGCAAAATTATTTACTCAGGCCTATCTGCAAAAGCTAGTAGCATTACAAAAGAAGCCTGTTTTCAAGCAAGTCGCAGTACGGTGCATGTGCACTTTATTAGAAGTGGCCCCACACTTTAATTTTTGTGAGACTGTATTGGCTGGTACCATCAGGAACATTAGCTCTTCAGATGATGTCATCAGGTGCAAAGTTAAAAGGAAAAGGAAAAATATGAAATTAATACACAAATGTTTTCTATTATTTTCTAGAGTTATATTTGTTTATAGATAATCAAGTAAAGTGTTTTTAATTACTTATTTAAATCATTTGATTTAGGAAATTGTGTTGTGAAGCAATCAAGTCTTTGTTTAAGAATGAAGGAAAGCATGGAGGTGAAGGAACTGTGCGTGCAGTGCGACTCATTGCGCAGCTAGTCAAGTCACGTGATTGCCATTTACATCCTGATAGCATATATGTGTGTAATAACAAGCTTTTTATCGTTCTGGTTCAATTTTTAATTCTTTTGGGGGAGGGTCATGTTCAACAAAGTTGAAGTAAAATGTATCAACATGGATTCATTGAATTTTCTTTGTAACCAGCTTTTTTGTTGTTACATATTGTATAGGTTTTTCTGTCTCTGAGATTTGACGAAGATCTGGGCAAACCTGAAAACAAAACTGAAGAAAAGAACAAATTTAAGAAAAATAAAAAAGGAAATAAACAGGAGGATCCAATGAAACAGTTGCTACCTAGTGAGAGGAAGAAGAGCAGACAGGAGTTGATTGCTAAGACAAGAGAAGAGGTAACTTTCTCTCCAGAATCCTTGTACTAGATGCTGATACTTCACTGGTCAGAACTGGCACTGATATATTGCTGTGAAAAAGCACTGGTTGATACATTTATTGACTATGTTACCCAGATACGATAGTTATACTGCCAAACCTCTGTCAGATCAATATCAATACGATATGCAAGCGAATGCACGTTCAATACTTGTATTCAATACACTGGTTGAAGTATTGATGCACTCATGGTCACACCAGTAGCCTCATTCGGACTCCAGCTACTGCAATGTGAAACTCTGGGTAACCTGCCCCGTTTTATAAGGGAATGCAGGAGGCTTTGCTGAAACTGCCCTTGCGGGACTAATCTTGTTGGTCTTGTATTGGTAATTCCATATATGTGTAATGCTCCAGACCAATGAGGTTTTCCTTGACTGTTGAATTAGTGGATAACACTTTGCCAGCTTGTATTTCATCATGTGATGATAATGTTGAGGCCAGTAAAATTGATGACTATGTTTTTCTTTTCGGTTAGGTTTATGCAGATTACAGAGCAGTTTCTTTTGCTCCTGACTCGAAGGAGAGACAAAGGATGCAATCTGACACACTTTCAGCTGTTTTTGAAACTTACTTCCGTATTTTAAAGCATGCTGTCGATTCTTCTGATCCTAGGTTTTCATTCTATTACTGTTGGTTTTCTTTCATTTTTTTTTTTTTTGCATAATACTATCCTTTTTGGGTAACTTTTTTGTTCTTCAACTTGAGTACAAATTAACAATAGAAGTAACAACGAATTTCATGACAGCCCAATAGAAAACTAATATTTGTGCCTGGAAAACATGAACTATTTTGTAATTGCATCCAAAAAGCATGGTGTGTGCCTTTTAAGAGATCAAGTATCTATGTATACCCTGCAAAAGATGTATCTTATATACCCCCCTAATCAGTGCATGTAAATATCACGCATGTCCTTGCTGTCTTAAACCTACTCTTTTCCTACTGTACTTGTAGAGCAATAAGCAGGTGTTAGGCATCTTTTAAAGTAAATGGGAAGAGAGGTTTTCATTGATGTTTTCTCAAATCTTTTGCAGGGGACTGCTTGATATATCCAATGTTTTTTACGGCATAGTTAATTTTTGTAGTTTTAGGTGTATCCTTGATATCGTGACACTTTGTAGTGGTACAATTGAAATTACTTGAATTATGATGGTAGTATTAGTCTATTAGATAGTAACAAAAAATACAAAATTGGTATAATGGTCATGCTGTACCGGACCATTCAAATGTCAGTTTCCTAATTGGTGATTTTTTTAATTACAAAATTCCAGGTCTGATACAGAGATGAGTAGGTCCCATGCACATCCGCTCCTTGCACCGTGTTTAGATGGTCTTGGGAAATTCTCTCATTTAATTGACCTTGACTTCATGGCTGACCTCATGTCATGCCTTAAGCAGCTCTCTGGCTTTAGTAGCGGTACATACCTTCAGACAAGAACTTCTGATAGTAGTAGAAGTAACAATGGATTGACTGTGTCTGAGAGGTTGCAATGCTGTATAGTTGCGTTTAAGATTATGAAGAGCAATTTGGATGCATTAAATGTTGATTTGCAAGATTTCTTCGTGCAATTGTACAACCTCCTACTTGAGTATCGGCCCCACAGGTTTCTCTCTCCACTCCACTCTTTTCCTCCACTATGTGTGTCTGTGTTCAAATTGTTGCTTTGGTAGGGAACTCAGGCCTCTAAATGTATTATTGTTGACCTTTTATTTTGTGTTATACCAAGTCCCCCAAGTAATTGGATTTTAGGCCTGAAGTCAGTTTTCAAAAAGTCTTGATACAGAAAAATTGTATCACCCAGCCCATACTAGACCAAAGAATGTATATGGGAAGGAACAGTCAGAGCTAACAAGGTTTTGGTTATTCATTATATTTAGGCCAGTTCTGTTGTGGAACTTATGGTCGCATCCAATGTTTCCTTTGTTAGCATTATTAGAGTTACAAATGCATTATTCAGTTGTGACATGTAAAATGTTCTCATATGATGTTGGACAAAAAAACAATAGGTTAAGTTTAATATTTCACTTTTGTTTTCAAGAAAATTTCATGATTATAGTGAGATTGACTTAACTATTGAAATGGGAAAAAAAATAGGGATAAAGGAGAGGTTCTAGCAGAGGCACTAAAGACAATGCTATGGGATGGCAGGCAACATGACATGCAACGTGCAGCTGCTTTTATAAAACGTCTAGCTACCTTTTCTCTCTCCTTTGGTACAGCCGAAGCTATGTCAGGTACTCTAATCAGGATATCAGCTTGGGTAGTAGTTTTTATTAGGAGTTATATATCACTAGTGGATCTAGTAAAGTCTAGCTGAAACAGAAACTCCAGCCAGGCTGCTTTGGATTTGCTTGGATTATGTTGAACTGGCTGGTTAACCTACTGAATTGTCAAAATGTCAATAATATATTAAATTTAAAACTAGTGGGAAATTGTAGCATGGCCTTTTATACTGATAAACATTCTGACTTAAATGTCTAAATGGATCAGCAGGTCATGCATGACCTACTGGCCAAACCCGCTAGTAGGTCATTTAGCACGGATCAGACAGGTCATGCTAAACCCCATCAACCTAGAGGATCCAATGGTCTTGGCACCTACTGGAATTGTTTAAGCATTGTTGAAAATTACCCCCGTGTTTTTCCTATTTAGTCAATCTAATCCTAGTTTAGCTCTTCAAACCTATTGGGCTTAGGTTAATTGCTGCAAGTAGTACCCAATTTTCTATCATGCAGCGATGTTTTACCATAAGCCCAACTTTATATGTAAATTAATGAAGAGAAAAATGTACAACTGCATTCATTTCACAAGCATGACAACCAACAAAATGGTTATCAAAATCAGAAAAATGAAATTGATATGTTCTCGATAACTTAGATATGTTGTGTATTAAATTTGGTGCAAGTTGGGAATAGTTTGTTACCAATTAAGTGCTGATAGAACTCATTTGTTAAATTATTATTATTTTTTTTTCAAATTGCTTGATGGATGACTAATCGATTTACAGATCACCAAGTTTGATGCACAACCTACCTAAATATAGAGAACATTTAGTTTATAATAACTGTTTAGTTGGTTTACAGTTGTTAATTAAGTTTGATATTAATAAATATCTATGCTGATTATCCTTTTGTTGTCATTTATTTTTAGCCCTGGCCACACTGAAGCAACTTCTACACAAGAATACTAAATGCCGAAGTTTGTTAGAGAATGATGCTGGTGGCGGTTCCATTTCTGGTTTCATTGTGGTAAGCCACCTTTTCTCAGAAAGAGATTGGAAGGTTAAATTTTGGCCCGCTACCAATTTTGTTCAGTTACTACACATGCTGTGTGGGTTTGTGGCCAGTGCCACCTCTAACTAGAAACTACTTTCTATTTGTTCAAAATGTTCAAGCCCGGTTCCATGTAACCAGTCTTGTCGAATTCATTCATGTGTATTCGCCAAATGATATGCATCTCATTAGTGGAAGCGTAACCTCTGAGATAACTCAACATTTGAGTTGGTGGATTCACGGGCCAGATTTTAAACGGTGCCTATTTAGATGCATGGATGATGTATTAATAGGAAATGGGTTGCTTCAAGGTTCGTGCTGAATGGTTCATCTTTTTACACGTTTAACTCAAAAGTTGAGTTATCTCAAGGGATGCGGATTCCTCATTAGTTGGGTATATAGAAAGGTCGGCCCTTTGGAGTACCACCTCATTGGATTCACATATTATATTGGCAGGATCTGACACGAATCCAATTAAGTACACTTAAGTGTGTAGTCCATCAAATTTCTCTTATTTTTTTATTTTTTTGCTTTCTAGAAATACCAACCAGAGGTCACGGATCCCTACCTCAGTGGGGCGCTTGCTTCAGTTTTATGGGAGCTAAGCCTTCTATCAAAGCACTATGACCCTGGTGTTTCACAGATGGTCTCAAATATTTTAAGCATGGCGAATTTAAAACCAACACAAAATACTGTCAACCCCTCTTTGGTCGCCTTGAATCCAATTCAAGCATTTTGGGAGTCCACCATTGATAAGGAATTATCTAAACCAATGAACACAAAAGTTCCCCCTTCTTTAAAACGTAAAAGGAAAAGGGAAGGCAGGGAATATTTTGTTTTGGACCCTGAAAAAATGAGAAATGTTGAGAATGAAGTTATTGGAGAGGAAGAAGTAAATGTGAGGTTTGAAGAGCACTTTAAGGTCCTGAGGGACATTTCTGAGAATGAGCGGTTGAAAGGGGAATTGAACCGTACCTTGGCATCTATTAATTTTTTTGATGAGTTTAAGAGAGATAGGGAGAAAGAGAAGAGTGTGGGGTTGAAAAGCGGAAAAAAGAAAGCTAAAGTTTTGGTAAATTGTTCTAGCTCTTGATAGAAATTATGTTGTTGTAATTTTTTTTAAGCAAGTGTAGGATTGTTCTCAGAATTGAGCGAGTTTTTTTGTTGACACAGAATTTGTGAATGCTGTGTTGTAATGATAGGATGCTGTACCATTGTTCAAGTTTTGCTAAATTTTGTAAGATTACATTCATTACTTGATGTTGTACGATTAGTGTTTTTCTCTTAATAGTAAAGCCTTACAATGTGAGAGACGGATACAGTAATACAAGAAAAATGGGCTATTATGTTAACCCAGATTGCTCATTATGTGGCAAACAAAAGAAGCTGAGATCTATAGATCATATTTGGTTACATTATGACATTCTATAGAGAGCTGCGGCCTCTCCTCTTTCTCACAGCCTTTTTCCTTCAAGATTTCAAATCTTCCCTAATGGCAATCATACCTGTTCATGGAGTGGGTGGGGGGTGTGATTTGATGGGCAATGGGCATCAGACCAATTGTTCGTGGAGGGGGGATCAAAATTTAGTCCGATATTCGGTTGGAGTTATTTGATATGTGTTAAGATTCGTGCACACTTAATCCTCACACCGTGTATTGTTAAGTTGTTCCAAGAATCTTGAGGTTGATAGAACATTTTTGACCTGGCATCGGACTGCCTCTGATTCTTGTTCGTTGCATGTTCTTACTCCGCTTAGTATGGATTTTCTCTAAGATTGCATGGGGCTCGCTTTGTGCTGCTACAACTGGCAGGCAACCTCTGGACTAAACCAAAAAATGTGATGTAAGTTATTTTACGATATTCCCTCAATGGGGATAAAAGAGAAAAAAACACTAATGTAAAATTTGTTTCTGCTGCTATTTCGGACCCGGCTAGCATGATTTTGTTTTACTGACCTGGTAGCGTCTATTCTAAACTGAACGCACTAAATAAATTTATTGACGTCTATAAAAATTCAAATTTAGATGACATTATGCAATTTATGTTGTGATGAAACTGGGGCGATCAAAGTCTGGCGAGAAATAATATATCTCGTAAATTAATATATAAATCTATTGTCTGGCGAGCATATTTTTGTATGTTAGTACAGGATATAAATTAATTACTTTAAATACACCTTTTAAGATAATTAAACGATAATGAACAATAAATTTGGATATTTCATTGATGAAATTATACAAGTCGTGCCTAAGGTAACATAATTCAGGACGTCAGGTCATAGAAATCTTAATGATATCTTGCTAATATTATTGCGTTTAACAAATTTAATTCGAAACCCTTGACAGCCTATGTCAAGAATTTCATAAAAAAAAAAGAAGAAGTTGAAAACGTCTATATATATTTCTCTGCCAAAACCCCAGAGGTTTGCATTATGCTTTATTTCGGTGCTTGCACATCAGGTATAGATATGACGGCGTTATTTTGAATTCATGCAACGCACAAATAATAGAGTCAAAATAATATATATATATATATATATATATATATATATATATATATATATATATATATAGAATTTTGCTAATATGCTACGCGTATATAAGGGCCCCTCCGTACTACGGCTCACTTTTTGAGTTTTCAAAATCCTAACGGTCGATCCGAACCGTTCAACATGATCTCCATATGAATATGTACTTGCAAACCAAATTTTACATTTTTTAGAATTTTTTTACTATTTATTAAGCCACTTTGAAAATCGCTGATTCAATGGTCCAGCAGATTTTACTGTTGTGTGTACAAATTAGTGTTTTTTCAAAGTGGCTTAATAAATAGTAAAAAAATTCTAAAAAATGTAAAATTTGATTTGCAAGTACATATTTATATGGAGATCATGTTGAACGGTTCGGATCGACCGTTAGGATTTTGAAAACTCAAAAAGTGAGCCGTAGCACGGAGGGCTCTATGCTATGCGTAGCACCGTAGCACTGTCATATATATATATATATATATAACCTGTGTGCTACATGAAACCAAAACAGCGCTGTAAATATGTTCACCCGCACATTGCTCCCTGTTTCTTTGTTCCAGAGGTTCCCGTTGACTTCTTTTTGTTTTCCTTTCTATTTATATTTTCTTGAGATATACTTCATACTGTTCAACCACCACGACTTGCTTTGACTTCTATAAACATATACTACTTGACCAACAGCATTAGTGTTTAATTTTTAAATCTCTCATTTAATGGTCCTAACTTTGTTCTGTTGCCACCTCACCTGCTTTATAACCATAAAAATATTGTAATTAACAATGTACTCGTATCCTTTGAGGAAACCTGAGGCAATGTGAATTATTGAATCGTGTTAATCAAATTTTATTGGTCCAATCAATCCCTACTGTTATAAAAATTTTAAAATGCTATTATAATATGACAATTACAATTGAGTATCATCCAAGTCCTCAGGGTATACTCCAATAAAAGTTCAGAGGAAATTAAAAAAAAATTGAGAGATATATTTATAATCATGGTGAACCTTAAAATGAACAAAGGAAAGTAACAGCCCTTTTAAGTTTCTAACGTTGTATAACTAATATATGTAACTAAAATAATGCAAGTCTTTATGTAACTAATATATGTATCACAATTTACTGATTTACCTTAAAAGATTTTTGTTGATGTATATTAACAAATCCCCCGGCTAAGGCCTTAGTCAAACTCTATTATTATATTTAACCTTGCTCATACTTATCAATTTGAGAAGGTAAATGGGGGCTAAAGGAGTAAAGCTAGTGTGTGCTATGGTCATCAAGAGAGATTGGTGAGCATAATTTCAAACTCTACTAGATTGGTTTCAAATAATGAATCTAAACTGTTGAAATCGATCTACTTTGCGAGTGATGTGTGTAAATACAAAATTTTGAAATTTTTGAATATATTTAGTATAGAGTTAAGCAGTCAAAAAAATAAAGTTATAAAATTATTTCAATGCATTCATTTTTCATCATTTTACCGCTTCACTTTGTACCAAATGAATTCAAAATTTCAAAATTTTACATGTACACGCAACTCGTGAAATAGATCGGTTTCAACAGTTTGGATTCATCATTTGAAGCCCATCCGATAGATTTTGGAGTTATGCTCAACAAACACTCTTGGTGAGCATAGCAAAGAATATTTTTGCTAGTAAAAATGCTAAAAAAAAAAAGTATTCATTTTTGCAAGTTTGATTCACCTTCAACTTGAATCATAATGAGGTGTAACTACATAGCTTGAATTCCATTTTCTTTTGTTTCTTTCTCTTTATTTCCAAACTTGCACGACAATAATTATTTTTGGTTGAAGATCTGTTGACAATCAAACTAACTTGATAATTGACAACAAATTATAAAATACATTCGAGTCAATATGAACAAGATAGAAATCATGGCATTTTGTTTATATTTTACCATGTAGTAAATAATTTGAATTTTGCATCAATTAGTTTTTAACTAGCTTAGATGAAGTTTAAAATAATACTGAAATTGCATAATACTTCAAAAATTAAGCCCTCTATACTTGACAACACACTTGTAAACTTGTTTTCTTGGTTTTGAAAATATTTTCATAAAACCTGATTCAAATTTCTTTTCTTGACCCCCTCCCCACCACACACCCCCCCCCCCCCCCCCCCCCCCCCCCCCAACCCGACATGTATGGCGTTTATTTACAAACACATTATGCACAGCTTAGTTCACGGGATGAAGACGAAATTAGTTTATAAGAGGTCTGGAGGAAGTCGAACTTGACCTTAAAAATTCTGATATCATCTCAATTTGTAATAGGTAAACTTGTTTTTATTAGCATGAATGTGAAATAGCCATTACAAGGTTCTTTAGACAATTTGCAGGGAGAAATAAAAAGGAAGTAATCTAATAATATTACAAAAGTATTCTCTATTACAATTGGTAGAACAGGTAAACATCTAGTCTAGATTGAATCAATCTTAATTTTCAGAATCAGTGACAAGACCTTGAGAAATCATGCCAGCTATGAACCACATGAATTGATAACCTCGTCTTATGTTGAAAGGATTAAAGTGTGTTTCCAAATAACAATTGCAAAACTCTGTTTGTTGGATAGATTTCAAGTTCAACACTTGTAAAACAATCGATTCTAGTTAGGGAAATCAAGCCCAAAAAAGAAAGAAAAAAGAAGGTTTGTGGAGCATAAATAAAAAATATGATGATTTTGCTATTAACCAGATCTTCCTTCATAGCACACTAAATTCCAAGAGGAGTTCCCACACAAAACCATTTAATTTTCTCCAGTATTCCTAAGTTACAATTGTAAGTTCATGAACAAAAGAAAAGAAAATAAAAGAAAATTTACAAAGTAAAACAAATGTCATGAGTTTCCTTTGTTTAGTGCAGCTCTGACCAGCATGAATTGCTCGACTTCGCATGGAATCTGAAGTATTCCTTTTTGTTCATACCCAAATTCTTGCACAGCCATCTCAAGTAGTACCAGAAAACATGGATGCTTCAGTAGCTTTGTGTGTACCAGAACCTTCTCCTTCTCTTTATCTTTTCCTACAAGTATGGGTACATAGCCTCTGGGCACCTTCCCCATTTTTAACACGTTCTTCAAGAGTTAGTCAGAAATGGGCAAGGACTTGCTTACAATTTTTTGCTAAGAACTTCCTTATATAGAGATCACTCGGTTAATGGATAGCTTTGTTTAGATAATGAAACTTGCATTTGTTTAGAGAACAATTGAATATACTTCCTTTAAAATAAAGCGTTTGTGATTTATGTGAAGAAGACCTTAAGTTATTTAAATGAGCATTATAAGCTATAATTTATTGATAAAGGAAGGTATGCAATGTTATATAAGAAGGTATTCTCTCTTTACTTAGTTGTTGTCTAAAAAAAAAGCAAATTGCGTTATTTGTCAGTTAGTACCTTATATTTCATCATATTAAACAGATAACCATACTTTTTTTGTCTAAGTGCACTTCTTTTTCAATATATTGAAGAAGTATAATGTGTCAAAAAGTATATTCTTCTTCATGTATAAGTCATTGTCTGATAAATTAATATTGTTAGATTTATCTCCATTAGATCCTTGTGTAATTTCCAAGACGAATGTTTCCGGATACACAGTAAATGGAAGGTCTGAAATGAATAATACTTTGTAGAAGTATTTGCATTTGATGGTGAAATGAAATGATGACGCCAAGTGGTATGCGGTGAGTGGATTAATTGTGGTGATACGGTGGGTGGAAAATTTTTACAAGTTCAATTAGGCGAACAATGTTATTATTTTCTTAAAGGGGATTGGATGAATTTTCTTAATGTTACTGTGTCTATGTAGTTTTGTCGTGTGTAACCAGCAAAAGGTGTATATATAATTTGCATTGTATTGAATGCGATATGAATGATGCTGTCATTTTGTCATTTTATTCAGAAAAAAAAATGACAAGCGCTGACCGTAAATATGAGGGATGCTTCTATGGGCATAAGGACCTATTTGTAAAATGAACATATTTTTATTTTCAAAGTTCAAATAGTCGATCCGACCATTCAACATTATCTCCATATTAAAATGTACTTGGAGGTCAAATTTTACATTTTTTTGAATTGTTTTACTATTTATTAAGTATTTTACAAAAAACTAGTCAAATTCAGACCATTGAATTTTGTACCCATCTTAATAAATAGTAAAAAAATTCAAAAAATGTAAAATTTGACCTCCAAGTACATTGTAATATGGAGAAAATGTTGAACGGTCGGATCGACTGTTTGAACTTTGAAAATGAAAATATGTTCATTTTACAAATAGGTCCTTATGCCCATAGAAGAATTTGCCCGTAAATATATAAACTTCACAAATTTGAAATGTTGTAGGGGTACACATGTAAATGTTCTTTTGTTGGAACTTGGACTTTGGATTCCAAAGGGGTTTGACTATATTTGGAAGTATTTTTTTTAGGGAGAATTTCATATATACCATTCAAAATTGTGAAATTACATATTATCATTCAAATTTTTGT
>JAJGRW010000063.1:3498457-3561148 GCA_025461045.1 Carex parvula
ACTGAAGTAGAAGTAGTGAGAGGCCCTTGTGTAATTAAGGAAAGTATCACTTGTGGCCTTTGTGTCCCTCCGCGCAAGATAAATAATGTTAACCTAAAGCCTGCGGACAACACGTCTTGCAGTATCATCATGCCTCTATCTCAATTAAACTATATTTATCTATAGTCACAACTACCCATCCTGAGTATCCTTAGGCCAGGTTGATGGAGGCATAGTTCGGTGGGACAATGTCTTTGTAAACAACATGGGTCATGCTGCGGTGATATGTATCACTGAAGATCGTTTCAAACTTTTGACCGTGAACCTCCAAATTTCATATTTTACCTTGCAGTAGAACATATTAAGCCTAATAATGCTAGGTGTGCTTAGAAAGTCAAACTAGTCATGGAAAGAAATTATGAATTAGTAATCCTGGAAAATTTTTTTGCCGATCTTGCAGAACCTCAAAATTCGTGCCTGATTTTCTTAAGAAACTGCATGATGTACTGTTGGTTTCTTCCCCATTCAAGTAGAGACACCACTGGGGGAGCGTTGTTTGGCATCTTTCCAAAAAAATTGAAAATATGAGGGTTGGTTAGGAGTACAAACATACTATTTTTTATGGATATGCAGGATACTTATCATTTGGCGGTGTATATGTTTAGGATTTTGCTGGGTACAACATGAATAAATGTCCTTGAAACAATTATAATCCTTTTCATTGTGATGAGAAGCAGCAGCTATTGTATGAATTTATATTCATTCTTGGTAATGTTTTTTTCATGGATTAATGGAATTATTTTTGTAGGCTATGTTCATTGATTTTTGGGCTGGCAAAGGATAGGGGTGGTTCATGCTATCTAAGGTGAACATTTTTCGTAAACATGCCTTTAATCCTCCCAGTATTTTAGTATTAAATGACAAGTATGCAGAGAAAATCAACTAATTAATATAAACATACTATTTTGATCTGAATCATCTTAGTTGTTCGATAGTTTCCCTAAGTGAATTGCCCCAGTATTTTTACTTCTTGGCAAATTGGAACAAAAATTTCTATAATTTGGTTTCTTTTACCCTGACATTTGCAATGTTATCCAAAAGCTATACTGGTATGGTGAAAAGGGACATAATATTCTTTTTAGCTTTGATTATTGCATCTTTCCTTAGTTTGTCTCTTTATATATAAATTGAACCCACTTGTTTGATTCTAGTTTGGAGCAATTAGGTTGAGCTAATTTAAAAAGACCATGGGCAATGTATCACGAGTTTGTAACTCAAACAGTCATCTTTTTTTTTTTTGGTTTATTAAGTGCCATTGAATCTTCACTTTACTTGAGTGTAATTGTTGATCACCCGAAAGTATGTCAGGTGCTAGGCAAAGAGTACCATAAGATTGTGGTTATTACTTTGCAATTATCCCTGAAAAGTAGGATGCATGTTTATTAAACAATTTTCTTGAGTTATGTTCCTTACTTAATAGGTTTGACGACACAAAACCCGAGGCTGAGAAAACGAGTACATAGATCATATTAAGGAAATTGTCAATTGGATGGGTTGGGAGCCGTTCAAGGTAGCTAACTTAGGTGCCCTCATTCTGAGATATCCGCTACTTTCTTTTCTTTGAAATGATATTCTGAATTGTAGTATTGCTGTTACATTACTGTGATTACCGAGACCCATATTGGCCTGTTTGTGCCAGTCGTAGACCTATCCAGAGATATCTATGCATTAACCCTATAATAATGAAGCTGGCCCATAAAAATCACTATTATCTACAGATGGCTGTACTTAACTACTTGCCTCAAGTAAAGCCTATAGAACAAATCAGTGACTGGAATTTTTTTCAATCATTTGAGTAATATCAGTGCCAGCAAGTTCAATTGAAATCAGAAAATTGGCTGAGAATCATTCTAGCTAATTATATTTTTCCCTAATGCAGATTACATATACGAGTGATTATTTTCAAGACTTGTATGACCTAGCTGTTGAGTTGATAAAGAAAGGATTAGCTTATGTCGATCATCAGGTGAGAAATTTCTCCCTTATATTTTCTGCTTGTTTTGTTTGGTGCTTGCTTGATATATTATTGTTTGGGTCTTCTGAGTTTGCAACCCGCGAAAGAATGGTGCATATGTTCCTTTGAAATCAAAGGAAATAATTAAATTAATAAGAGTTGCTTGTTATTCAGACCCTTCTTTGCTTTTGCTGGAAAAAGGTTTATTCAATGGTTCAGTTGTATTCCAGATGATATTAGAGTTTTTTCCCGTATTTAGTCATTTTCTGCGCTTAATTGCATAGGCAAGGACAAAGTTTTGGCTAAGTTGAAGTCAATTGCACCATTGATGGTTGATTGAACCATTATTGGCAGAGGTTGACAGAAATATTTGCTGTGGCCTAATAGGAAAATTGAGAAACACTTAGCTTTTCTCGATTGACACAATGAGGGCAAGCATTATGTAGGCATGTTATAGCATGTAATAGCCCAGTAAGGTTTGCTTCATGTTTGTAAAATGAAAATTGAGAATAGTTGTACTTCCTACTTTCTAAAACCAAAACAACTCTAAATGTATTCTTGACTAATTTATGGTGAAGACCCCAGAAGAAGTTAAGGAGTACAGAGAGAAGATGATGAATAGCCCGTGGAGAGGTAGACCGATAAATGAATCACTTAAATTATTTGATGACATGAGAAGGGGCCTCATAGATGAAGGAAAGGCTACACTTCGCATGAAGCAGGATATGCAGAGTGATAACAAAAACATGAATGACCTGATTGCATATCGTATAAAGGTTTGTCTACATCCCCCCTTTAAGCTTCCAGAGGTTTAGTACATAGCATTTTTGTCTTATGTTATGGTATTTCTTAGATTTCAAGATAGCCGTCTGGGTATCTGATGTATTGTGAGTTCTAGACTGACAAAATGAACTAATAGTGGTTGTTTGATGGAAAGTACTTATTTTGGAATTGCTTCTAATGTTGTTTGGTGGCATTCATTTTTCCCTTGGACTGGGCCCAAATTGTTTCAAATACTCCTTATATTGTGGAAAAGCTAGAGGCAAGTAACCTTTTTTTATAACTTGATTTTTCCTTGGTTGTGTTGGTTCTTCATTTTGCTAAGAATCCAAATTGAGGTGGTGCTATATGCAAATACTCTTTAAGACATCAAGTGGGTTTGCGGAAGCCTTTTTGGTTTGGTATTTAATTTGTTTATTTCGTAACTTTTAGTTTGTCCTTTTTGTTCATTTTGCACATTTTTTTGTTATCTTGGTTTGTGGAGTGATTATGCTGCTAATTTTCTTATGAAGGTAGCCTTTAGTTATCCTAAGTTTCTTAGCTTACAATTTTTTTTGTTTAATTTGTAAACAGTTTACTCCTCATCCACATGCTGGTGACAAATGGTGCATATATCCAAGTTATGATTATGCTCATTGCATTGTTGATTCACTTGAAAACATTACTCATTCAGTAAGCTTTCTTCTTGTTTGAGTAGTCCTTTTAGTTTTGGCACCCTTTAATTCTTGATAGTTTGAATAATTACAAGCTTGCTTAAAAGGAGAAAAGACAGACTGAATTCGTACATCTATAGTTTATGTAAAACAATAAAAAAAGATGTATGCATGTCTGTACAGAATATTAGGAGACCACATGCACAGACAAAACACATACACAGACAACGGCAGAGTAGAAATTAGGACCTGCACATCATGATAAAAATTTATTGATAAATTCTACTTTAGTACCTTAAAGCCTATCTTCTAATGATTTTTTTGTTATTGTTAACATGGCAGCTTTGTACTCTTGAATTTGAGATAAGACGTCCCTCGTACTACTGGTTATTGGTAGCACTCGGTCTCTATCAGCCATATGTATGGGAATATTCTCGGCTAAATATCTCAAACACTGTCATGTCTAAAAGAAAGGTACATATGTTGAGCTCACTTTAGCATTAAAGAAAAAATAAATGCTTTGATTTTGTTTCTGTGTAACTGACATGTGTTGTTCCTAACTTTGCAACAGTTGAATCGGTTAGTGACAGAGAATGGGTCGATGGCTGGGATGATCCTCGGTTGTTGACTCTAGCGGGCTTGCGCCGGAGAGGCGTATCTGCCACCGCCATCAATTCTTTCATTCGTGGTATTGGCATCACTAGAAGGTTCTAATTTTTTATTTTATTTTATTAACTTAGTTTCCATCTTCTTACACCCAAATCTTGTGAGTTTGTCTGAAAATAATAGCCTATAATAATGCCTGGGGTTCTGGTGAAATGTTAAATATTGTTGTGTAGGACAGGTGTATCTTCCTCAAGGAACTCTTTCTTTCTCAAGTTCTTGTTTTTTTGTTGTCTTATTTTTGTGTACTACAAGTTCTCTTTCTTTTTCATTGGAGTTCAAATTGAACTATAATTAAGCCCAAAGAGCTATCTTTATTGTTGGTTTATAAGTTTGAATCAGTCTGATGTGATCTTCCTATTTTCTTGGCCTACTTTGGTTATTCTTTGTTTCATCTAATTGTTTGTTATATTTATATATAGTCCTCAGATATTAGGTCTTAGTCTTAGAGAAAGTAGATTGTGTTATTTGAAAACAAAATTGCATCCTGGATAAAATGAAAACCTTTTCTGACTTACTTTAACTAATTACAGCGATAACAGTCTGATACGTGTTGACCGCCTTGAGTACCATATTCGGGAGGAGCTGAACAAAACTGCACCTCGTTCCTTGGTGGTGTTGAACCCTGTCAAGGTTTGTAATTTTTTATTTTAATGCTTAAGGTTTTACAGGAATATTAATAATTTTTTTTGCGTAATGTTGAAGGTTATGATTATGAATCTTGAAGATGATAAGGTGATGGATCTTGATGCAAAGATGTGGCCTGATGCACCTGCAGATGATGCTGCCTCTTATTACAAGGTGCGCATTTGACATTGTACAATCGTTGTTGCAATTATAATAGTAGTAGTAGTTAGTCATTCAACTGTGGAACTTTATTTTTACTTCTTTGATAAAAATCTGGTCCATCTAATCAAGTGTGGACCTTTTTTGATGTATGCAAAATCAATTTTTCTGGATAGTAAAGCATAAGATCAATCTTCACCAAATGTTTTCCCCAAACTGTGATGACCTCATTATCCTTGTATATAAATATCAGCGAGTGAACATAGCACCTTTAAAAAACACATTTTGAAGTCTTCTAGCTTTTTTTTTTTTGTTTTCTGAGAAAAGGGTATGTAATCTTGTTGCTTTAGGGTATATAATATTTTGTCATATATTAATAATTTTATGCTTCAGGTTCCTTTTCAAGGATTGTGTACATTGATAGATCTGATTTCCGCTTGAGAGATTCAAAGGACTTTTACGGTCTCGCTCCCGGTAAAACTGTGCTTCTCAGGCAAGTGAATTTCTATATATAATTTTACTACTTTTTCTTCCTGATGGTCCATGTAAATGCATCTGATCTAAGTATACATATATTTGGTTTGGTTTTAATGCAGATATGCCTTTCCAATAAAGTGCATTGCAGTTGTAACTGGTGATGATCCTGAAGATATTATAGAAATACGTGCTGAATATGATCCTTTGAAAAGCACCAAACCCAAGGCAGTATTCTAAATTTTCTTCTTGTTCTCCTACAATAACCTTTCCTTGTTGTTGCGATCCTTTGTATGGTGATATGTTATCATTAAGCACCTGAACAAAATATTATGTAATTGCAATTAAGCTATATTATAATATTAACTTATTAACTAATTATGTACAATGCATGGAATGGCAAACTTTGTTACTTATCGGCATTGCTTCCCCTCCTTTAGTTGCTTTTCTTTCTTTCTTTTTGTTTTTTTTTTCTTTTGCTTAAAAAATGATTTATAGGGATATTTAAAGGTAGTTGAGGCATAATTTTATTCAGTTTTCTTTCCTCAATTGATGGTTTATTGGTCCTCTATCGGGCTCAATTCAGAACTTGATTTATTATTTATTTATATTTATTCAGGGAGTTCTTCACTGGGTTGCTGAGCCATCACCGGGGGTAGAGCCCCTCAAGGTCGAAGTCAGATTATTTGACAAACTATTCCTTTCTGAGGTCAGTTATGTTACTATTTCCTAATCCTTTTTTTCTTCTTACTATCTTAATTTGCAAGGCTTTGTGAACTTCAAATGGTTATATATTTTGTTATCAGAATCCAGGCGAGCTGGAGGACTGGCTGTCAGATCTAAATCCAAATTCAAAGGAAGTAATACAGGGGTGTTATGCTGTGCCATCCCTTGCCAAGGCTGTTTTGGGCGACAAATTCCAATTTGAAAGGCTAGGTAATTTGCCTTTTCATTTTAGTTCTTTTTCTCGTCATAGGAAATGTTTTTTCCTGTACATCAGCCAATATCAGGGTCCTGTAGGTGCCTCAGATTTGCATAACTTAGAAAATGAGAACAGAGAAGAATTGCACAAGGCCATTGGAAGGGTTAATTTGCAGAGTTTTGGGAAGGAGGAATGTGGAAAATATCTCTTCTTTATGCATGTTTGTTGGATAATCCTATGCTTTTAGGGGGCCATTTCGGATGTTGTTCCTGTTTTATCTTGATATCGTTCATAGAAACCAGATGAGCTTGCTTATGATATATTATTGATTCCTTTTCGTGGTCTTTGTTTTTCACTCAATGTGTTTCTGTTATATATAGGTTATTTTGCAGTTGATACAGATTCAACTCCTGAGAAGCTTGTGTTTAACCGCACTGTTACTCTCCGTGATTCTTACTCCAAGGGGGGTAAATAGTTTTGAGTTAGAACTCGAACATTTTTAATTGTTGCTCCTTAGTTTTGAAATAGAAACTGAAAAAAAACTGGGCTGAATTGGGTAAAGAAGCAAGATTGGGAAAATTAGCAGTTTATTGGAATAGTTACTGACAGATTATTATAGGATAAACTGTTTGATGGTTGTGCTGAGTTTTTTTTTTTTTTTTTTTTTCAATCTGAACAAATCCCAGTTAATATCTTTGTGATTTGATATAAATTTTCCTTATACATATACTTTAGTTTCTTTTAATTATGATATTTGATGAATCGCTTATAGCCTTGACGAACTTTGAACTACATTAACTTCATATATAATTGAAGCCGTTTGCCTCTCCTGATATTCTTTTTGCTCGAATCTTAGTGTATTACAACTACATGCCTTCTGCATTTGGTAGAGATATCTTTTTGTTTTTGTTGTTGTTGTTTTCTTCTTTTACTGATGCGGTTTTCTTTTGGCAAGAAGAAAATTTCAATATAATAAATTTATGCTGTAAATGCACACGTAATTCCATTGGACAAGCATTACGGAGGCTCCACCCCACTTATTCTTTTTTTGGTAAGAAATCTCCCTACAAACTTAATACGCATATAATTATTTGCTGCAACTCTAATATTCGAACAATGGAAGCATTCTATTATAAAGCCCCTTTAAGTTTATCAGGGAATCTTTCTACAAATATATAAGCACACTGCAATGCAAACCCTTCCTCAGTAGGAAGTTAATTATGGAAGCTACTCACCGGGAGAAGCCTCTCTTTATTTTCGGTAGGAAATCTCTCTACTTATTTACTCTTATAAGTACTTTGCACAGTAACTCCCAGTTCGTCTTAGTTGAAGCAAATGTGCCATCTTCTATGGCTTTTGATTCAATGGACAGTTAATGAATGAATGACATCGTATTTCGGTATGAGATGATTTTTGAACAACGTGTTGCTTTGGAACTGTAGCTCCGCCGACAAGTACTGCACCGTGTGATAAATATCACCTTAGTCAGCCATTATTTCTCATATATCAACAAGATACAGCTCAGGCCATACTGCAAATGCTGGACGTATGCTCAAAATATAGTCTGGCATATTATATGTATATGATAATTGATTTTATGCAAATTTATGATGCATTGATTTCTTCTTGTATTAAATTAAGTTTTGACCTTATTGTAGCTTCCAAAAAGAGCAGCTGACACTTACCAGGCTTACCCTCTGCCAGGGTTCGAGTGGCTGACGGAAATGTTGTCATATATAGAACTTAAGAAATTTAATAATAATTGAATTTTTTTTGTGTTCTTGGGGGCATCCTCCGAAAGTCAATTTTTTCATTATATAATAAGGCATGTAAAATTGCATGCCATCGCAATAAAATATATTTAGAGAAAGAAACTTTTTTAACAAACAAACTGATCATTTGATAATTATGACCATCAATCAAACGATTATTATAATTTAAAATAACATTACATATATATCTTTTCAATTAATTAGATAGTTTGCATGTCAAATATGATACTATTTCTAAATCAATTAATCATTAACGGATTGGTTAATTAAATTAATATATCGCTATCATTGAACAATAAAAATTTATATTATATCAAATTAATATAATTCACAATGTATCTAAATTATGAAGTACATTTTTTATAATTTTATTTTTTATCGGTTATTTAATAAAAATGATTGTTAATTATCCTTTGCGATGTAAATGTGGTTGTTAATAGACACCTTGCCCAAAAAATGCTGAGAATTTTAATTAATTTCTAAATCTCGACAATAATCATTGTTGAATTGTGATAAATTTGTGTCCAATAAAAACATTTTACGAATAAATTATTTTGACCAACATGAAAAATGAGAATATTAAGAACACATTGTGTTTTAACTAATTAATGTTCTTTTTCACTTTGTCATTTTACTTGGTAGACTTGTAGTCAACACCCCATATATAGTTGCAATCTTTACTAGTAGAATCGTACTTATCACTTAAATTATGACAAGAAACAGAAAGTGAAAGTAGATTGCCGTGACCTCCCTTTTTATTTCTATATTGCATTATACTTGACTAACGTTGGAAAATATAGCAGCAAGTTGACAGGCATTCAACATATATAGTGGAAGCCTACAGTCATTTATTTATTGTTGTCTAATTACAACTTTTTCACATCTTCATATTCACTCAAGGATAAGGAAAGAACTAACTGTCTTATAACACTGCTATGAAAATCAAATCTCCTAACGCTCATTTTCTAACAATTTAAACCGATAGACTAACAGTGTTGTGGTAAGTGTTGTGGTAAGTTAGTAAATAAGTTAAAATATTATTCTATCGGTTGGGCCTTCAGAAACCAATAGGAAACGTGCACTACTTTTTTCTATTGGTTATTTTTTTGTACCAGTAGAAGTTATTTCCCTTATTATAACAATATTATAAAACTAACCGATAGAAATATTTCATGATCTTATGATATTGGTTAATACATTTGTTTTGCTTATATCGTTACTAATGTATTAACCAATATCATAAGATCATGAAATATTTCTATCGGTTAGTTTTATAATATTGTTATAATAAGGGAAATAACTTCTACCGGTACAAAAAAAATAACCAATAGAAGAAAGTAGTGCACGTTTTCTATTGGTTTCTGAAGGCGCAACCGATAGAATAATATTTTAACTTATTTACTAACTTACCACAACACTGTTAGTCTATCGGTTTCAGACCAAAATCGGTTTAAATTGTTAGAAAATGAGCGTTAGGAGATTTTATTTTCATAGCAGTGTTACTTGAGTGAATATGAAGATGTGAAAAAGTTGTAATTAGACAACAATAAATAAATGACTGTAGGCTTCCACTATATATGTTGCAAAATGCCTGTCAACTTCTGCTATATTTTCCAACGTTAGTCAAGGATAATGCAATATTTCTGCTATATTTTCCAACGTTAGTCAAGGATAATGCAATATAGAAATAAAAAGGGAGGTCACGGCAATCTACTTTCACTTTCTGTTTTCTTGTCATAATTTAAGTGATAAGTACGATTCTACTAAAAAGTAAAGATGGCAACTATATATGGGGTGTTGACTACAAGTCTACCAAGTAAAATGACAAAGTGAAAAAGAAAATTAATTAGTTAAAACACAATGTGTTCTTAATATTCTCATTTTTCATGTTGTTCAAAATAATTTATTCCTAAAATGTTTTTATTGGACACAAATTTATCACAATTCAACAATGATTATTGTCGAGATTTAGAAATTAATTAAAATTCTCATAATTTTTTGGGCAAGGTGTCTATTAACAACCACATTTACATCGCAAAGGATAATTAACAATCATTTTTATTAAATAACCGATAAAAAATAAAATTATAAAAAATGTACTTCATAATTTAGATACATTGTGCATTATATTAATTTGATATAATATAAATTTTTTATTGTTCAATGAGAGCGATATATTAATTTAATTAACCAACCCGTTAATGATTAATTAATTTAGAAATAGTATCATATTTGACATGCAAACTATCTAATTAATTGAAAAGTTATATATGTAATGTTATTTTAAATTATAATAATCGTTTGATTGATGGTCATAATTATCAAATGATCAGTTTGTTTGTTAAAAAAGTTTCAATATCTAAATATATTTTATTGCGATGGCATGCAATTTTACATGCCTTGTTATATAATGAAAAAATTGACTTTCGGGGGACGCCCCCAAGAACACAAAAAAAATTCAATTATTATTAAATTTCTTAAGTTCTATATATGACAACATTTCCGTGTCTGAATTAATTAATGTCGGTTTTTAAATACGATATCGCACCGAATAAATATTTCATCTAGCTAGAAATCGTCAGTGTTAACTGTTAACAATTGTAAATTCTGTTTTATATTAAATTTGAATTATGTAGAAAGAAAAAATAATTCATTACTGATAATTATAATCGTAAATATACACTCTACTTTAAATTAAGTACGTACGAACCATATACAAATAATAAATAATAGATAATGTAATGCGGATCAACTTCTAACAGTACGACATACTATTATTAATAATTAGCAAGCCTACAATAAAAACATCAATAGTTAACCAGTCTGTTTCTCACATAACATCAATAGTCAAGGTCATTGGGACAAAACATCAAAATAAATCTTTGTCTGTTTCTCACATATTTCAAATGTTAGTCAAAAAGTCAAAGAATCAAAGTAATACAGGTCTAACGCAATTCTTTGTCGATATCTCGCATCTCTTTGGAATTATTTTGATTCAGTCAAAATGTATTTAGTTTTGGCCAAAGAAAATTAATGCATACAGCCATGCGGGAAGTGACAGTAGTTTTTTTTTTTTTTTTTTTTCTCTCTTTTTCACTGAAGGGGACTTTGTTAATGACAGTACGTTGAAAAATAGTGGAAATCATAAACGAGGGACCGTTGACTGGAGGTCAACCGAAGAAAACTGACAAATACTCATATTGACTAGAGAAGTAAATACTGTAGACTATTAGTTCAAAATTAGAGAAACACCAGCATTGATTAGAAATTTAATTCATTTTTTTTTAAAAAGGCCATGGCCCATTTTCATATTACTGAAACCAAAATTTAATTGATTTTTATTTCACATGCCTATATAAATGCTTGTTTTTCTAAAATGATGCCATTATATCAATTTGTACAAAATAAAAATAATTAGATAAACAAAATGAGTGTGTCGTATATTTAGTTATGCTTCACTTGAAATAATTTCCCCGTTCCAAAATACCGTTATTTTTCAAAAACAAATAATAGTAATAAATGTAGAAATTAATGTACAGAAAATAAATCATAACATATGCCAGTGAACACCATCTCCATTAAGAGTCAGTATCCCCCAGGTATTTGAGGTGCAATTGATATAAATGAAATGCGAACTTGGCTCCTATTTTTACTACTTAAAAAAAAAAAAAATCATAAGTGGATTCCTCACTTCTGTCCCATATCATGGGATAAGTACCCTAAAAAAAAAAACTTTTTCTCTTTCAAAAAAAAAAAAAAAACTTGTACCTCAGGTACTAGCTGGGGGATCCGAATTCCTCCATTAATGGGGATGCGCACTTCATGAATCGTTCGCAACATAGAATCGGAAATCCTCTGATTTCTTTCATAATTTCTACAAAGTTTCATCTTGAAAGGGCCGTCCCGTGCGTGGAAGCCCATGCCTAATACAGTAATACGAGGCCGAAAAGTGAAAGATGTATTTGCTCCCTTTGGTTGTGGAACGGTGGTACCAAAAGTGTTGGACTGTTGGGAATTGAAAAGAGGCGCTGTGCTAATCCGAAACTCCTCTGCTTAACAATGTTTTGTGTTCTCTCTCTCAACCAAAAAACAAAAACAAATTGAGCTGTTATTTCCAAATTTGATTTACTATCGGTCGATAAACTAACATCTTCAATTAATGCATTGTTTTGTTATTTTAATTTCCAACAATTTTATGGTATTTTGATTTTTGAACCATGGCTTAGAGAGACTCGATTGGAGTGGGCAAGATATGAGATGGTGTACGTGTACCATCTTATCCACTTTCATTATTTTATTGTTCGGTCCATCCGAGGACATATATTATAGGCAGATTAATGGATATATTAATTGACGAATCATGAATTGGAGGAAAGTTAATAGATCCCATTCAATGATAAGCAGTCGTGTTACCATAACAAAAAAAAAAAAACTGTTATTACAGACGATTATTTTCAAGGTACAAGGATTAAGCATCATATTAATTTCACAACTCATTTTTTTATCAAATCACAGTAATTTATTCAGCTGGCACATTGATACATATATAACGCGTGTAGTGTACAAATACAAGGTTCCCTTTTTATCATTCGATGTTACATGCATAAATTTCACTTAAAATCTTATACGCATACATATGTTATTACATTGTTCTTCAACTCTTTTGCCTAAATATGGATTAATCTTCTATGGTGGGCATTTGTATATTTTATTATTGCAGGGCCGAGTGTATGGTCTGCCAGATCCTCCTCCAGGGCGTTTTGGGTTTAGTGGATTGTACCCGATAGTACCTGTATCATGCAAAATATCAAATGAAAAAGAAATTTACGTCATTAATTGAGTGGTGTGTCAATTATAATTGAACCTCCAATCTTATATACAAATGCAAACCAACCATATAAAACACTAGGTAATTAAGTGGCTGCCAACAGAAACACACCCTTTTGCATGTATCTAAAATTTATACTTAATTAGAACTTATAGGAGTAAATTAAAAAATCTGGCTCAAAGACATAAAGTTGATTCAAGCAAGGAAACTTGAACACGTACACCAGGGAAAAAGAAAGATTTGAAAGCAGCAGAGAAAGAGAATGAGAAAGAAAAAGAAAAAGATTATCACCATCCTTGCTTTCTTCCAAGGTTCGAGTGCCCTCTGCAGCAGGAAACATAAGAGAGGCGCTAACAAGTAGGAAGACAATACAGAGCATTGAAAGAGATTTCATTGCCATGTCGAATCCCGCTTGTAGTGGTTTCTTTTGTGGTACTAGTACATAATGGTTTCAATATATTATATATATAGAGATAGTGTGGGTATAGTAGTAGTCCTACCTATGTTATTATTTTATTTTATTAATTATTGTTAACAGTGAGTCCTTCGCTTAAATTTCCACAAGTCGTTGGCCCCTATTTTGTCCCAATGCATTTGAAAGTTCTGCATCCTTTACAACCACAAATAAATATTTTGTCCCTTTATTTATTTGTTCTTATTATAATTTTGCGTATTTCAGTATAATTAGCAAAATTAGTATAATTTAGCCTAATTTAACATAATTTTAAGTAATTTAGCGTATTTTAGTATAAATATGCTAATTATATATAAAAATAAGTAATCTAACAAATAATTTAAATAAAGTTTGAATTTTTAGTGTTAAATTTCAGCATCTTGCTCTTCATAGTGTCTCTAAAAAAACAAATTAAGGGTACCGGCCATTAATTTATATTTTATATTGGATATTAATAAAAATGTTGGTTTATATTAGCATATCATGAGGCAGCCAATTCTTATATATCCTTGGGTGTAAATGAAGATGTGAAAATTTTTGAGCCACATAATTTTTTTTTGTAATTATATTATACAACAATAAATGATTGTAAGTTTCAACTATGATTAATGTCTTTTTTCTATATTTTTCAACATTAGTCAAGTATAATCGAAGTTCTGATAAATAAGAAAAGAGGTGCCACAATCTCTACTTTCACTTTCACTTTTTTTTTTTTTTTGTTTTAACAATTTAAGTGGAAAGAGCGAGTCTATTGAAAAGTAAAGGTTGAAACTAGGGGTGGTTGACTCCAGGTCTACCAAGTAAAATGACATACTGAAAAAGAAAAATTAAAATAAAATCAGTTCTTGAAAGTTTGATTTTTCATGTTTGTTCAAATTAACTAGGCTCTGGACACGAGAACCAGCTTTTGGTCTAGTGGCAAAGGCAATGCTCTCAATGTGAAAGGTCGCATGTTCGAAACAGACAATCTTTTATGGATATTAATTAGTTAGGTGGCTTGACATGCAACCTTTACTAAAAAAAAAAAAAAAAACTAGACTCTGGACATCTGAATCATGATTCATGATCTTACCTATCAAGGCCTCAATATTTGAACCACACAAAGCAGTTCATGTAGAAGGTCACAGATTTGGAATTTGGAAAAAAAATTTCTTGTCAATATTAGTTAATTTGGTTTTTTGACCTCATCAAACCTTTACTCGATTAATAAAAATGGCCCAGTGAACGGACTCAAGTTATTAGAGTGCTAAATAGTTTGGTTTTCATGTGACCATATTTCTACCCGGGAGTGCTAAGTCACTTCATGATTTTGAAATTTTTAATCACGTATGTTAAAATTTAATTGATTTTATATTTTATTAAAGTTTTTATATAGTTCAGTTCCCCACATTAAATACTAGATGTGTGCTTGTAGTGTAGTGGTTAAAACTCAATTTTGTGCTTAGGAGGTCTTGAGTTCAAATCTCACAAACAACAAATTAATAATTATACATTTAAGTTTCAGCCCCACCTAACTAAATTTTTTACTTCCACCCCTAGCAGGCCTCAAACCATTACAATCCGACCTATGTAAAGTAGAATGGATAAAGATAAGGGTTTAGAAATTTCTAATCCCACAGCATGGCAATTTAGTTTGAGTTGACCCATTATAACTCATCCTGACTAATTGTGGGGCTAATTAACAGGTTTATTAAAACGTTGTGTTTAATACAGTTGCACCGTCATTATATAGTTTCGTTAGTCTTTGTTGTTGTTTTTGTTTCAAAATATTCAAAAGTTCTTAGAAAGAAAGGACAATGGAAAAAAAAAAATTTATAGTTACATGGCAATTTTCCAGTTCAGTGTCTAGCGCAATCCATCCCCTGTTTTTTTTTCTTCTTTCTAGAAAACAATGTTCTGTTTTTCTCTGCATATATCCCAGTATCTGGCCCTCCATTTAGTGGAATATTATCCTCTGCGGAGCTTAAAAGCTCCGCAGACTGCGGAGCTTTTAATCTGGTCCGTTAGTGGTCCGTTAGTTTTAACTTTGCACGAATCTAAAAGCACAATAATACTGCCCCCTCCGTTAACCCGATCACAAAGCGGCTGAGAGTTAATCTGGTCCGTTCATTTGCTCCGCACCTGCGGAGTTTTATAGAACTCCGCAGAGGATAACTTCCCCCATTTAGTGTCCCAACTCTCGTGAGTCATTCATCCTGCAGTGTATTGGCGCATAAAGGGACATATCCCGAACATCAGTATACAGGGGTGGAGTCAGGTCAATCATATAAAAAATTTCGAACTATGTGAGTTAATTATATAAAAACTTTATCGAATAATGGAGGTCAATGTTACTGTATCATGACATTTTGTGCTAAATTATATAGAAAAATAAATATAAATATACAAAAGTTAAAATTAATGGGGTCAATTGACTCCCATTGGATGTAAGTAGATCCACCTCTGTCAGTATACATTGCCAGCCTCTATTATTCAGTATTTTTGTACCAAAAAGGGTCTTGAGTACTTCCAGTGTCAGTATTCTGAAATATACTTCCTTTTTAATTATGGTAAGTAATTTTGAAAACAGAAGTCCTTTCTATAACAATGATAAACTCGAAAGTGCATACGTTGATTAATACATTTTGAAATTGGCTGCGGATACTGTAATTTCCATGCATGCAGTTAGCCCAATCTGAAGTTTGTCAGCACAAAGTTATATGGAAAAACAATAAAAGATATTTCATAGGTGCAATACCATCATAATGGAAACTAATGGTGTCGAAGTTGCAAACAAAGTTTTTCCACAAAGAGCGCCTCAGAAAACCACGCTGAACAGTCTACACCAATCTGCTGTATACGAAGGCCCGGATACCCTAGCTTTTCTACAGCAAAGCAATAAAAGAGAACAAGGAAATTCAAATCTTTAACATGACCGCCATGAAATACTTGAGCATTTTGTGTATGCTCTTCTTACTGGTAACTGGATCTCTGATACTCCCTTCGGCTGAGGCCACTCGAATCTTAAGCGAGGCAACACCCGGTAATTCTCTCTTGATCCGGTTGCTTCATGCTTCAAAATTGCAAATAACTTGTATGCTTTAATATTCCCTCAGTTATTTTTACTTTGCTAATTCTATTGTATGCAATGTAATTTCAGAGAAGGAAGAAAGCAAGGCTACAACCATCTCGCCTGGCACACTGAACCCAAAAACACCAGCCCCGCGCACAACCCCGGGGTCACCTTACACTCAGCCGTGTAGGTCTAAATATCGCTGCTCACCGCCAAAATAATAACCATAAAAGCTGCATGTATCAAGAATAAATGGGAATACCGAGTCATAATTCAGAATAGATGATTAATAGAAGCCTAGGAGGTTAAATGGTTCTCCGATTTGGTTTGATCAATCATCAGTTTCTACTTTCTAATGAAATTGTATTTCATACTATACATATATAATAAATCAATTGTAAACGAATCATATTGACAACAAGACGTTTGGTTATATGTTTGGGGCGGATCCAGAAATTCTATCAGGATGGGGCACTAATCAGGTTCAAATCTATTAGTTTATCGGGTAAACAATTGCAACTCAGTCCCTGTAACTATGTTTATTAGAAAATCTATTATAATTATAAAATCGATTGATACAATATTGAAATATTTTTCCTAAGCTAATTAAAAATTCATTTGACACAGTTCAAAGTGAGATTGTTCTTTACAAATTAGCAAATTAAAGTAAAAAAAAAACTAAGATAAAAATACGTGTGGTATTTGTAATCTTCGAATTTCATTTGATATCTTCATACAAATGATTTACTATTTGGATTTAATAAATATATGAAATTGAAGTAAAACATCTCTTTTACTTCATAAAATATATTAGTTCATCTCATAATAAAATTCAGAATCATTACTTCTTAACCTATCCACTAAGTCGTCAGGTCGGATCTGATCAATTTATAGTTTATAAAGATAAATTAATAGTGTAGACGACAATATAGTTAGTATTTCTTCATTTCGACAGGACGAAATGCAAAATATGAGTGAACAAAAATCGGATAAAATTATCCTGACAATAATTCGCATCTCTTAGTTTCGGCACGAGGAAATCTACAAGTCTATTTGTCAAATAACTTCACTTTTTTTAAATTAATGAATTTAATGTTTCTGAACATATAAAACTTATTTTCCGAGGTCTCTTTCAATTGATTTGAAAAGTATTGTAATATTACATAACATATAATTTCGTCGTTGAGGATCCCATCTCAGTTCTTACCCAAATGTTTTTTTAGTGGACATTATATGTTTTCAATTCACCAGTGATTTTGTCAAGATTTATAAAAGTAAGAAGACCGAACAAAGTGAAAACTACATCTCTAAGAAGCTGAACAAAATAAATGCGGCCCTATGCAATTCACCCAAATCTGAGAGGTTCAGGTTCTTTTTGTTCGGCAAATATCTCTATTTAAATGCTGAACTTACCTTAATGAGGGCAATTAATTCTGTTCTCGTGAAATTGAAAATCCTAATTGCTACGTCCATGATTTCTTAAATAGTTTCCAATAAAAAATTCTCAGCAATTTTTTTTCAAAGATATATCTATTAATAACGTCCACATTCATATCTCAAAGATAACACATCATATTTAATAGACAACCGTTAAAAATAAAACGGTTATCAAAATGAAAAGGATAATATTATAAAGAATCTTTTAGAGTTATAGATATGTGGTATATTAAATTTATTGCAATTTAAAAATTCTTTAGTCAAAAAAGTGTCACTAATAATGATCTGTTAATTTTAACTAATCAATTGGTAAATGACTAATCGATTTATAAACAATATCATATTTGATATTGAAACTACCCAAATGGTTTCTATATATAGAGAGAGATTTGTGTGCGATTTAGTGACTGTACCTATGTTTTTTTTTTTTTTTGAAAAACCGATAGTGGCTATCAGTGTTACATCAGAACCGTATTAATTAAAAGTAAAAAACTTCTTATAGCAAGCGGATGTCTAACAGTGGTTGAGCCACAGTTCTGCTTCCCTCCATGCCCGTTGTGCAGCAAACCATGCTCCGGTGTTACTGCCTTCGAAAATCTGTGAGTTGCGGTCCTTCCACAGGATCCAGCAAACAGAGAAGAAAAAGGTACCCCATATCTTCTTTGGCAATCTACTCCGACTTATCTTCCATGATCTGGCAACCACCTGCTTGACCGAGTTGCCGGTTTGCATTATTGGGAAACCCATAATTGAGTTGTACCGGCGCCAAACTTCGGATGCATATCGACATTGAAAAAGCAAATGAAGCGTGGTTTCCAGGAGACCAGAGGTGCACATCACACAGCGAGAATCACATGACCATCCTCTTCGCAACATAGATTCATGAGTGAGGTGTTTCCCTTTGATGCATAGAAAGATGAAAATTTTAACAGATGGAGGCACCTTTAGTTTCCATGTGAACATGAATCTGCAACGAGTTTTTCCACCAGCTACCATTGCTTCATAGAAGGATTTAGCCGAATATTCATTTGTACTACTCCACCTCCAGTTTAATTTGTCGTGGGCTGTCATGTTCAGGTCAGCAGTGTTTTTTTTTTTGAGAAATCTTGGCAGGAGCTGCCAGATAATTGCATTATACCGCAGTATGCTTACATTTTCTAATCAGGTATATATTACATCATCTCACTTCTATCAGAATTGCTTTGAGAGTAGTACTAGCAGTATCCTAAGTAGATGCAAGAACAAAACCAGTTTACTAAAGAAAATCAAAGAGAAAAGACACACTCCAAACATAGCGAAAACAATACCAAAAACACAAACACAAACACAAACATAAAGCAGAACTTTGGTGTTCTCTTTGGCCTCCTTTCTTCTTCAGTGTCTTCTTCATAATTGCAATCAAAAACCGGTCTGTACCGCTCTCTGCAGAGACCAATTCCTAGTACCCGCAGTTATAATATTAGTTGTGGCCATTGGTGGTTGTATCCAACTATCAAACCAGTAAGAGATTGAAGAACCCGCTCCAACGGTCCAGAAAGTACTCGAATCAAACAATGGTTTAATTTTGAGTAGATCTTTCCAGAAGAAAGAGCCTTGCAACATCCAGATTCGGTGCTGCCAGTTGATACTCGTTACTGATAGAATTAGTAGTGCAGTTTGAGTCCAGAGTGATTGCGGTTGACTGTACAATTTCCACCACCATCTTAGCAGCATTGACCAGTTCCTTATTTGTAAATTTGCTCCTCCCATACCACCATTTTGCTTCGGCAGACATACGGCAGCCCAATTAAGCAGAGATACCCCTGTCCGGTTTTCCGTTTTTCCCCAAAGGAACCTTCGTCGTATTCTGTCCAGTCTCTTGAGTACCCACTTAGGCAGTAAGAAAGACGCCATGAAGTAAATAGGGATCGAACTAAGCACCGAATTCATGAGTACAAGCCTCCCTCCTCTCGAGATAAGTTTACTCTTCCATCCGTCAAGTCTTTTTTCCAATTGTTCAATGAGTGGCATAAATAGCTCTTTAGTTGGCCGGGTTAAGGTCAGAGGTAATCCCAAGTAATTGATCGGAAAGTTTGAGTTAGAGCATCCAAGTACAGCTGAAATTAGTGGGATTCGGTTTGGTTCAACATTTATCGGGATCCATGTACTTTTAGCAAAGTTTATATGTAGTCCAGAAGCTGCTGTAAAGAGAGATAGGATAATTTTGAGAGACACCACTGTAGCATCATCAGTTTTGGATATCAGAACTGTATCATCTGCATACTGATGTATTATGATAGATTTTCGAAGTTTCCTTGTAAGAGTAGTAGTTACTGAGTTGTTGACGACCTCAATCATTGCGTGTAACACATCAGCCTCGAGATCGAAAAGCATTGGAGAAGTAGGATCTCCTTGTCGGAGACCCCTTTTGTGCTGGAAAAACTCCGAATGACCCCCATTCATCACCACTCTTGATGAAGCCGTGCCTAAGAGATCTGATATCCATTTAATCCATTTGGTAGGAAATCCCCGTGCCATCATTAAATTGTTGAGAAATTCCCAGTTGACCGTATCAAAGGCTTTTGCAAAGTCGATTTTAATGAAAGCAGCAGACTTTCCAGTCTTGGAAATGTGGTGTAAAAGCTCCCTTGTCGAATTGAAATTTTCTGTGATTTGGCGCCCTTGAATAAAAGCTGTTTGGCATGGTGAAACTAGAGAAGGTAGCAGCCCCCTGAGGCGGTTTGCAAGTATTTTTGAGATCAGTTTAGGTACAGCATTCATGACACTTATCGGTCGGAAGTCATCTATTTTGTCCGATACTTCTTTCTTAGGAATCATGGTGATATTGGCCTGGTTGATGCTAGATAGGTCCACCGAGTGGTTGAAGAATCCCTGAATGATTGACATGACCTCGGTTTTAACCACCGACCAATGTAACTGGAGGAATTCGTTTGGTAAACCATCTGAGTCCTTTCTTCGGTTTTTAAATTTATTTATTCATACTAATTAACACTGAGTCCTTTCTTCTCCAAAATTTCCACAAATCAGTTGGTCCTATTTTATCCCGTTGCATTGAAATTTCTGCATCCTATATTCCTATTTATTTTTCCCTTGAATAGTTTTTAATCCTCTGTTGATCTCGGTCAAAGTGACTCTCTGTATTTGTCGTTTTGAACATGATATTTTCTTCATTCTTGGTAACACAGAGAGAATAAGTGATAAGCCTTAACTCTTTACAGTTTGATAGTGCGATTTTTGTTGGGTTAATTGACTATAAGAAATTGAGCTCTCCTTACGACAGGGGCTGCAATAAATGGGATAGAAACAACTTCTCTTACCTTTTTTAATGTAATAATGTATTAGGAAAATAGAAAGAGCAAGATCATCACCAGCCTTGTTTTCTTCCAGAGTAAAAATAGAAAGAGCAAGATCTTGCTCTTGTTCGAGCCCCACTCGCAATTTCTCCGAAACTTTCAAAAAAGATCTTGCTCTTACCTTTTAGTATCAGTAAAAATAATAGCCCCACAGTGTTTTGACACTTTGACTGTTATTTCTACAAAATAAAAATGTGCAGAGAGTAGAGGTAAATCTGATAAAGAAATATTGACATGTCACAAGTCGGTTAAATTGAGTTGATTGGACGGACGAATTATAAACTACCTAATTTTCATCCAATTTGGTTTGATATTCAAGACATTAGCTTATTTACATATGTATTGATTTTCTTTGAAAAAATTAATACTCTATATTAATGAAAATATAAATCAACATAAATCAGTCAGATCAGAGCATATGCTGCATATCTATATATCAGTTGACTATATAGCCCACAACCACAAAAGCTACTTAATTACCCAATAAACATTTCAGCAAGCAATAACTAATAGTATCGTGCGGAAACATGTTATAAAAGTATAAAAAATTCTCATAGAAAATAACATATTTCCTTAAAAAATAGACCAATGAAAAAAATAATTAGTCAATAATATTTATGAATGATATTAAAATATATTGGAACGGGGACATATTATAAGAGAAAAAATATGTACAAAATTCATTATTTTATATAAAATAAGTTGAAGGTAGGGCTGCTAATGAGCCAAGCTTGGCTCAAAACTCAGCTCAGCTCGTCATATAACTAAACAAGCTCAACTCGAGCTCGGCTCAGTCTTGAAGAAAAAAGCTCGGCTCAATTTAATGAGTTTGATCATTCAGCTCGGCTCATAACTTTTGAGCTCAACTCATGCCATAACTCGCGCCATAACTCGCGAGCTCAACTCATGCCAAGTATTAAAAAAACGAACATTTGTAAAATCCTTTACTGTTTGGGCCATGAGCTCAACTCATTTACAGTTCAGTTCTAAAATATTATGCACTATATTTTTGCAAAAATATATGCACAACTCTCGGTATAATAAAACATATTGTTTAGCATTTGTAAACATTTACTGTTTTGCAAATGCAACATTAACATAATAAAGTTTTCATAATTCTAGAACCGAACAATAAATGTTTGAGTGATAAAATAGAAGAGACTCATTGGCTCATAAGCTGGCTCGGCTCGGGCTCGACCCTGTTTGAGTAATAAAATATGAACCGAGTCGAGTTCAGACTTTATTTAGTTTAGGGTCTGTCTCGATACAACTTATTGAGCTGTTCAACTCATTGGCTCATGAGCCGGCTCAGCTCATTAGCAGCCCTAGTTGAAGGACTTTTAATTCATAAGTATGTTTGATTTTGTTTGGTATTCTAAAATGAATTTCCATTTTTTTCATCATGCCCTTTATGTTATATATCTCATTATCTGAATGTTGGCTATTTATGTGCATATAACATAATATTTATTACCAGGTATAAAATTTTCGTTCATCTAAATTTTAAGGTATTTTATTACGAAGTTTTGATTGTCCTTCACATAATGATTAATTACGAAGTCTCAAGTTCTAATTTTTAAAAAAACTTATTGTGCACATAATAATAATATAAAAACCAAATAAATTAAGGAATTATTTTCTTACTAATAATGTGGTATCTTTTTCTTACATCACAAGAAAGAATTAAATTTGTACACAATTTTATTTGGTTTTGATTGTTTGTTCAGGATTCAACAAAATTCTTACTGAAATTGGCATTCCAACTCGGCAATTAAGATCACCTAATAATCAAAAATTGAATTTTGATTGAATTGTTTCTATAGATACTCAAATTAATCTTTAACCTCCTAGATTTACAACTTAATATTAGTAGTTATTTTTTGAATCAACTACTAAAAATTGATTGTATCTACCAATCAGATCTCATTAATTACGATTCACATCAGGTTTGGATTTAATAAAGATACCAAATGTAGATAATTTGTTAGAATATCATGTACTGTGATTCAAATTTGTTGTTGGCAGTAAGTTATAATCATCTAATTGTGTTGAAGCAAAGCATGTACGGTCCGTGTGGGAGATACATGGACCGTGTACCTGGTCGCCAGATTTGGAAGGCGGCAGCTGGTTGTCATATTTGGTATCAAAGGTGGCAGCTGGAATCCATTGGTGATTTATGATTTATTTCTGAGTTATATTGTTTCTTACTTTAGAAGATTGTAATATATGAAAAAAGAGAAAGAAAGAAAAAAAGGAAAGTAGGATTGAGGAAACTTGAGGGAGGTTCCCTCTATAAGACATCTCCTCATTTTTCTATAAAAGATATCTTTGTGTAAGAAATAAAAAAACGTGTGAGTGTGGAGGACGTAGGTACCAAGTTGGTACTGAACCTCGATAAATTCTGTATTTCTTTCTCTTTCTCTGTGATTGCTTATACGGACTGTGGACAATAATACACGGACCGTGTGTACTTCCGCTGTTCAAATTGTTACATGGTATCAGAGCTACGGAGTTGATTGGTTGTACTGGTTGCTGATGGCTATGCCGAAGGTGATCTAGATACTCCATCTGTTCCACTCTGGTTAAGAAATCTCAATCATGTCAGAGGAAGAAACGAATACCATGTCTCTACTGGAGAAGTTAACAGAACTTATCATAATTCAACAATCTCAGATGTCACAACTAGTGTCTCTCCAATCATCTACACGACAACCAACCGCTGCACTGCCCACTCATGATGCCCCTTCATTGCTGATCTCTGTGAAATTGGATGGTACCAACCACTCGATATGGTCCCAAGTGGTAAGTGTATACCTCAAGGGCCGCGACAAGATGAGGCACATTACCAGTGAGCCACCACCTTCGACGGCTAGTGATACGATTAACTTTCCAAAGTGGAGTATAGAAGATTCAGTTGTCAAAGGGTGGTTGCTCAACTCGCTTGATACGAAGCTCATGCCAAATTTCATTCGATATGAAACCGCGAGTGAGATGTGGAAGGCTATTGCTATTACGTTCTATGATGTCAATGATGAAGCTTTGGTGTTTGATACCTCGCATATTTAGTCTATTTTAGGCCTGTTTTAGTACCAGATTCGTGCCCTAATTCACCAGAATCATGTGCATTTCACCGATATATCTTTAGAATTTGGTACTGCTGAGTGTTTGTTTGTTTTCTGCAGGTTTGGAGCAAAACACACGAAGAAACGGCAATTTTGGATGACGAGGTACGACCCTTACCAGGCTTGGTACGGGTCTCACCAGACTTAGCCGTTTTCAGCTCATCACGCCTGGTACGGCCAGGCCGTACCACTTTGGTACGGGCCGTACTTAAAGGCGGCCTGACAGATTCAAATTTTGGCAGAGACTATTTAAAGCGGGGAACTCTCCAATTTCGGGGGGGATTCCATTCCAGATCCATTTGAGAGCACAGTAAGAGAGAGAAAGAGAGCTAAGGAGCTAGGAGCAAGAAGGAAGGAAGAGGAAAGAGGCGAAACTCGACGGATCTAGCTTCCTCCTCTCGATCCCTTCGATCCATGGCTATCTCTCTCCCTTTTATTGTATTTTTAGATCAGATCATGTGCTGTGAGTAGTTATTTTAGTTTCTAGGGTTTAGAGATGGATTCTTGATTTGTTTTGACTTTCTTTGACTTGTATCTTGTATGAACTCTTTTTATTGATTGATTGTGATTTCTTTGCCATCTCTTGCTTTGCTTGCTGTGATTGTGTATGATGCACCTCTAGGTTTAGATCGAACCTATCAAGGTCATGTGATCATCTCATTCTTTCATCCAAATCAAGTGCTTAGGGTAGAATAGTTCGAATTGAAGCCGAGAGGTTGAATTCTCCTCTAATCGACAGATTAGAGGGTGCCTTAGGTCTCCAATCAACCAGCTAGGGTAGATCTGTACCAAAACACGAGAGTTGAGGTGTAGAAATCCCTAAAAGGCACTCAATTGCATTCCAACCTAGATCTTGATCCAACAAACGATGGTTGAGGGTTAGGAACCTTAGGTATGGTCAATTGAACCTTTCTAAAGAGTTTAGCACAAGGTACCAGCAAGGAAATGCATCAACTCGAACTGGTAAGCTCTGTTCTGGGAAGCCAGTACGGGTCTTACCAGAGTGGTGCGGCCTTGCCTTACCAAGTGAGGTACGGCCTAGCCGTACCACCTTGGTACGGGCCGTACCACTAGAGGCAGATCAGAGATGAAATCTGAAACCCTGGAAACGCCTTTTATCCATAATCAAAACACAATTTACATTTCTTCTAGCATTTTATTACATCTTCCTGAATTGTTTGAATTGCTTGAATTTACCTTTTTAGGAAATTAAATACCAAACAAAACCATTTCTCATTTCTAGTTTTTGATTAAGTTTGATAGATTCTAACCTCGTAATTGCCCGTCCCTGTGGATCGATACCCGATTATACTACCCGATAGGGGTTGTGCACTTGCATCCCTTACTCGTGGAGTGTAAACGCGGTTTTAAAAGGTGCGCCCTCAAGCGTACCGAAACTTGCGTTGCGCTTTGCGCGCATCAAGTTTTTGGCGCCGTTGCCGGGGACTCGAACAATTGCGTATTCCAACCCGATCCACCCGAGCCGTACGTTGATCCCGCTGAGATCGAGTTCATACACGAGCAAGAGAAGGTGAACCAGATGCTGTGGGAACAGTTGCAAAACATGTCCACACAGCTGGCCGCTCAAAACAAGCTGTTGGAGCAGTTGAGTCACATCATCACCTCACGCCAATCTCAACCTGGAAAGCTGCCAGCTCAGCCAGAATGCGAAGGACCAGCCCAGCCAACAGACCAGACCGCACTTGACGCGACCCGCATCATTGAGACACGACCCGCATCACCCACGGAAGAACATGTGGATCCAGGTCGCATCGAGCCAAGTCGACCCGCATCTCCAACTGAAGAGCATATGGACGCGACCCGCATGCCGTGGTCTGATGACCTGGAGACCAAAGGAAGCGAGTCGGGTTGGTCAGCATGCGATGCCATTTCACTTGATCCGACCCGCACGGCACCTGATGCGACCCGCGTCAAGATCCAGACAGAGCAGCTGACTCCTGAGCTCAAGCCTCCAGCAGCTCACCTCAGGTATGAGTTTCTAGACCCAGATAGATGTCGTCCTGTGATCATAAGTGCAGATCTTGAACCCGATCGGACTGCTACACTCTTGGAGAAATTTGAAGCACACAAAAGCACGATCGGGCGCTCGATCAAGAACTTGATGGGAATCTTGCGAATTCTTCTGATGCAAGAGTGTGATCGCATGGTCCGTGTACCACCGAAGTGGGTGCTCCCACCAGTGCCTCCTGATCCATTTCCAATCAAAGCCTGAAAAGAGAAGGTCGAGCTCGAGACCTAAAACGAGCGCTCATTGGGAGGCAGCCCAAGCCATTTTTACCAGTTTTGCATCTTAGAAACAGATAGACATGCATTCATTCTTCTGCATTGCATCACGAGCGGCTTGAGAAGTCACGAGAAAGAGAAACCAAAAAATTTGAGGTTGGTTCGGCTAGGCCATACCCCATTGGTATGGCCTGAAAAATGAAAGGTTGGTACGGCCCGTACCAATTTGGTACGGCCAGGCCGTACCTAGGTCAGAGATGCGAACCGACGCATTAACTGCCGCCTTTTTCTTTTTAAACCCCCCCCGCACCCCTTCCCCTTCCCCTTTCCTCCCAGCCGCACCTTTCTCACTCTCTCTTCTCTTTCTTCTCCCCCTCTCCATTTTCTCTCCATCTCCACTCCTTCTACCTCTCCTTCCACCCTAACCGAGCACAAGGAGCACCGGAGCACCAGCGCACCACCAGCACCTCACCGGTCCGACCCGCACTTGGTTCTTCACCCGTCCAGACCGCGTGCGGCCTGCCCCTGGAGCCCCACCTCCACCACCACCGCAGGGCGATGAGGAGATGATCGATGCCACCACCTCTCCAGTCCAGGCTCAGTTTGAGCAGCTGCATCCTCTCTCTCCTCATGTGCACCCATTCCCCGGCCAGGCTCCCCCCTTCTCCGAGCAGGTACATGTCCCACCCTTTGGTGCAGGTACCTCACTCTTTGGAGCTGGCCCCACCACGCACCAGACCGGCCCATCCACCTCCTACAGTAGACCAGTGTACCCCCCTCCAGTCGCTGAGCCCACCATCCAGGATGTCTACCACCTGATGTACGGCATGCGTCAGGAGCAGGGTGTTGCACTCTATGAGCAGGGTGCTGCCATTCGTGAGCAGGGCGCCACTATTCAGGATCTCACGCGGCGGGTGACTGGGATCGAGGAGCGGTTTAGCGACTGGCTCTGGTACGACCATCCCGAGGACTGATCAGGTTCGCTCTCTTTTCCCCGAGCTTCTTTTATCTCTTTTATCTCATAGTCTTGAAGCATTGAGGACAATGCTCAGGCTAAGCTTGGGGGGATGACATTTGCATGTAGGTCATGTTTACTTTACCGTTATTTTTCTTGCATTTTTTTTCGTATTTCGTGCATTGTTAGGTGAAAATTTGCGTGAACTGCTAGAATTGAGAATAACTTTGAAACAATTTAGTTGTGATTAGGATAGACCTGAGTGAATTGGAACTAACCCACAATTGGTTATTGAACTACTTAGGTTGAGATGTTTTTAATAATGGAAAAGATGAAACAAACTTAGAATTGAATCGAACGAGATTATTCGAAAAAACTGAATTGTGCCTTTAGGAATTGGGATTTTCAAATTAAGAAAGTTTGGAATATCCATTGGTATGAATGAATACCAATAGATGTGTGTATTCATGGTATGAGCAAACCCAAAAGAAAAGCAAAAGAAAAATAAAAAAAAAAGAAAGAGAAAACAAGAAAACAAGAAAACAAAAAAAAAAAAAAAAAAAAAAAGATGGAGAAAATAAGAGTACTGGCAATAAGCCTCGAATGGGCGCCTTTGAGCTCGTCTCCCAATTAGAAATAAAGAAAGAAAATTTTGCTCATACCAACACACTCCGTTCGCAACTTTCTTACCCTTAAGCTTGATTCAAGCTTGGGGGAGGGCAAATGAAAAGAAAAATCACCTTGAATGAAAGCACTAACTCGGAAAAAGAATGAAATTGTTTCGATCAAACCTAAGTAATTAATCTTTCCATTGTTAGAAGCATCTCAAAATAAGAAGTTCAATTGACTAATTGGTGGAGTGAATCAAGGTTTATAAATGGATGTTTGAATTACAACCGAATCGATTCTAGAAATTCTTGACTATAGCAGACTCACGTAGGTTTTCACATTTAGACTTGTATCTGCATTTAGATTTAGTTGTCCAGCACTTTTACCCGAGTTTGAAACTTTTTGCTTGAGGTCAAGCAAAGGTTCAGCTTGGGGGAATTTGATACCTCGCATATTTAGTCTATTTTAGGCCTGTTTTAGTACTAGATTCGTGCCCTAATTCACCAGAATCATGTGCATTTCATCGATATATCTTTAGAATTTGGTACTGCTGAGTGTTTGTTTGTTTTCTGCAGGTTTGGAGCAAAACACACGAAGAAACGGTAATTTTCGATGACGAGGTACGACCCTTACCAGGCTTGGTACGGGTCTCACCAGACTTACCGTTTTCAGCTCATCACGCCTGGTACGGCCAGGCCGTACCACTTTGGTACGGGCCGTACTTAAAGGCTGCCTGACAGATTCAAATTTTGGCAGAGGCTATTTAAAGCGGGGAACTCTCCAATTTCGGGGGGGATTCCATTCCAGATCCATTTGAGAGCACAGTAAGAGAGAGAAAGAGAGCTAAGGAGCTAGGAGCAAGAAGGAAGGAAGAGGAAAGAGGCGAAACTCGACGGATCTAGCTTCCTCCTCTCGATCCCTTCAATCCATGGCTATCTCTCTCCCTTTTATTGTATTTTTAGATCAGATCATGTGCTGTGAGTAGTTATTTTAGTTTCTAGGGTTTAGAGATGGATTCTTGATTTGTTTTGACTTTCTTTGACTTGTATCTTGTATGAACTCTTTTTATTGATTGATTGTGATTTCTTTGCCATCTCTTGCTTTGCTTGCTGTGATTGTGTATGATGCACCTCTAGGTTTAGATCGAACCTATCAAGGTCATGTGATCATCTCATTCTTTCATCCAAATCAAGTGCTTAGGGTAGAATAGTTCGAATTGAAGCCGAGAGGTTGAATTCTCCTCTAATCGACAGATTAGAGGGTGCCTTAGGTCTCCAATCAACCAGCTAGGGTAGATCTGTACCAAAACACGAGAGTTGAGGTGTAGAAATTCCTAAAAGGCACTCAATTGCATTCCAACCTAGATCTTGATCCAACAAACGATGGTTGAGGGTTAGGAACCTTAGGTATGGTCAATTGAACCTTTCTAAAGAGTTTAGCACAAGGTACCAGCAAGGAAATGCATCAACTCGAACTGGTAAGCTCTGTTCTGGGAAGCCAGTACGGGTCTTACCAGAGTGGTGCGGCCTTGCCTTACCAAGTGAGGTACGGCCTAGCCGTACCACCTTGGTACGGGCCGTACCACTAGAGGCAGATCAGAGATGAAATCTGAAATCCTGAAAACGCCTTTTATCCATAATCAAAACACAATTTACATTTCTTCTAGCATTTTATTACATCTTCCTGAATTGTTTGAATTGCTTGAATTTACCTTTTTAGGAAATTAAATACCAAACAAAACCATTTCTCATTTCTAGTTTTTGATTAAGTTTGATAGATTCTAACCTCGTAATTGCCCGTCCCTGTGGATCGATACCCGATTATACTACCCGATAGGGGTTGTGCACTTGCATCCCTTACTCGTGGAGTGTAAACGCGGTTTTAAAAGGTGCGCCCTCAAGCGTACCGAAACTTGCGTTGCGCTTTGCGCGCATCAGTGTTTGACCTCAACAGAAAAGTGTCTCGGCTGAAACAATCAGGTAAATCCATTGAAGAATATTATAATATTTTACAGGATCTGTGGCGAGAAATTGACTTCCGGCGTCCTAACCCCATGACTAGCGCAACCGACATTGAGAAGTTCAAAGAGTACCTTGAGAAGACTAGGGTGTATACCTTTCTAGATGGTCTAGACGATTGCCTCGACAATGTGAGAGCAAGTGTACTACAAGTGGTACCGCTTCCATCTGTGGAGCAAGCATATGGCATGGTTAGACGAGAAGCCATGCGACAGGTAGTCATGCTCAAAGGGGAAGAATGTACGTTTTCCAATTCAATGGTTATGCTATCAAAAGGGTTCTCTAATTCTGGTAATCAGGAAAGGATGAAACAAAAGTGTTTTAATTATAAGAGAATGGGACACACCAAAGATAAATGTTTTGAGATAGTTGGATATCTCGATTGGTTCAAAGGAAAGAAAGAGAAACCACAGGGAAGAAGTCAAGTCTATGTTACAACTAGGCAACAACAGACTGAAGCAGATACGGACCAGGCATCTGGAAGTAAGGCAGGCTTGGATGATCATATTGCTCAGCCCAAGAAGTACACGGTCCGTGCATAGCTCTGCACAGCTCGTGCAGAAATTGGAGATGGCAGGAATACTTCTGGTATCAATTCTCAGACAGGTAACAAAAGTAATCAAGGTATGTCTCTGCTAACTCATAACAATCTAAATAGTTGGGTGATTGATTCTGGTGCTACAGATCACATGACATTTTGTGACAAAGATATTATGGAACTTGGAAAATCACAAATTGACAAAATTATTAATGCCAACGGAATTGAGTACCTAGTAAAATGGGCTGGAAATGTAGAATTGTCTCAAGACTTAGTGCTTAATAACACCCTCTTGGTTCCATCCCTTACTACACGTTTAATATCCATTGGTCAGCTAACTGAAGAGTTAAACTGCGTGGTTCTAATGTTTCCTAATTTTTGTATTGTCCATGATATCCTCATGAAGGAGATCATTGGGCGTGGTTCTAAGCAAGGTCGTCTGTATCACTTAGAAGACCTAAGGGTTGGAATGACTAACTTGGCTAATAGATCTGCAAAATCGAAAGGTCTCATTTAGACATGGCATAGACGGTTAGGACATCCTTCTTTTGGGTATATGAAGAAGATTTTACCCGATTTGTTTTTAGGTTTTGATTGTCCAAGTTTCAGTGTGAAACATGTATCAAAGCAAAGAGTCATCATGTTCCTTATAATATTAATTTACATCAATGTGAAAAACCTTTTGAACTTATTCATTCTGATGTTTGGGGTCCTTGCCCGGTTGAATCTGTGCATGGCTATAAATATTTTATCTTGTTTGTTGATGATTGTACTTGTATGACATGGACATATTTGTTAAAAGGGAAAGATGAGGTGAAAATGGTGTTTAGGAGTTTTTATGAAATGGTACAAAATCAATTTGAGACTCGAATTAAGTTTTTTAGAAGTGATAATGAGGGAGAATTTGTGAATAGTAACCTAAAGGAGTTCTTTACAGAAAAATAAATTATTCATGAAACAATATGTGTAGGAACACCTCAACAAAATGGTATAGCTGAACGAAAGAATAGACATGTCCTTGAAACATCTAGAGCTCTCTTAATTGAAACTGAGATACCACAAATTTTTTGGAATTGTGCAGTCACCATGGCAGTGTATGTCATCAATAGGCTTCCGTCACAGATAAATCAATTTCAAACCCCATTAAGTAAACTTGCAAGTTTTGTACCTATACCACCAGTCCTAAAATTAACACCAAAAACATTTTGGTGTATTGCCTATGTTCATGTCCCAAAACAACAAAGGTCAAAACTGAAACCGTGTGCCATTAAGTGTGTATCACTATGTGTTGGAATGAACCAAAAAGGATATAGATGTTATAACCCTGTGACTAAGAAATGGTATGTTACCATAGATGTAACTTTCCTCTAAAATGAGTCATTCTATCCATACACCAAACATCCCTCTCAAGAGGAGAAGGAGAATGAGAGGGATGATTGGTATCGGTCAGAAACAGGACAAGGTCCAGATATCTGGATGCACGGTTCGAGTACAGAAGTGCACGGTCCAGATTCAGAAGTGCACAGTCTGGGTTCGGCAGTGCATGGTCTGGGTACAGATATGCACGGTCCGGGTACTGATATGCACGGACCGGATGAAGAGGAACCTGAATCAGTGATACAGGAAGACTTAGAACCACACTCCCAAGATGCTCCTGAGGATACTCCTGAGGTAAGTGTTTCTGAACAGAGATATATTTTACCACCTAGATGTAATAGAGGAGTTGCACCAAAACGGTATGTTCCTGAAGATGGTACACGTGAACCAATTAGGTACCCAATTGCGAACTATGTTACTTTGAGTAGGTTACCAGAATCATTAAAGTAATTTGGGGAAAATAATCTGAATATACCTATACCAGAAAATGTTGGTGAGGCTTTGCAAGATCCAAAGTGGGTTGCAGCCATGGATGCTAAAATGGAGGCACTGCACAAAAATAAAACCTGGTTTCTTACTAAACTACCAAAAGGAAAAAAATTCGTAGGTTGTAGATGGGTATTTACAATCAAATATGGTCAGGATGGTACTGTTGAAAGGTATAAAGCAAGGCTGGTAGCAAAAGGGTATACTCAGGCATATGGAATAGATTATCAGGAAACTTTTTCACCTATAGCCAAACTAAATACAGTACGAGTTTTGTTATCTCTTGCAGCTAATTTTGATTGGCCCATTGCATCAATTCGATGTCAAGAATGCTTTTCTACATGGGAGTTTGGAAGAAGAAGTATACATGGAAATTTCACCTGGGTATGAGAAATCTGGCTCGAAACAACTGGTATGTAAGCTAGAAAAAACGTTGTATGGATTGAAGCAATCACCTCGAGCATGGTTTGGCCGATTCAGCAATGCCATGAGAAGTTATGGGTTTATCCAAGGGGAGTTTGACCACACGTTGTTTTATAAACGAAGGCATAACAAGGTAATTGTTTTGATTATTTATGTAGATGATATGATCATTACAGGAGATGATGCAGAGAAAATAGGAACCCTTGAAGAAAAGTTGTCAAAGGAGTTCGAAATGAAAAATCTCCAAGGTTTGAAGTACTTTCTTGGAATTGAGGTAGCTCGGTCAAAGCAAGGTATTGTTTTATCTCAGAGAAAGTACATCTTAGATTTACTAGCAGAAGTTGGGATGCTAGATTGCAAGCCAGTGGACACACCAGTAATTCTGAATGCTAAGCTTGTCGAAAGTACAGATCAAGTTCCAACAAATAGAGAAAGATACCAGCGGTTGGTTGGGAAGCTTATTTATCTCTCTCACACAAGACTTGATATTGCTTATGCGGTAAGTTTGGTAAGTCAATTCATGCACAATCCAAGTGAAGAACATATGGAAGCAGTCATGAGAATAATCAAGTATCTAAAAGCAACTCCAGGAAAATGTATTTATTTCAGAAACAATGGTCACTTAAAAGTTATTGGCTATACTGATGCAGATTGGGCTGGGAGCCTCACAGATAGGAAATCAACTTCAGGGTATTTTGCCTTTGTTGGAGGAAACCTGGTAACTTGGAGGAGCAAGAAATAGAGTACGATGGCGCTTTCAAGTGCAGAAGCTGAATTGATTGGAGTAACCAAAGGAGTGTGCGAGTTACTCTGAATAAAGAAGGTATTGAGGGAACTTGGTTTTACACCAGAAGAAGCCATGGTACTTCGTGTGGATAATAAGGCGGCAATTGATATGTCTCATAATCCGGTCCAGCATGATAGAACCAAACATGTAAGTGTGAACAAGAATTTCTTAAAAAATAACATTGACTCAAAGGAGATTGAGTTAGAATTTGTTAGATCCGAAAAGTCAACTTGCCGATATCTTAACCAAAGGTGTAACCAGCAATATCTTCAATGAAGCAGTGAGCAAGTTAGGCATGACTGATCTGTACATGCCAACTTGAGGGGAGTGTTGAAGCAAAGCATGTACGGTCCGTGTGGGAGATACACGGACCGTGTACCTGGTCGCCAGATCTGGAAGGCGGCAGCTGGCTGTCATATTTGGTATCAAAGGTGGCAGCTGGAATCTATTGGTGATTTATGATTTATTTCTGAGTTATATTGTTTCTTACTTTAGAAGATTGTAATATATGAAAAAAGAGAAAGAAAGAAAAAAAGAAAAGTAGGATTTAGGAAACTTGAGAGAGGTTTCCTCTATAAGACCTCTCCTCCTTCTCCTATAAAAGATATCTTTGTGTAAGAAATAAAAAAAACGTGTGTGAGTGAGTGTGGAGGACATAGGTACCAAGTTGGTACTGAACCTCGTTAAATTCTGTGATTGCTTATACGGACCGTGGACAATAATACACGGACCGTGTGTACTTCCGCTGTTCAAATTGTTACAATTTGCATATTTAGGAAAGTTTATGGTAAAAAAAAATTGAGTAACTATTGCATCTACATGTGGCGACTACGTGTGGCAAATACATATCTAAATAAATTTCGATTTTGAAACATAGAAAAACATCAAAAAGATGCATAGAATCAAAAACATGCCATTTGTTTGATTGAAGAGCTGAAATTTAATCCGAAATTCCATTGTTTAATCACAGCCATTGGCGGATCAAAATATATACGTGCTTAATATAAAAATAGAGATAGAGATTAGATGTTTACAAAGAGGTTATGGAGAATCCAAAATCAAACAATTTCTTCAATTGCAGTATGTTATGTGTGCATGTCCTCCTCTGTACCACACCTTAACCAGAATACTGAATACTCTTTTCTTTCCTGTTCAACAGCAGCTAAGCTTTCAACATGATTTGGAATTACTGAATGGGCCCTACATCCATGCAACTCCTTAATTCATCTATCCAAAAGTAAATAGGTGATATAATCATGGTTACAAGATATCTATAACGTACTCTTTGGTATACGTACGTAGTGTCATTAAGCAAACATTAGTTTCTTTTAATCATGCTATTCAAATAATACCTCCAAATGTAGCAGAAAAACATTTCTGTGTCAGCCCTTTCATTTGTGTGATTATTTTGCCAAATCTCAGCTATATCGGTAAACTAGTAGGATACATGCTTTCCAGTGGGCTGATAAAACTTTAGTTCAGATATATACCTACTTTATTACGTGTTTTGCTATATTAACATAAACAATATTCAAATAGTAATTTATTTTTTTGGTAAAAAGGCTGGAACAGCCCAGTTTCATTAGAAACTAATGTTTTAAGTACAAAAAGGCGATAGCCATTGTTAAAAGAGGATATACATCCTCTTTTCTGCTACCAGGAACTATGTCCCCCCCTGAGTCATATCCAATTTAAACGTCTAACTATGAATTAGTCAACCAAAACATAGGCAATCATCACCACAAAAGAACAAACATATCGTTTAAAACATCCTAGTAAGCTAATCAATGTCGGATGTCTCATGAGGAACTGATTCACTCTCTTCTTCTCCTGGCCAAATCACTCGGAGTGGGATAGCATCCATGACTTCGGCATCTGGGATCCATTTGATGGTTTCCTGTCTCACTTTTGGCTTGGTGTGCTTACTTCCTGTCCAATACAATACCAGAGAGATGATTAGATAGATGACATTCCTAGCTGTTTTTGTTTGCATATGTTGAAAACAAACTTCGTTCCTATGTTTCCACACTGTCCAGCATGTGGCACTAAATATAATAAGGAAAGCAGTTTTTTCTAAAGGTGAAAGGGTTTGGATATATGTGAAGACTTTTTTCATATTGGTCCACTGACTATATGGTAATTCCTTTTTGCCCAGCCAACACCAAATTTGAGTTATGAATGGGCAAGTTAAAAACAAGTGGCCAACAGTTTCAGGTTGTGAGCAGAATACACATGATATATCACCTTCCCAACCTTTTTTCCTCAGGTTAACCTTAGATAAAATGCGATTATGAAAGGTTAACCACATGAATATTTCTATTTTGGGTGGTAAAGGCAAAGACCACCACATTAAAGGGTCAGTTACTAGTATGCCTTTGTAGTTGACTAGTTGGTACAAAGATTTAACACTAAAACTTTCTGAATTTTCCCATCTCCATGAAAGTTTGTCCTCATAGTGTGTGAAAGACATATGACTAAGGATAGTCAATAATTGAGTCCATTCCTGTAAAGAAACACCTGTCAGCACTTCTCTAAAAATAACCTCTTGTCCTTGTGATTGTATAACTGAGGAGAAGAGAATAGATTTGTTGATACAATTTTCATATAATTGGGGGAATCTAGATGATAAAGCACAGTTCTCATACCAAATATCCTCCCAGAATCTTACTCTAGAATGGCTACCTGGTGAATATTGGATACTACAGCTGCCCAAAGATTCTAACTTCATAATGGATTTCCAGAAAGGTGACAAAGGGAAGTGCATAGTGCTGTAATAAAGATGATTGATGATAGTTTTCCAATTACTAGAATAATTAGGGTTCTTCAATTTCCACCACCATTTAACAAGGAGAGAGATATTCATATCCCTAAGATTGAGTATTCCTAACCCTCCATAATTTTTAGCTAAACAAACCTTCCTCCAATTAACTAATGCATATTTCTTCTTAGATCTACTAGTACCTTGCCAAAGAAAACGACACCTAATCTTATCAATATCTTTGATAACAGAAATAGGAATTTTATATAAGGACATTGCATAGATAGGGATGGTAGATAGAACATAATTTAAGAGGGTATGTCTCCCTCCCAGAGAGAGTAATTGGCCCTTCCAGTTTGGTAATCTCTTCTCAATTTTAGAAATGAGGAATTGCCAATCAAGCACTGAAAGCTTGGTGTTATGTAGGGGGAGTCCTAGATATCTAATAGGGAAGACTGCTGATTTGCATTTGAATATCTGAGCTAAGAAATCTAGAGGAGCATTATTAAGTCCATACATTTCGGTTTTAGCTAGATTTAGTTTGATGCCTGATACTGCTTCAAAGGCCTGCATGGCCCACCATGCAGATTCCACTATTTCAGGGGAAGCTTCTAAAAATAAGATGGTATCATCTGCATAATGACAGTTAGTGACAGATTGCTGTCTGAAACATGCAGGACCTAACCCTTTTAGAACATGATGTGTTTTACCTTTGAGAAAATTTTTACTAAGTGTGTCTGCTGCTAGGATGAAGAGGAAAGGTGAGAGGGGATCCCCTTGTCTCACTCCTCTTTTACAGTAAAAGTAAGGAGTTAATTCTCCATTAATAGTAAGACAAGATTGTGAACTAGTTAACCATTTATGTATCCAAGAAGTCCATTTGGATCCAAACCCTCTACTAGTTAACACCTCTAAAATGTATTCCCAATGAATTTTATCATAGGCTTTTTCAAAGTCAACTTTGATGACTACTCCATTTTGTTTAGTTACATTAGTAAAGTGAATAATCTCTTGACTGACTACAACATTATCTAGTATATACCTACCTGGCAGGAAGGCTGCCTGACTCTCATCAATGAGTCTATTCATAATCAATCCTAGTCTATGAGTTAACATTTTTGAGATGAGTTTAAAACTACAATTGACTAAACTTATTGGTCTGTATTTATGCATGGTTGTGGCCTGAGGGTCTTTAGGGATCAGGCATATAATAGATTTATTGAGTTTATCTAAATTTAATGTTTGTTGATAGAAGGAAGTACACAAGGTAAAGAGATCTTGTTTAACTAAATCCCAAAAAGTTTGATAAAAATGAAAAGAGAAGCCATCTGGGCCTGGAGCTCCATGAGCTGCACAGTCAAACAAAGCTAATTTGATTTCCTCCAAAGTAAAAGGTTTTTCTAATAATTCATTTTCCTGTGTGGTGACTTTGTCAATAGGGTCCCAAAAGTTATTGGTAAGGGAAGCATACTTCACTCCTTGAGTACCTAAGATATCCTTATAGTATGCAATAGCATGATGTTTGATTGCAGTAGGGGAGGAGGATGGAATATCATTAATCACTAAACTATGTATTCTATTCTTCTTCTTTTTATGATTAGTGATAACATGGAAAAATTTAGAGTTATGATCTCCTTCATCAAGCCAGGTTTGTTTGGATCTATGTTTCCAATATAATTCTTCCTCTAAGTAGAGATCTTCTAATTTACATTTGAGTGTATGCCATTCCTTAAGCTCTGTAGAGGTAAGCTGTCTAAGTTCCTTAAGAATATCTAACTGATTTAGTTGTTCTAAAATGAGGAGTTTGTCTTTTTTCTTTTGGCCATAGTGATTTTTAGCCCAACCTCTAATTTTTCTCCTAAGCATGGTTAATTTTTGTTGCCAACTAAGAGCAACATCTTGCAATGCTAAGGGGTGGTCAGTCCACCATTTTGTGATAAGCCTACAGAATTCTGCCTGTTCAGTCCATAAAGGATCTATCCTAAACTGACTAGTCTGAGAGGGGGTAGTCCTAGTGAGTTGTAGCAAAAGAGGACAGTGATCTGAGCCATTTTTAGCTAGGTCTGTAATTGTACTAAGTGGATATAGTTGGTCCCAATCAAGTGTGGTAAAATATCTATCCAGTAATGCAACTGGGTCCCATTAGACCAGGTATACTTCCTAGTATGGAGTTTATGCTCCAGTAGATTATTCCTATTGATAAATTGATTAAATTGTTGACTGATATGTACATCAAAGTTGGGCCCTGATTTTTCATGAGGATGTCTAATTGCATTGAAGTCTCCACTAAAAAGCCATGGTTTGGTATAGGGGCTCCTAATATTATCTAATTCAGTCCAAAAATCAGTTTTTTTATTTCTAACAGTAGGTCCATAGACAATAGTGTATTGCCACTCAGTTTGATCAGATTTATTGATTAAATGGACATCTAAACTAAATTGATGTATACTATGAGAAATAATTTCTATGGAATTGCTATCACCCCCAAAAAGGATGCCTCCTGATCTGCCCATGGATGGGGCATAGATCCAAATATCAATTTTATTAGAGAGTCAAATAGTAATTTATAATAAACTTCATAATCTTATTAGTAATTTAAGTAGTACATAAGAGAAGATAATTACTAATAATAGTAGAATGCCGAAGAAACAGAACGATCACTTCAAAACAACGAAGCCTTGTGCATAGGTGTCGATGTTGAAATGACAATTTAAGTTTTGAGAATCAAAGTTTCCAACAATCAAGTAATTAAAAGAAGAAAACGTAAAAATTGTAGAAGTCATTTGATGCAGCACTAAACATATATGGTTCCATTTTTCTGCTAGGGAATAAGTCTGTGTTTGCCTGTTGTTTGGAAATTACTCTTGTTGGCTGCTCTGGTTTGAACATACATCTTTTACATGCAAAGTAGCTAGCTCTGCGTCGGAACTGACTACTAATTAAATATGATGAAAGTTTGATGATTTGAAAATATGGATCATCTGAGAAACACCACCAATAATTGGATCTTTAAAGTTCACAAATACATGGGAATTTTAAAAAAAAATAGAAATCACGTTTCCGAATTACAGAGCATCAATTGATTCCACTCTTCAAATTTATTTGGTATCTCTGAGTATCTATGTATATTTGTATATAAATTGTGCATATTGTAGATCTCGTCCTTAATTGCCTGCCTTTCTCTACTAATTAACATTCGGATCACATGATGTCACTAAGGCATGTAACTTGATGTAACTTTTACGTGACAAATTTATTTTTCATGTGGCATGACATATCATAAATGATGAAGGCAAGACTCGTAACGCCTATGACAAGTTACGTTTGACGTGCCGGTCCATGACATGACAGTTGTTTCTAATTTTCGGACAATTTTGCTCCATTATAATTATCGCAATTATTATTTTGACTTATATCCCTATATTTTTCCAACTGAAAGTATATATTACAATCTTTCCAGAAATCAAATCTCCGGTACATATTTAAATATATGCTGAAGCTGTTTAAAATAATTATTTGGAATATGAAGAAGAGGTTGCAGACTCGCATGTAGACATTCTTGTTTATAATTCAGCCTGTCTTCTATGGCATCCAACAAATTACGGAGGAGGAGGAGGAGGAGGAGGAGGAGGAGGAGGAGGGCACCGATATGGACGAAGGTAATACCGTCCACACCTTCCAGGATAAGGATTTCCACGTTGTGGCCCTGGCTGTGGCCCGATACTTGGATAAGGTATGAATGATACGTCTTCTCCGTCAATCCCTATCCATCATTTAAGAAAGGCAATCAGATATTGATCTTGAAGTTCTTTAAAAAAGATAAATTAGATGCTAAGTTTTTCTATACACTAATTAAGATAGTTTTAAACTTCTTTCGAAATTTTTTGTTAGTGCTTAGTATTTTATTTGCATCAAATTAGTCCTTCAACTTTTGAAAAGAAATTAAGTTTGACCATTGGATGTCTATAAATTAATGCAATTAATCCTTCTAACTTGGCTCTTTTTTTAACTATAAGAACCAATTTTCGCTCATATAGGAGTCTAGAGACTAAATTTGTCATCTTTTCAAAAGTTCAAAGACTAATTGACTTCTTTTTACAAATTTAAGGATAATTTGATGCGACCGAAAGTTTAAGGGCCAACTTGATTTTTTTTAGAAAATTTAATGATCAAAATATATATGAATGTTTATTAAGAAAACACATATCTTGGAGAAGGCTCTCTTTTCATTAATTTCGAGAACAGTAGAGATGTCATCTACTATTTTACGTACATTAATTGAACTACAGATATACTTTCAGATGAGTCATTTTCAAATTGAAATGCAAGAAAAGATTTGCTCGCCCAACAGGTCTAACCTATCTAAGTATCTAACAGTGCGTCAGTGCGTACAGTAGTTAGAAGAATATATGTTCAAACATAGCAAAATTTAATCACTTGATTGGAAGGTCTACAGATACCATAGAGAGAGAGAGAGAGAGAGAGATCACTTGGCACTGGCAGCCCCTGCGAAGGTTTAAAAAAAAACAGAGAGACAAATTACCAGCTGCCTTGTTCTCATCCAGGATTCGAGCTGCCTCAGTAGAAGGTAACACGTGAGAGGCGCTTAAAAGTAAGAAGAGAATGCAGAAACCAGAAAGAGCCCTCATTGCCATATCGGGAATAGCCTATCTTGTTTTTCTTTGTGGTACTGATTGTCTGATACATATGAAATGCTCAGGTTGTTCCTATATATAGACGGGTGTGGGAGTTGGGACATACAACAAGGATTACCTACAAGTGTCTATTAATCGGGTGAATTGTTAACGGATCGTATTGACAGCAAGACGGTTATATATATATTAGTACGTGTGGTATATAATGTTTACAACACTATCATATGCAACAGTTATAAAACTTATTTTCCGAGGTTTCTTTCAATTGATTTGAAAAGTATTGAAATATTATATATAACATAAGTGAAATGTAAGAAGGCCGAACAAAGTGAAAACTACATCACTAAAAGAAGCCAAACAAAACAAATCGGTCATATACAATTCACCCAAATCTGAGAGGTTCAGATTCTTTTCGTTCGGCAAATATCTCTATTAGAAATGCTGAACTTAATGGGGCAATTAATTATGTTCTCGTGAAAATTGAAAGTCCTATTGCTAGGTCTATGATTTCTAAAATAGTTTGTAAAATAAAAAATTCTCAGCATGCAGTTTTCTCAAAGGTATATCTATTAACAACCACATTTATATCTCAAAGGATAACAAATTATATTTAATAAATAACCGTTAAAAATAAAAAGGAAAAGAAAAAAGAAAAATATTATAAATAAGTTTTCATAGGTTAGATATATTGTATAAATTTAGTGCAATTTAAAAATTCTTTAGTCAATAAACTGTCACTAATTGTGATATGTTAATTTTAACTAATCAATCGGTAAATGACTAATCGATTTATAAACAATATCATATTTGACATGCAAACAATATAAATAATTGAAAAAGTATACAAGTAACTACTATAATATGTCACTAGTAAAAAATGACTATTAAAAGTAAGTCAACAAAAATTATTATTCCTGAGAGTATCGCAATTACTGACGGGAGTATTTGTGACAACACCGATCCTGTTAAGCATTTTACTCTCACAGATAGTTATAAATTATTGTAGACTTACGTACGTAGGTCAATTTTTAATTCTGATAATTATTTGATCGATTGTCATAATTATTTGTTTGTTATATAATAGAATATATTTCCAAATACAGTTTATTGCGATGGGAGATAATTTCACATGCCAATCTGGGGCTCATGGATCACAAATGACTCGCTGGTCCCCTGCCCATCAAAGGAGCCATAGAAGCCTGCCAGCCCAACAGGCCATGCCAGACCTGAAAATGGATCGGGCCTCAAGAGAAGACTGACTCATGTGGTCCAGCCTTTTCGAGAAGAGTCCCAACATCCCGCCCAACCACCAATCACTACCACCACTACAAATGTGGACTTACTGATGACTGACAATGGTGATGATGAAATTACTCTCACCTATAAGAAAGCTAAGGCGGCGAGGGCCTCGTCGCCTATGCCAATATGAGTATCCTGTCTTGGAATTGTCGAAATTGTCGAGGGAGCGGAGGCCCCTCGACAATTCCCACCCTCCGGCGCTATCTTCATAGCACCGGAGTTGTTTTAGCTTTTATTTCAGAAACAAAATGTTCAACAATAATGGCTCAGAATCGAATTGCAAGACTCCCTCTTAACAACCATGAGATTGTCCCTTCTCGTGGCCGGGGAGGGGGCTTGTGGTTACTTTGGGCGGATGGAATTTCGGTTACAGGAGGTACGGGCCTGGAGTCAGGGGGAGAAGGATCCAAATTGGGAGTTGCAGCAAATTGAGATGGAAATAAAGCAGCTCATAATTCTCCCCCAGAACTAGGTTGTGCGAGAAAGAATGGCGGAACTGCAGACCCTCTATCAGCGGTATACGGCGGCGCAAGAGGCCTATTGGCTACAGAGGTGTAGGTTGAATTGGGACCTCATGGGAGACTTAAACACTAAGTTTTTCCAGACAACGGCTATGGTGAGAAGACGCCGAAATCGAATCGAGGCCATCCAGAATGGTCATGGCGAGTGGCTGGTTAGGGAAGAAGAAATTAGGGGTGAATTTGTCAGGCACTTCAAGGAAATCTACGCGGCTGACCCTGTAATTATGGTAAATGAGATCCGTGCAATTAAGGAGGACATTGGGGGCCAAATCGTTAAAATAAGTGACAATTCGGGGTTGGGTCTTGAGATCAACCCGACTTTAGCAGAAAGTACTGGCCCTACAAGTCGCCAGGCCCGGATGGTATTATTGCTGGGCTTGTACAGCAGCAATGGGAGAAATTTGGGCCCATAATCATCAAGGAAGCTCATCAATTTTTCTCAACAGGCAGCATGAAATCGCACAATGCCCACTCAAACTTGGTACTCATCCCCAAGAAAGAAGCTCTCACAACCGATTAATATTATAGGATTTGATTAACAGTTTATTTTCAAATTAAAATATAATAAAGCATTTAAATTAAACTAAGTTAAACTTAAATTACACGCGACCAATCCGGACCGAGTCAAACTGACTAAACCGGTTGAGTACTTTAGGCCGTAGGTAATCCAATTTAAATTCGAACACTTAATTAAAAGTAACAAAATGGGGCAGAGTGTTATGGGAATTTAGTTTAGATTTTAATTAATTTACGTTACAAATTATAGGTCATCAGACTGAGTTCGATTCTGATCTGTGGTCCAATCCTACGGACGACTATACCGGAGCAGGCGAGGAGCCTTGCAGACTACGCCGGTGTTTAGCGCGTGCGCACGACTTCAGCTTGCTATACAGGTGTGGGATATCTGAATTATTTATTTTGTGACGTACTCTTACGAGTCAACCTATCTGACCTGTCATCCATACTTAAATTAGATAGTTGCATTGAAAACTATAGAGCATGTTTACTCTTTCTGTACTGTAGATAGGAATTGCATAAACCCTGAAAAATTGCAATTTACTGTATTTTAGGAGTAAGGTAATTTAAAGTATAAATATTATATTGAATTAGGCTATTAGTTGTCCTCTTCTCGTAGAGGATAATATATTATATTGTAGTCGTACATATGCATTGGTGAGCGTTGAGACAAGACCAAGTGACTTCGTTCCGACTTGTTGGTATGGAACGAGTCGGCCCGATAGCCACTGAGCTGAGAGATCACTTGATTCCTCAGGAGGTCATTTTAGGAATACTATATGTATAGTTGATTTATATAAATTCCGTTTCATTTTATATTTACGTGCACCGGTTCGAGTCTGGGTACGAATCAATTCGGGAGTTTCCCCTACATTAGGAGCTACTCGCCATATACAAGACTGCACAGCTTCTGATTCCGATCATGAGTATGTGGCAGGTCTGAGATTTCCACACGGTCAGGGATCGTGGCGACTGGATCCTGGGTTCGAGCCTCGGAGGTCTGCATACGTGGACGATTAGAGTCTGTGGGGTATGCTTTTCCCACTAGTCTGGCCGGACAAATGGAGTTCTCTTCCTGCTTATGAGGGACAGAGATTAACTATTTTTACTTCATGCTAGTAGTTTTCTCCTATTTTATATGTTTGTGAATAATCAATTTAGTGTAAGAAACACGGGATTGAGATATATCCATCTGCTAGCGTGCTATGTTATCTTGTGGGTCAATGCTCGATGTCACTAGGCAACGTGATATGGCTCTCTGATCGCAGCACTTAGACGAATATCTTATTGGACCTTTTGGTCCGATTAGCACGGCACAGGGTGTTTATTCTATCCATATTATTATATTAAATTTCGACACATGCTTAGGTACTGGATTCCAATTTGAATATTGATATAATACTCTCCTTGAAGTTTTATTTTCGGGTATCTTTGTATGTTGGCATATTAGAATGATTGCATTGGATAACCGCATCTATTATATGTATTTTTCCTTTTTAATAGATAATAAATAGGATATTTTGTGGTATTATTATTAAATTTATAAAAGTTATAAAAGTGCTTTTGGATAACCGCATCTATTATACGCATTTTAAAGTTATAAAAGTTGTACGTAGATATAATAAAAGTGCTTTGACCGTGGAGGATCTCTGAAGGGATAATTCTGGGTCACATACTGGGCGATTAGTCGCTCACTCATAAGTTGTTTCGTGGGTTTTAGGTACAGAGACTGGCGATCAGCAGCAGGATTTGACAGGAGCTGTCCCCGAGGACCACGTAGTTTGATTTATCACTTATAGGACTTTTGGTTAGGTTATACGAGTCCCGATGCTTTGATTTGTACATTAGGTCTGTTAGCTCATGTATCCCCTTTCCTTAGATTATGTTTTATTTTATTATCACGTGGGTTGTATGAATTTTATATATGTATGTTTATTTATGGATTGTATGACCTATGTTTTATATGTTTTTATTCACGCTTCCGCACTTGATATATATGTTGTATTTGTTTAGCCTTGCGTATTTATTTATTTAATAAACACGAGGCGAGGATTGATCACGCCTAAATCCGCAATTTCTAGTTTGGAGCGTGACAGTATTAGTCTGAAAGTCAAAATTATTGGAATGAGAATCAGCCTTTGATTTGATGTAAAATATTAAAATCATGTGAGAGATCACAAATTCGGTTAATTTATTTTATGGATATTAAAAATTGTTAATAATTTAACTGTATGTAGCTACATATACGTATGCGGTTGGATTCCGCATAGAACAACCTTATACAGTCCGATTCATATATACAGATCCGTATGCAGCTGCATATGCACATATAATATGCCCGCATATTTACATGTGTGTCTGCATTATACCGAGTACCACATAAATGCGGAATCCCATATTTAAAAAAAAAATGTTTAAAAAATACGGGTCCAATATTAACCGAAACTAAAATTTAATGCATACAGCCGTACAAATTATTAATATATACTTTCATGTTTTGATTGATTTGAGAAATAACCTGCAACCACTCATGTTTTTATCTTTTTAAATATTAATATATCGGCATTTGTGCATGATTATGGATCTTGGCAGTTACGAGCCGACATTTTTATTAATATCCAAAGTTTAATACAAATTATTATTTATGCTCAGATTTTAAACCAATATCGAAAAATGTCTAAGCCAGCCAGAAAATAGTCGGCTTACTCCCCCCTAAGCCGGCCATTTTCTGGATGGCTTAGTCTTTTTTTTTTTTTAAACCCGCATTTCACCCTATATATACCCCATTTTTCTCTCTCCTCCTCACAACTCTCTCATCTCACAACCGGATTTGAGCTCTTCTTTGAGGTAATTTTTTTTTATCTAATTTAAATTTAAATTTATTTATTTTAGGGTTTAGGATTTAGGTTTTAGGGTTTTAGGGTTTTAGGTTTAGGGGTTAGGATTTAGAGTAATTTGTTGTAAGTTAGTGTAATTAGCATAGTTGACCAATATTTAGGGTATTTTGGCTTTTTTTTACCAATATTTAGGGTATTTTGGCATTTTTACCATAATTAGGCTAATTAAGCGTAATTTAGTGTAATTAGTACAATTGACCAAAATTTAGGGTATTTTGGTATTTTTTACCATAATTAGGCTAATTAAGCGTAATTTAGTGTAATTAGCACAGTTGACCAATATTTAGGGTATTTTGGCCTTTTTTACCATAATTAGACTAATTAAGCGTAATTTAGTGTAATTAGTACAGTTGACCAAAATTTAGGGTATTTTGGCCTTTTTTACCAGAATTAGGCTAATTTGTTGTAATTTGGTGTAATGAGCACAGTTGACCAATATTTAGGGTATTTTGGTCTTTTTTACCATAATTAGGGTAATTAAGCGTAATTTGGTGTAATTAGCACAGTTGACCAATATTTATGGTATTTTGACATTTTTTACCATAATTAGGCTAATTAAGCGTAATTTTATAGAAATTAGGTTATTTTAGACATCATGATGCCTAGAGCACGGTCTACCCAACGTCCAATAGTGGACGAGCCGATCAGTACCAGCAGCACGGAGCACATCAGTCCTCTCATGTGGATTCCCCACAGCGAGTACCGAGTCTCACTGGCTTCTCGTGAGGTACGTTCCTTTTTTTAGATTTTCTTTAAATTTTGTTGGGTTTAAATTTTATTATGTTATCACCATGCGGAAAACCTTTTTCAACGCAGGACACAGGTCTTTTAGATGTGAAGTTGCGGTGCGTTCACATGCAGTACTATGAGGTGATGGAGCCGTACCTCATCAACCTGGGTCTCTACCAGGTTGTGGACATCATGCGGGCTGAGAGAAGCATCATCAATGCATCTCTCATCGCTGGACTGGTGGAGCGATGGCGTCCCGAGACGCACACGTTTCACATGTCATTCGGAGAGATGACAGTGACTCTCCAGGATGTGAGTGCTCTTTTTGGTTTGCCTATCCGTGGCACACCCGTCGGCGGCGTCACTGACAGCACCAGATTCGTAGGTGATGTCGGCGAGTTGTTGGGAGCCGATCCTTTCCATATCATTGGGGACAATGGGAGGTCCAAATTTCATTTGCGGATGATGAGGTTACGGCAGCTCTTCAGCGCGGGTCTCTCGGCAGATTCCACCGAGCTGGAGATTCAGAGGTAAATTTTATAACTTGTTTCTATTAATCAATTTATAATACGAGAATTCTATTAGAATTTTTATATGTTTTGTATTACAGATATACACGGGGCTACGTGATGGACCTTTTTGGTTATGTCATGTTTCCTGATTCCAGCGGTGACCAGATGCTGATGATGTATCTCCAGCTGCTGACAGATCTTGAGCGGCCGTCGCCGTACAACTGGGGTGGGGCTGTCCTGGAGTATCTGTACTCCCACCTGTGCCGTAGTAGTGAGGTAAGTCACCAACTCTTAATTTAGTGTAAATTATTTAATCAATCATTGTTCGTGTGGATCCAAGGCCTTCCCAATCACATATGGTACGATGGCCAGAAGTCCACGACCTCAAATCGCTGAGTTCCACGCAGCCCTCCTACAGCAACCTCGAGCTTGATATAGCCGATGCTCTTCTGCGTCATGTTTTCGATTCCGTCCCCGTCCCTCCTGATCTACGACCACCCTGTTTTTCTTCTTTTCTTTTGTTTTGTTGATTAAGGCTTTTTTCTTTCCCTCCTTCTGTAGTTTCGCATCTCTTGCACTCGCTCTTACCAAGGAAGAGTGTTTTTAGCGGGGATTAATGCCATCAAAATGTGAGCCCAAGCGTGCGCTTTTTTAAGAATCCCACTAAACTCCTGTCTTTAAAGATTTCCTTCTGTTCCGTCGATGTAACCACTACATCAAAATACTCTTAATTGAGTAGACGCCGTACGAGCAGTTGTACACGGAGAACCTCTTGCCGGGCAATATGGGTGACGAGCAGGAGCGGGCGATATGGTTCTACCGAGGTCCACTCATACACTTCTGGATAGTGGAGCACCACTATCCAGTCGGGTGCTCCGCCAGTTTGGTCGAGCGGTGTTGATTCCCACAGACCCATCTTTGCCGAGGTCCACGCACAGATACCTGCACAGGTAAGTCGTAGTCTATTGTATTTATTGTCAAATACATCATATTACTTGATAGCTTTGTATTGCAACCAATGGTTTAAATAGCGATTATAGCGGTATAGCGGGACGGTTAAAAAAAATAAGCCATTGCACTAAGTAGCTAGCTATAGCTAGCTATAGCGCCGATAGCTAGCTATATATCGCCCATAGCGCCATAGCTTTTAGGGTCCAAAAAAACTATAGCGTAGCTATAGCGTAGCTATAGCTAGCTATTTAGAAGCATGATTGCAACTAACGTCTTCCTTACAGGATAAACCACCGAGGGCGACTGGATAAGGACTGGAGCACCCATTTTGATGCATACTACAGTACGCGCTTCCTCAATATCTGGACTTCTATCACGAGCCAGAGCCGATCACTCAGACCCAGGGGGATCCCCAGTTGAGGTACAATGTTTGGTACATGTAGGTCTGCATGGCGAGTGTCAATCTGCAGGACGATTACGGTGCACATCTCCGCGACAGGATCAAAACCGATGATGGTTACCATCCCAACGGCCGTGCATGGGCTCGCCAGGTAATGCACCTAAAACTACTATTTTTTCTCTAACTTAGTAGTTCATCAAGGTTTGATCTGACATGCCAAATTTTTTTCAACTTCTGACCGTGATCAAGGAGTGCGGGCATGGGATCGCCATGCTGGGAAAGAAGAACTGGAGACGACTTGGGTACCGTACCCTCAAGAAGAATGCGAATGTGGTTGAGGATGCCGGGCACGGTGGAAAGATTATCGGTATGCTGCGAGACGCCGGAGAGAACATCAACTAGCGTGAGGTAGATCCAACCAAGCCCGACCCGAGCCCAGTTCTGCTAGATGATATGCCATCTTTCCCCGATTCGCATCCAGAGTGGGACTACCATCGTTGGGTATTGTCCAGCGTTGGGTGGCAGGCATGGTACGACGAGCATGGACGTCCGGTGCAGCCTCATGTATGTCATACTTCAGTATCTGTCAGGTTTTAGTAAATTTCTTCATTCAGATCAAATTTAATAATTTATGTGTATGATTGCAGGGTCCAACAGAGATGCCGCCACAGCCACCACCTGCGTGGACCGATACTTCTGAGTACGAGTCCCTCTCGTACAGTCTCCAGGACTTCGGGGTATTCGATGAGGATTTCAGCTCTGCACCGAGGGTACCCCGATATGGCACAGAGATGCCGCACGATGGAGAGGCTAGTGGTAGCGGGTCTCATACTCAGCCTGCCTTTGGGACTGAGTTCGCTGCATCTATCTTCAGTACACCTCCGCCAGTACAGCCAGTCTACACGGGCGATGCCAGATGGTAGCGGGTCTCATACTCAGGTCTGCCAGTACAGTGGTAGCGGGTCTCATACTCAGGTCTGCCGATGCCCCAGATGAGGCCGAGAGAGACGGAGCCTGGCCGCGCTGGCGCCGGGCGAACGCCAGAGTACCGCCTCAGCGATGGTCCCCCTCTCCGTTTTAGTTGTATTTTTACTAGTTTTGTACTATTTATATTTGGTATACTATTTATGTTTGGTATATTTGGATTATCCTATATTTCGGTTCTTTTGTATGTGTACTTTTATGGTACTATTTTTATATTTTACAGATAAAATAAATTATCATGATAATGCTAAACAGAAAATATTTCAACATTAAAATAGTAGTACAACATAAAAAATAAACAGAAAAATATTTAAAACAATTGCATAAGTGCGTTAAACAGCAAAAATAAACTCATTAAGATTAAACCGACATTTTTATTAATATCCAAAGTTTAATAGAAAATTATGTGCGTAAAAAAAAGAGACTAAGCCGGCTAGAAAATGGCCGGCTTAGGGGGGGAGTAAGCCGGCCATTTTCTGGCCGGCTTGGGCATTTTTCGATATTGGCTCAAAATCTGGACATAAATAATAATTTGTATTAAACTTTGGATATTAATAAAAATGTCGGAGTTACGAGTCTCCAGATTTACAGAAATGCTGAAAGCGTATTAAATATTTAATTGAATTGAGAGTGTCTAGGGTTTAGGGTTTAGGGTTTAGTGCAGGATAAAGAAGGTAGAATACAGCGATGTGAAGAGGATTGTGAACTGTGAAGGCGATTCTGTGAAAGTCATGGGCGGCCGGCGCCCCTTTCCCCTGCTCCGCGCCTACCATTACCTCCCTCTACCTCTCTGTCTCTTCCTCCTTCTCCACCATCTCTTCCCAATCCCTCTCCCTCTTCTCCTCCATCTCTTCCCAATCCCTATCCCCTGGCACCATCTCTATCCCCTTTCTCCTTCATCTCCTCCCAATCTGCCATTTCCCCAATCTCTTGCTCCATAGTCTTATACCACCCACTGACTAATCAGGCCACGCTAAAATTCCCCCTTCCCCTTCCTGCCAACCCCATTCCCTTCCTCCCTGAGAATCAGGTACATTCACCTAAACTACCACAATGGGGGACGGACCGAGGCGGGGGTGGGCTACATTATTTCGGGGAACCTCAATAAGGAGGGCGGTAGGCGAAGGTGTGCCGGGTACCGCGGCAGGAAGTCCCTGGTGGGGCAGTCAGTGGGGGCGGTGCTCCGGGGTCCATAAGTGATTCCCATAGTCCAGGTCCAACTAAGCTCTCCCTAGCGGTCCGCATGCCTACACAACCCAACAAACCTCTGTTGTTGCCAGCTACGCTCCGGAGATTATTTTGGGCGGATAGGGTGCAATCTTTAGTGTGCTCAATCAACCCCTTTTGTTTCTCAAGGTATTACTACGCTTCTAAAAAGGGTGCTGCCACAACAAATCAAAGAGGATTCCAGAATGTTCCTAGACTGGCTTCCTGGCAGAAATCCCCAGGTCTGAGGATGCAGGTAATTCTGAATTCTGTCATCCCATCTGAAATTCTCCTACGTGCCTCTTGGCTGATAGCTGCCAAGGTATCAAGCAATTCAACTGGGCGACAAAATACTCCTGGGTCTTATAAACCAATCCAAAAGGCCCAAAAAAATCCCTTAATTAAACATAGCGGTGCTCCCCCACAAACCAGGAAAAAGCTAAATCCACCCCAACCCTCAGTGTTAGGACTAGCTCCTGTAAAACCACTATCCTATCAGTTGCCAAAACCTTCTTCTTCTAACCATATTGCAACAACCACACAACAGCCAAGCACTGCCTTCCTTCACCATCCCCACCACTTACTCTTCCCAAACCGCATATCTATGGCTTCTTCAAGCAAGACCACCGCCACAATGGAAAAGAGTGACAAGGATCTTATCCGCAAATTTGCTGAAATGCACACTGAGGAAGCAGTGGGTGTTTCGGCTATTACCATTCCCATCCAGGCCGTGCGTACTAGGCAGTAGGACTTATGTCTGGTGGTAAGGGTGTGCACGGACAAGTTGGTTTTCGACTCGCAATTTGAAAATCTCATGCGAAGGCTGTGGAATGTCCAACCAAGTGCTACTTTCTCTCTGATTGAAAAGGGGGTGTTCCTGGTTGAGTTTGCCAATAAGAGAGAAGTGGAATTCGTCCTTCATAATGGACCATGGTTCTATAGGAAGGATCTAGTGGCTGTGGCAACATGCCTATCTCCGGATCATATGACAAAGGACCATGTTAATCTAGTAGAGATGTGGGTTCAATTTCACAATGCTCCCCTAGAAGCTTTGAATGATGAAGGTATCACTCTCCTAACGGGTCCTATAAGAGTCTATTTCTTTGGACTATCTAGTTAGATAGGAATGGGGTGTGCTTTAATAATGGCAAGATGAAATCGTTTAGATCATTTGCAGCTTTAAGAGTATGATTTGGACCTTGAAGAAAACTTTTGGATAATGTTTTTTTTTCCTTATTTGAGAACTCCCATCAAGACAACTGACTTGAGAGTTCATGCTTAGTAGATAGTATTTAATTGCTGTCAGAGATGTCTTCCTACTTCAGTTCAGACAATACTGACTTGTTCAGTATATTGACCGTTTTGGAGCACATACATACTACAGTAAAGTCTAAGAATACGAGAGTCAAGTAGTGGTAGTCATCTTGAAAAGATTCGGGTGTACCAAAATATTATTAGACCCGCTTGCAGACGAGACTCTAGAGGGACTTTCAGACGAAAATAAAGACATGACTTTCTTAATTACCCTGGTATGCGTTCTAATAAAATAAGGACCACGTCAAACGAAGGAAGGAATTTACGGGTTGACTTGGATTTTATGGAAATCTTGAAGGTGAACCACTTTTTTCGCAAGTGGTAATAGTAGACCGCCTGGATTTATGATTGGAAAACATGATTCACTCGTTGAAGCCAAGCCCTCATGATGACCCTTTTCTTGCGCACTAGGATGCACCATAACAGTACAACTGATGGAAACGTTTTCTTGGGTGCAATCTTCTTTGGAATAGTCCAGCTTTTGTTCAACGGGTTTGCCGAGCTAGCCATGACAATTGCTAAGCTGCCGTTTTTTTTCAAGCAACGCGACCTCCTTTTCTTCCCTGCATGGTCATACACCTTACCAGGGTGGATCCTCAAGATTCCCATCACGTTATTTGAAGTGGGTATTTGGGCAAGAGGTTTATGAGGGTGAAGTTGCAGTTTAGCATTGATGAGCCGCTTAAAGATAAGGTCAGGCTGAGCCACTCTTGGTGTTATTACGTCTCATGTTGTGTATGAAAGGTTGGGGAGGTTGTGCCTATTTTGTGGGCAAATCGGGCATGACATTACGGGTTGTGCTGACAGGATTCGTCTAGCTAGACTGAAAAGGCAGCTACAAGACTCTCACAGGCCAGAAATGGAAAATATACTACAGCCCACTAGAGGTCCATGGATAATAAACTCCATGCTACTGCCAACTCAAGGTATTGCGCATCTTGGTCATGGTGCTGCGACACAGGGGGCAACAGGCCAGAAGAGAAATCTTCATGAAACCATGACAGAACCAGTTCCTCATAACTGGACTGAAATGGAGGTCAGTGGGACTGTGGCAATGGAAGCAGCTGACGAAGAGCTAGTCATCACCTATAACAAAAAGGCAAAGACGGCGAGGTCAAGCTCGCCGCTGGAAAGATGAGTACCATATTCTCTTTGAATTGTCGCAGAAGCGGAGGAGATGCGACAATTCCGACACTTCGGCGGTACCTCCGATGTATAGGGGCAGAGCTAGCGTTCGTTTCCGAGACCAAGTGTTCAAAAAACCAAGCAATAAGAAGAATAACTAAGCTGCCTATCAAAAATAAAGAAATTGTTGCCTCTAGTGGCCGGGGAGGCGGACTGTGGCTACTGTGGAACGACTTAATTTCTGTTAAAATAATAGAGGTCTCGAATTTCTTTATTATTGCTGTTATACAAAAAGAACCGGCCAGTGCTCCATGGATGTTTATTAGGGTCTATGGTGACTGTTCGGACCAACAAAATAATAATATTTGGGCCCGAATTGAGTTTCATATAGCTAATTCGGGTCTCCCGGTATGCACTATTGGTGATTTCAATGCCCTCCTACAGATTGATGAGAAGAAGGGGGGGAATAGAGTTTTTAAAAACAAAAATAGAAAGTTTAGAGATTTTGTGCAGCGAGCGGGTCTTGTGGATCTGGGCTATGCGGGTCCGGCATACACCTGGGCCAATAATCAGATAGGGAAGAATCTGATCCTCGAGCGATTGGATAGAGGCATGGCAACGACGGCCTGGATACACCTATTTCCCAATTCTCGAGTCTTGCACCTACCAAATTTTCAAAGTGACCATTTGCCAATACTTCTCAAAACACATAGAACCGAGAAGAAGAACCAATAACCATTCCGGGTGGAGCAGTGGTGGCTCCAAGACCCAGACTTCAACAATCTCTGTGCTAGGGTGGTGGAGCAGGGGGATTTAGGTTGGGTTCAAACATGCTCGAGATTAAGAAAGGAAGTGAGGGGCTGGACCGAAGGACCAAAGGACCCCAACAAAGAATTGAAGAGCATTAAGGAAGAGATCGGTTATCTTCTCAAAGAACAGCAAAACGATGAAGTTAGGGGCATAATTGAAGAATTGCAAACCCAACATGCAAGGTACCTGGTGGCTCAGGAAATATACTGGATGCAGCGATCGAGGCAAAACTGGGCTGTGCAAGGAGACTCTAATACTAAATTTTTCCATGCAAGCACTATCATTAGAAGGAGGAAGAACACTATCGCTGCTGTGTTGAAGGAGAATGGAGAATGGGTGGTGGAGGAGAAAGAGGTGCGAAGGGAGTTCACTAACCACTTTAAAAATGTTTATCTTGCAGGTAACACTACAGCAGTTCACGGCCCAGTGGAAATCCCGCAGCATGTTAAAAATGAAATCACCCAAATTCCGATGGAAGCTTGGCCAAGCCTGGACCGTAGGCCCACACATGATGAAATTAAAAGAGTAGTCTTTGAACTTGGGCCTTTAAAGGCTCCAAGGCCCGACGGGGTTACGGCCTCACTGGTTCAACACGGCTGGGAACACTTTGGGCCAATAATTCAAAGGGAAGTCTCCAAGTTCATCCTGACAGCAACAATGGAAGACTCATTTGCCCGCTCAAACCTAGTTTTGGTACCGAAGATCTCAGGGCCGACGAAGGTGTCTGACTACCGCCCAATAAGCTTGTGTAACCTTCTGTATAAGGTGATCTCAAAACTGATAGCTAGGAAGATGCAGCCTTGGATGAATTTCTTAATAGCTAAGTCACAGACAGCATTTGTTCCGGGGAGGGAAATCTCGGAAAATATCATTCTCCTCCATTCTACACAGCTTTAAATCACGCAAAAATGGCGATGGGGAATTTGTTCTCAAGGCGGACCTTGCAAAAGCATTCGATAGAGTCAATTGGGACTACCTATTTTCACTATTGCCAATGTATGGGTTCTCGCCAACTATCTGCCAATGGATCAAAGCTTGTGTAACCTCTTCCAAATTCACTATACTCTTTGATGGAAAAGGGGATGGGTTTCTAAAACCGACAAGGGGGTTACGGCAGGGCTGTGCTATGTCACTGTATCTTTTCATTATTTCAATGGATCCCCTATCAAGGTGGTTGGATGCTGCTCGGAGGATGGGGAACATCAGGGGCATCAGACTAGCAAGATGAGCAAGCCCTCTCACCAACTCTATGTTTGCGGACGACTACTGTTGATGGGGGCGCTGACAGCAACAGAAATGGCTGAATATACTACCATTTTGAGAGATTTCTGTGCTGTCTCAGGAATGGAGCTCAACCCCACTAAGTCAAAGGTTTGGTTCAGCAGAAATTCGAGTCAACAAGAACGGGACTGTTTCTTGCGCCAGTTCAAGGTGAAGTTGGTGGATGTGAATGAAAAGTATCTCGGATGCCCTGTGAAAACAGCTTGTGATACTGATTTTGATTACATAGTTGACAAATTCCAAAATAAGCTCAATTCTTGGAAATCAAATCTACTATCGCAGGCAGGTCGCTTAGTTCTGATTAAGTCAGTAATGGAGAGTCTGTCGATCTATGCTATGGGTACGGTCATTTTTCCGACAAAGGTGATTAAAAAGTTGACTGCCATCACCAGAAACTTCTTTTGGGGATCCACTGAGGAAAGAAAGCGCATGCCTTATGTAGCTTGGGACAAAATTGTGACACCAAAGGGGATAGGAGGGCTCGGTCTAAGAAGTTTGACGGAACTAAATAGGGCTCTTCTAATGAAGAATGTATGGAAAGTGGTTGCGGGATATGATTGCTTGTGGGTGCAGATAGTCGAGGCGAAGTACTTCCCTAGGGGGTCCTACTGGACCTCGGGCAGAAGGACCAACTGTTGAAAATTGTGGAAGCAATTGCTGGACCAAAGAGAAGTTCTGCGGCACCACATTGCATGGTCAATTGGAGATGGCAGTAGTATACCGGTCTTCTCACAACCGTGGTTTCCGCAATGGGAGAATTTCAAGGCAGTTAATACAGTTCAGAGAGAGATGAAGGTCCAGGACCTTATAAATCCAACCTCACACAATTGGGACTTTCAAGCCCTGCAATCTCTCTTTGGATTCTCAATAGCTCTATCAGTGGCGACGAATGAGGCAATAAGACCAATTCAATCCCCTGCAAAAGATTGTCTTCTTTTTACATATGCCAAGGATGGCAAGTTCTCAACCAAGAAAGCATATCAAATGCTACGAGGTGATCAGATTCTTATGGGAGATAAAGAATTTTGGGATTGGTTATGGGGGCATAACGGTCTTTTGCCAAAATTCAAAGTTTTCATCTGGAAGTGCTGCTTCAATGCTATACCGGTTCAAGTGACACTGGCAAGAAGAATGGCCCATCTCTCTGCGCACTGCCCAATCTGTGACTTAGAAGAGGAGACAGTCACCCATGCGCTATTTCACTGTCATTTGCACGGTCAGTCTGGTTGGCGTCGCCATTGGGTATCAGGACGGATGAGCTACTCGGGGAGCTGCCGGCTATTATCAATCTCGTAAGACAAGCAATTAGGGAGCAGGATTTCCTTAAATTCATCTCAATTGTGTGGGCAATATGGAGAAGTCGGAATGACCGACTTTACTCCGGTAAGCAGCAGTCCATATCGATGTGTAAGGAGTATTGGAATAGAGCACTGGAGGACTCTGCAATGTGAAATCTCAGTGCTGGTATGCTTGTAAGAAGGCCCACCTCTGACCAGCGCCACCTGGACATGACTCATACAGATACGCAGCAGGTGCACAGGGGCTTCTCCTGCTTTGTAGATGGGTCTTGGGACCAACAGGGGAGGGCAGGTATCGGGCTGCTCATGATGCAAGATGGTGCTATTGTCAGGAGGGGAATCAAAACAGACTCATGCGATCAATCCTACCCATGCTGAAGCACAGGCGGTTCTCTATGGGTTTCAATGTCTGGCTCAGGTAACTGCAGAAGAGGGGGGTCGTGTACTCTGATTCACTTGAACTGGTCAATGCTTTGTCTTATGGATTGCCGGTAATACCAGACTGGAGAGCTAGTAGGGTAGATTGGGATGCTTGGCGGCTACAAAGGGAATTCCCATCGTCTCGAATCATGCATAGATCAAGAGAGGATAATGGAATTCAACTGGCTCATGATCTGGCAAATGAGGGTAAAGTTAGGGGATGGGATTGTCAGGGTAGTGGACTTCCTAATGCATAGCAAGAGTTGAAGTTTGTAATAGGCCTACGGGCTGTAAGGAAAGCAAAAAAAAAAAAAAAAATTGAGAGTGTCATATTTATATTTAATAAAAACATTCACATATATAAGTCCAATAATCCGCATATACAGTATTATGCGATAAATTTTTTGCATACTACATAAAAAACCACATTCAAGAACATTACTTTCAACTTTAAAATAGTTATTGGAATAAATATTAAATTAGTGAATCCTCCTATGTTTCTCACATATTTCCAATGTTAGTCAAAAAGTTAAAAATATCTAAGTAATACATTCTGAATTGATTCTACGTTTGATAGCACAAATTTTGTCTCTATCTCGCATCTTTTCCGAATTATTTTGATTTACTTCTTATTTTTCTTCTTTTTTGCTTTTTCGGAAGTGGACATTAATTAATGGCACCTTAAGTCTGTTGAAAAATTGTGGAAATCGTAATTGTGGGACCGTTGACTAGAGGTCAATCGGAAAAAAAACTAACAAATAATCATATTCATTAGAAAAACTATAGTAAGTAGTGCAGACTGTATGTCTGTATTCAGGAGCGTAGTCAGATTTTCAAACTATGAGGATCAAATGTAAATGAGAGTTAATTATATAAAATTTTATACTATGAATGGAGTCAATTTACAGTATCTACAACATTTTACTGTAAATTATATAAAAATTACATACAAAAATATAAAAAAATATGTTTAGACGTGCTGGAATGTTTGATCAAAATTATATTACTTTCCTCCTGCTGGAATGTCTCTTTAAAGTAAATATGAAAAAGGAGAATAGATTGGAATAAATGTTCTATTCTAATATTCTAACTGAACAAGAAAGACATTAAGTGGAATGTAGAAACAAAATAAGAAAGTAAATTGAGTTTGTATTTTTATGGTCAAATTCATGTTTTCTACAAGTAGTTTCCTCTACATACATTCTCATGAGTTAATTCTCTATTTCACGGAGTGATGAAATTAATAGATGAATTGTTTTTTTTTATGAGATGAAATTGACTCATTTATCAATACTCTTCCATTCGTCCATTTTTATCTTAAGACGACTGAAATAGTTTAAGTATAAATTATAATTAAACAGTGAAGTATATTATAATTAAAATATTTTCAACGTAAATAATAATGACTAAATTTTTTGGGTTGTTACAGTTTACATACAAATTTTATAATTTTTCGAATTTATTTAGTATCAAGTCAAGCGGTCATATGTGGAAGTTTTTAAGTTAATTTTAATGTATTCATTTTTTAATATTTTTGACCGCTTGACTTGATACTAAAATAACATGAAAAAATAAAAAAGAAATTGTATGTACACGCATCACTCATAAAGTAAATCGATTTTAAACAGTTTGGATTAATAATTTCAAGTCTATCAATAAATTTTGGAGTTGGTATATATGACACCTATGTTATAGTAGCTGGACTCAATAAAATAATGCATAAGAAATCACTTTTTAGTATCAGTAAAAATAATTGTAGTTAGACAACAATAAATGACGACTGTAGGATTCTACTATGTTTCAAATGCCAGTCAAATTCTACTTTATTTTCCAACATTAGTCAAGGATAATATGCAAATGACTCAAAAGAGAAATATGAAAAGAGGTGATGACAATCTACTTTAACTTTAGGTCTTTTATCAGAATTTTAGTGGAGAGTGCGAGTCTATTGAAAAGTATAAAGATTGGAAGTTTGGAATTATGTGGCGGTTGACTCCAGGTCTACTTGGTAAAATGACTGACTGAAAAGGAAAAGTTGAAACGAATCAATTCTTCAAATTTTTATTTCCAACTTGTTACAAAAACTCTTTGCAACTTCAACAACAAATTAGGGCATGACTCTAATTTTTTCTCAAAAAAAGAAAAAATCATTCCTTGAAATTTCCATTTTTCATGGTGATTCAAAATAAGTCTACTTATTGGACTTCGGAGTTAGTTGTCTTACTATCTTATCTAAGTGTAGCTAATATTTGTATTGATAAGCAAAATTTATTTACATAGTCCGAAAATTAACAGTTTCCTCTAACTAATTTTTGAGGTTTAGTGACATAATTAAATGCCTACGTACTGAGAATTGTATAACAATAAAAAAAATGTATTGTAATGCAATCGGAGAAGTTTTTACAACAACGGACTCAAGTTATTACTGTGCTAAATTCATAGAGGATTCATAGCTTTTTTACGATCACACCTATCAAAGGCCAGTGCAATATTTTTGGGTTATATTTTATATTACTTTCTCGTATTGGAATGTCCCGTTAAAGTAAATATGAAAAAGGAGAATAGATTGGAATAAAGATTTCATTCTAACTGAACAACAAAGAAATTAAGTGGAATTGTAGACGACAAAAAAAGTGAAGTGATTTTGAACTTTTACAGTCAAATTCATGTGTTTTGTAAGTAGTTTTCTCTACATTCTCACGAGTCAATTCTCTATTTCATAGAGTGATAAAATTTTTAGAGAAATTGTTTCTTATATGAGATGAAATGACTCATTTATCAATATTCTTCCATTCATCCACTTTTATCTTAAGACGACCGAAATAGTACGAAATAGAAAACTATTTTAAATTTTATTTGTTCACTATTCCACTTATAGCTAAACAGGCCTTAACTATGTGGCATAAAGAAAGTATATCATATAAGGTTTTGGCCCTTAATTTATAAATAGTTTTAAGTATAAATTTATTAAATGTGTTGCAGACACAATAAAGAAGTCCTCAAGTCCCTCAACCAATAAATAATATGATATTTAACAAATAAGGATAAGAATAATTTTAATTAGATATTGATATTTAACAAATAAGCATAAGATTTGCATATGAATAATTTTATTTTGATAGGTGTAGATATCAAAACACACCCCCCCAACATATACGGTATTTAACGACACCTTTTAATAGGATAGGAACTAGTTTTTTAACCTTCTTGAAAATTTAAGAGATGCATGAGGAAGCACATGTTATTCTCTCTATTATTTTTGTAAAAAAGTAGGCCACGGTCTATTTATATTTTATTAACCCAAGGAAAGGAATTATTTACTAGACATTTGAAAAGAAGTTATGAGCCTTTTGGCAGCAAGAGATTAAGAGTTTAAGGAGCGCTAAGGAACTAATATTCAGTTATCTTAATCCGTGAAGGGAAAGCTAAAAAGTTAAGAAATAGTAGAGGTGCCTTAAGGTCCGGGCAAAAAGGAGGCTAAAGGAGATGATATTAATCCGTGGTAAGGAGCCGGTGTTCGATAGAATTAAGCAGCTAAGATGCTAAAGAAATGGATTAAGCCTTAAGGAGGCCTTGATTGGGGGTGTTCGGCGCTACACAGTAGGAGCCCAAAAGGTGAAAGGGGGTATAATCTTCATTTAATTGCGGTACACGGTACCAAAGTGTTGAACTGCTTGGCAATTAAAAGAGATTTGATTGGAGTGGGTGAGATGTTAGATGGTTTGTGCCATCTTTTTTATTTTCATTTTTCTGTTTCGGTCCATATGAGGACATTTATTAGGGAGCTTAATAGGTATACTTCGTGTGGAATCGTGATCGAACCCTTGGAGGCCAAGTTAATAAAGCCCCATTTCAAAGTATAAATGGGTCATGTTACCATATCATAAGAAGATACATCAATAGTTATTAGCAGAGGAGTATTTCCAATAGTATCAGGATCATGAAATCATCATTAATTTCAACAAACTCACATTATTATCAAAATGGGGCAAAACGGCAGTAATTTTATCAGGCAGGTATACAAACGACATATATAATTGTGTGTATGTGTATGCACATGCCCGATCGAGATCTCCACTTTATTTTTTTTCCATGTTTACATATCTGAATTTCACTTAAAAGGCTTATACGCATACTATATGTTCATCTATCTCATTTCGTTCTTCCACTCTTTCGTCTAATTGTTGATTAATCTTCTATGGTGTATGCTTCAGGAGGAGTGCAAATGGTTAGTATGTGTTGTTTGTATCTGCAGCTCGGACCCGATGATCGCGCCAGGCTCGTGTGGTTACTGCAGGCTTGTTAGGGTTGTTAACGTTACCATACGAGATACCTGTATCATACAAATATTAAAATGAAAAAAGAAATGTCTTAGTTGAGTGGGTCAATTATAATCGAACCTCCAAGATACTCGTGTACAAATGCAAGCCATAACACATTAGGTATATAGTTTGGCCAACGGTACACATCGATCATTTGCATGTATCTAAAAATTTAAACCTAATTAAACTTGTAGGAGTAAATTCAAAAATTTGGGCTCACAGACAGTTCAAAACCTCGACCACGCAGCAGTTCTAATTTCGCAGCCGCTGCCAATATTCAATCAAAAAAAAGAAAAAAAAACTCGACCCCAGCAGGGAAAGAGAAAGATGTATCACCAGTCTTGCTTTCTTCTAGGATTCGAGTGGCCCTCTGCAGTAGGGAAAACGAGAGAGGTGCTAAAAAGTAGGAAGATAATAATACAGAGCATTGGAGGAGCTTTATTGCCATTTGGAATACCGCTTGCAGTGGTTTTCTTGTAAGAGTGGTACATAACCACCAAATGATTCCAATATATATAGACCTAGGGGTGATTAATGAGCGAGCATGAGCGAGTTGGGGTATGCTCATGCTCGGCTCATTAGCTTAATGAGCGAGTTAGAGCGAGTTGTTAATGAGCGAGTTGTTAATGAGCATGTTGTTAATGAGCGAGTGTCGAGCGAGTTACCGAGTTGTTTAAAATACATCATTCAAAAACTAATTTTCATATAGAATTTAACAAATTGTCCATAAACAAGTTTAACAAAAAACTATCCATAAGCAAATTAAATAATACATAATTTAAATAAAATTGTCCATAAGAAAATTAACAATACATAATCTGACTCTCTGTGACTTTAATTTTGCAATTTTGCAATTTGCCTCTAAAGTTTTAGTCGGTGAAAATTTTGCTGCCGCCTAAATAGTTTTAAAAATTTTAGCTACAGAACCAAATACTATTCTAGAATTAGATGTGGCAGGATTTGTGTA